>CM055122.1:178286968-178831474 GCA_029206835.1 Rana muscosa | reverse complement strand
TCACCACCAGCTTCTGTTTGTAAATAAGCAAACGGGGGCATCCCAGCTAATGCCATTGACCACATATGCTCATGACCATATAGGTTCAGTGAAGTCAGCCAGCATCCCTAGCCTGTTTGTAGGCATTAAGCTGGCTAGGAAGCTATTATTTGCAGCAAGAGTGCAACATGGGAGGATCCTTGCAGTGTGGATTTTCTTGTCTGTGGGTCACAGAGGCATTACTCATCTTGAATGATACTAGACCTGTATCACTGGGGGACGGGATTGACATATCACAGTGTGTGTTTATTTACAGTACATTTAATTTCTTTTGTGAATGAGTAACAAGGGGGCACTATGAACCTCTTACTCATTTACATAGGGGGGAGCCTGGATTTCTGGGAGCCACTTTATCTTAAAGAGGGGCTTCCAGTTTCCAAAAGGTTCTCCCCCTCAGCAGACCCTCATATCTACCAGGCAAGGAATGTGGGGATGAGGCCCTTGTCCCCATCAATATAAGGATAAGGTGCCTTGCCAGAGGTGGCTGACCGCACACTATCTTGTGCCAAAAAAGTTTATGTGTGACAATGGCAACAATGTGCTTATTTAGTATTTGTAGTGAGTACAGGACAAAGACAGTCAGGGGTTGGGGGTCTTTTCACCACCCCAGTGACTCCTGATTTAGTAGTATCTTTCCACCATAGGAGGAGATGGTGAGCCTGGGACAGGGTGGTGATTAGATACACAATCCCTCTGGTGTTTCTGCTGGGGTATGAACCGCATGCACAGCAGCAGAATGGTGCTCAATGCTGGTGTTGAGGAGAATGGAGGAAATTGTGCAGGCTTCCAGAGATGCATTTCACTCTTCACAAAACCCTTGAGTTTTACATTATATGATTCGGCCCATGAAGGAAAGGTACCATTATTTAGTTATGTTTAGGGATGAGCCGAACATCCCCCTGTTCGGTTCGCACCAGAACCTGCGAACAGACCTAAAGTTCACGTGAACTTTAGAACCCTATTAAATACAATGGACTCGAACGTTCGAAATCTAAAGTGCTAATTTTAAAGGCTAATATGCAAGTTATTGTCCTAAAAAGGGCTTGGGGACCCGGGTCCTGCCCAGGGGACATGTATCAATGCAAAAAAAGTTTTAAAAACGGCCATTTTTTTCGGGAGCAGTGATTTTAATAATGCATAAAGTGAAACAATAAAAGTGAAATATTCCTTTAAATTTCGTACCTGGAGGGGGGGGGGGGGTGTATATTATGCCTGTAAAGCAGCGCTTGTTTCCCTTGCTTAGAACTGTCCCTGCACAAAATGACATTTCTGAAGGAAAGAAAGCCATTAAAACCACTCACCACTCGCGGCTATAATGAATTGTCGGCTCCCGGCAATACAGAGAAAAGTCATTGATAAAAATAAAATAAAAAATGCGTGGGGGCCCCCCCAAATTCAATTACCAGGCCCTTCAGGTCTGGTATGGATATTAAGGGGAACCCTGCATCAAATTTTTTAAAAAAATGGGCGTGGGGTTCCCCCCAAATATCCATACTGGACCCTTCAGGTCTGGTATGGATTTTAAGGGGAACTCCACCCCAAATAAAAAAAAAATGGCGTGGAGTTCCCCCAAAAATCCATACCAGACCCTTTATCCGAGCAAGCAACATGGCAGGCCGCAGGAAAAGAGGGGGGACGAGAGAGCGCCCCCCCTCCTGAACCGTACCAGGCCACATGCCCTCAACATGGGTAGGATGTCCCCATGTTGATGGGGACAAGGGCCTCATCCCCACAACCCTTGCCCGTGTGGTTGTGGGGGCCTGCGGGCAGGAGGCTTATCGGAATCTGGAAGACCCCTTTAACAAAGGGGACCCCCAGATCCCGGCCCCCCCCATGTGAATTGGTAAGGGGTACATGTGGCCTGGTATGATTCAGGAGGGGGGGCTCTCTCGTCCCTCCTCTTTTCCTGCGGCCTGCCAGGTTGCGTGCTTAGATAAAGGGTCTGGTATGGATTTTTGGGGGAACTCCACGCCATTTTTTTTAAATTTGCGGCATGGTTCCCATTAATATCCATACCAGACCTGAAGGGCCTGGTAATTGAATTTGGGGGGACCCCCACGCATTTTTTTTTTTATCAATAACTTTTCTATGTATTGCCGGGAGCAATTATTCATTATAGCTGCGAGTGAGTTTTAAATTACTTTTTTTCCTTCAGAATGACACTTTGTGCAAGGACAGTTCTAAATACGGGAAACAAGCACGACTTTACAGGCATACTATACACACACCCTAGGTACGAAATTTAAAGGAATATTTCACTTTTATTGTTTCACTTTAAGCATTATTAAAATCACTGCTCCCGAAAAAACGGCCGTTTTTAAAACTTTTTTTTGCATTGATACATGTCCCCTGGGGCAGGACCCGGGTCCCCAAACACTTTTTATGAAAATAACTTGCATATAAGCCTTTAAAATTAGCACTTTAGATTTCTCCCATAGACTTTTACAGGGTGTCCCGTGGCTTTTCGAATTTGCCGCGAACACCCTAAATTGTTCGCTGTTCGGTGAACATGCGAACAGGCAATGTTCGAGTTGAACATGAGTTCGACTCAAACTCGAAGCTCATCCCTAGTTATGGAATCCCTTTTGCATCCCAATACAAGGAAAAATGTCAGATCTCATGCTGCCATCCCAAAGGTAAGAAAAAATGCACCATTTGGAAGAGGTACTGTGGAAGAACGTCTTGGTTGCAATTCCATGGTGCAGTATCCCATCACATGGCCAGCATCCCTTCAATCCTCAGATTGTTAAAAGGAGGGTGCCTTGTGGTGCCTGCCTCAGCGATGCTTTTAAGTAATTTTTTTATAACAGATTGAGTAAACCACACTACTGGTAACAACCACCGCAACACCCGAACCACATGTTCTCTGATTATGTGGGGTCCAGGACTGATGCAGACACCATTAGAACCAAGGACCCCATAGAGACTTTTGATGTTCAGATTGGACCACTGCCCACTAGCGTTCGAATGGTGGACTAATAAGGGTTTTAAGTGTATTGCTGACTTGTGCGATCATAGAGGTATGCTGACCGAACGGACTATGGCTGACAGGCATCAAATGCCTCCAGCGGAGGGTTATAGGTTCGCCCAAATCTCACATTATGTACAAAACCTGGCTCGCAAGAGCGACCTAGCAACCCAAACTCCCATGGAACATCTATGCAAAAATTATGATAAAATTAAAGGACATTTATCTGCTATATATTCGATATTGCTGAGTGCATCGACAAAGCTGAATTATATGGTCCAATGGGAGACCGACTTGCAGGAAACCCTGGATCTGGACGAATGGCATAGGATAGCCGAGACAGCATCTCGTTCGCTCGTCAATACTTCGATAATTGAGGCCAATTATAAGGTTCTGCTGAGGTGGTATATGGTGCCGGTCAGACTGGCAACTTTTGTTTCAGGAGCTACCCCGTTGTGCTTTAGAGGATGTGGCCAGGTGGGCACCACCTATCATATTTGGTGGACATGCCCAAAGGTCCGGAGGTTTTGGATCAGGGTGTATAATTTAGTTTACTCCCTTACCCAACTAAACCTAACTAAATCAGCTAAGCAAGCACTACTGGGGGGAGGAGATGTGGAAGCCTCCAAGTCCTGCAAGAGGCTCTTGACATTTATATTTATCTCAGCCAAAATCACCATTGCTAGGAACTGGAAATCGGCAGCTCTACCATTCGATCAGCTTAAAGGCAAGTTGTCTTGGTTGATGCTAAACGAACGCTTGACCGCTCTGGCCCAAGATAAAATGAAACTGTTTCATAAAGTGTGGGACCCATGGCTTCGTTACCTAACTAATGACCCGGGGATGTTTACAGCATAGCCTAAGGGGTTAGGTTGGGATGTCTGGGTGCTGAATCGGGGCGCCTCCCCCCCTCCCTCCCCCCATTCCCCCTCCTCAACTGTCCTTTCCTTACTCTGTTTCCTCCCTTCTATTCTCTGTCACTGTCCTCTTTCCTCTCTTTTGAAATTTACTTATTGTTTATTTTTGGAGTCAGATCCAGACCTTAGAGGTTTGTGCTGCTCCCTGATTTCTCAGCTCCTACGGGACCATTGTCAGTCTGATCGGACCTCTGGGCTGCCCACACAGCCGGCTGAGTTGCGCCCCCCCCGATAGATGGATGGGGGGGCGGCTCATCTGGGTGGACGGTTCAGATATGATCTGCGATGCTAATAGGGGTTAACGGCTCTACGGAGCTTCGGACTTATGTGAGCTATTAAGTAGTGATAATCGTTATTTCTACTTATTTATTTATTTTATTTATTTTTTTATTTTTTGTTTACTACTCCAAGGACCCCTACACTTAGTGATCTTCATTGTGTTACCCCAAATGTTGATTGTGACTGTACAATGTTATGTTGCGACTTTTATACATTTTGTATGACAAAACTTGAATAAAAATATTGAAACACAGATTGGACCACTGGCACAAGCTTGAACAATATGCAATGGAGCTTTTGACTTGTCTTGTGTCCAACATGTTGTCAGAGAGGGAATTCAGTACACCACAGTTTTGTGACAGAGAGCCCTGACACAGCTGATTTAAAAATGAACCAATCCTGAATCAGCAATGATTACAAAATCCCTGTAGCTGATGCTGTCAATTAATATTTTTACTTGTAATCTGCCCCCCCCAATTTTTTTTAAACCTTACACTATTACCAGCTAACCTGGCCACAAGCCACTTTTGTAAAAAAAAACAACATTTATAATACATTAAAGTCATCTGTTTAAAGGGGAATATCATTAACTTCTAGCATGTTGTGAGAAGTCAAGCAGCTTTATATAGATATTTTAATTTGCACGTAAGTTGGAACCTCAAGTAGTGACTATTTCCCCATATCAGTTTCAACAGGAAGAGTATTACTACATGAAGTGAGTGAAAATAAACCACCACGTGAGGCGCAGATCATAGTCACATGCTTCTTTCGCCACCCACATGTTAAAAAAAAAAAAAGGAAAGGAGGAAATGTTGGAAGAGAGGAAAAAATACCCCTCAAAACGTTGTCCCTCACCCACGCCCAAATGACAGACAGTGGGCCGCAGGCGGAGTGTAAAGGAAAACAAAACTACTGGCAAAAACAATTAAAAGTGATATGTGAGCATAATTTCAGCCTCATTATTCATTGGACATGGGTATTAGATGCTATAGTATAGACTGTGTTGCTGAATGACACAACACCCTCATACTCTGGCCACTGCAGACCTGACACAATTACCATCTCCTGTGACTTCTCCTGCCTAATTGTGATTATTTGGTCACTGTAAAAGGGCCTCACATAATTTTTCCACAGCTGCACCTTGGCTGCAAAATTTGAGGGAAGCACAGTGGCTTAGTGAATAGCACTTCCGCCTTACAACACTGGGGTTGAAGACCTATGTGAATGTACAATATGTAAAGTACTGTGTAACTTGTCAGTGTGTAGTAAATAAAGTGTGTAATTTTTCCAGTAATCAGGCACTGTAAAAGTATCACACATAATGTCAGACTTATACGTACCAGACTGGTGAGCCCAATGGAGCAGAGGAACGTCTCCCTTACGTGTCTGACTCATGGCCCCTGATAGTATGGACAGGAGGCACGGGAGTGCGGAGTGGTATGAGAGCCTGGCGGGTAGTTGCAAGAGATGCGGCTCTGGATGCAGGTGCAGGGCCGTCGGAACAGGACAGGCAAAACAAGCAATTGCTTGGGGCCCCGAGCTGGCCTAGGGCCCCAGCCTGCTGCCTGTCACTGTCCTCGATTTTCGCCCGGAGCCGATCCGCGGATTGCAGCCTTAGGAAAGGCCGCGGCTTCGGCCTAGCTCCGGAGCGGCGGCCATCTTGGTACACCCGGCGGTGACAGGCCGCCGCTATTGCTTATGGGAGTTGTAGTCCACAACGGCGGCTACGTGCTGATGCTCCCTGCTCCTGGGGGGAGGAATCAGTGTCAGTCACAGTCACTCAGGAGGGCAGCGCAGGCGTGCTACAACTCCCATTGCGGTCGGATCATATTTTGCCCGCCAGACAGTGCCTCTGGAAAGGGTAAGTCAGTGAATGACTTTTTAATGGAGTGATAAAGTCTCTAATAGTTCCACAAATAAAAAAGTAAATACGTTTTCTTGAAAAGTAGTAAAGAATCTGTCTTTCTTTGGCTCCACAAGCATATACTTGTACATGATTTCTGTTCTTCTGTCCAGTAATTCAGCCAGATCAGGATCCCTAAATATTAGTGTGCGGCTGCAAACAACTTCCTGGTCACAGCAGCCTGCTTCTCCATCCCAATCCCCACTATTGGAGAAATGTCCAGTATCAGGGTTTTTTTTTTTTTTTTTTATTTACTAAATAAAAAAATAAAAAAAACCCTGATACTGGACATTTCTCCAATAGTGGGGATTGGGATGGAGAAGCAGGCTGCTGTGACCAGGAAGTTGTTTACAGGAGAAAAGCGCACGAATATTCAGGGATCCTAATCCTGGCCTGGATTACTGGACAGAACAGAAATCATGTACAAGTACATGCTTGTGGAGCCATAGAAAGACTGACAGATTCTTTACTACTTTTCAAGAAAACGTATTTACTATTTTATTTGTGGAACTATTAGAGACTTTATCGCTCCATAATTATTTTTGAATATTTTTATTATTTTAACAGTGGACATTACAGGGGGAGATGTGGACAGTACAGGGGGGAGATCTGGATATTAGAGTGGGGGAGATATGGACATTACAGGGGGAGATGATGTGGACATTACAGTGGGGGAGATGATGTGGACATTACAGTGGGGGAGATGATGTGGACATTACAATGCGGAGTCCCCCTGTCCATCCCACGGTCCCCCTGTCCATCCCACTGTCCATAAACAGTCCTAAGCAGCATCTTAATGTTAATGTGAGTGTGTATGTGTTTTAAGTATGTTGGATTATATGCAACAGCAGTATTTGCACTGTAAACCTTTTTTATTTATATAAAGTGTGGGTGAGCTTAAACTGTATCGCTATGCTGTGGTTCCTGTAGGCTTTTCGTGAGTGCGCGGGGGGGTTGGGGGGCCTCCATATCCATTTTGCTTGGGGCCCCCAAATTCCTTCAAACGGCCCTGTGCAGGTGCAGAGGTGTAGGTGTCCGGCCGGACAAACAACGGGAAACAGGAACACAGGCAGAGGATGCTGAGCAGGAGCAGAGCGGGATGGTCGGGTCACAGGCAGGGTCGGCAACAGGCAGGCAGCGAAGTACAGAGGAATAGGCAGGTACAAGGTCAAGGCAAGCCGAGGTCAGGTGCAGGCAGAAGACAAGGGTAATCCGATGGGCAGGCCGGGTAATCACGAGGCAAGTGTTCAGACAGGTATCAGGAGCAAAGGGTCACAGGTAACTGCAGATCAGACAGCACTGGTCTGAAGTATTCCAGGGATTTAAATGGACTGTTTGGCGCGCGTCGGCGCACGCGCGCACAGGCACACCATCGCGCACAGGCGCGCACGCCCGCAGTCCGGGACGTGAACCAGCGTGCACAGGATCATGCACAACACGTCCAGCAAGGTGAGTTCTCTGACACATAATGTTGGGCCTTATTTGCAAAATGTGTCATGTTTGAGGCAGGGTAAATCATGCTCTATGTCTCCTAGTTTGATTTCTATTCCACTGCTTCAGCAGTCAAAAGTATTTGTGGCTATTGTGAAATAATACACTATAATTCTGATTAAGTGTAAAAAACTGCCTCATTAGTTCTTTTAGATTGCAACCTAATTAAGCTGTTTACATACTCTACAGCGAATGTAAAATATTAGTTGCTATTGCCTGTGTAATAATACAATCAAATTTTTATTTTATGATAAAAACCTGCCTAGTTTCTCTCTCCTAAATTTTGGCTAAGTAAAACAGCTTAAATACTGTGTAACAAGTCTGTACAATATTTCTGGATTTTGTCTCAAAAATAACAAACTCTAATTTTTATTTCATTATAAAACCTGCTTGGTCTCGGTCTCTGAAATTGTAGACTAGTAAAAGGGCTGTGATAGTGTGCATCAAGTCTATACAATGTTCTGGATTTTGTCTCAGAAAACATACACTCTATTTGTTTATGAACAAAACTGGCTTGTCTCTGCCTCTAAAATTGTGACCTAATAAAAAGGCTGACATTGTGTATATGGAGTTTGTATAAATATTTCTGTTTTTTTAAAATAATAAACAATACACTCTATTTTCTAGTTCCTGAAAAAAAGGTACCTGGTTTCTACCCCTGAAATTGTGTGCTAGTAAAAAGATGCCAGTGTGCATGGAATCTGTAAAATATTTCTGGCTTTTGTCTCAGAAACAGTACATTCTAGTTTATATTTCATGATAAAACCTGCCCAATCTCTGCCTCTGAAACTGTGACCTAATAAAAAGGCATACATAGTGTTCATGGAGTCTGTACATTTTTTTTCTATTTTTTGTCTCAGAAATGTTACCCTCTAATTTGTATTTTACAAGAAATCATGCCTTGTCTCTCCCTCTCCCTCTTAAATATTGGCCTATTAAAATTGCTTAAATAATGTGCAGTCTGTACAATATTTATGAATGTTGTCTCTGAAGTAATACATACAGTAACTGCACTGTGATCCTATGAGGAGGAGAGGACAGAAAAGAAATATAGGGGCTTCATGCAGGGCATTTATTTTTAGTAAAAGGTCCTTTGGGGAAGCCCACAGAAAAGAGACTACTCATTGTAACTGCCATGGAGTTGATCAGGAAAATAAGATCATAATCTATACTATGATACGGTTTTGACACTGGTAGATTGGTATGAAGTATAAGACTTTAGTTTTTTTTTATTTTTATTAAGAGTAAACTCTCTTAAACTCTCTTATAGCTTTTAGATCTGTTGTAGCTGATAGCAGCCTACTACCAAATGATTAAAAAAAATCAGGGGCCACAGCTAGAACTACCAAAATGACTTTTTATGCAAGGAAAAATGAATCAGATTGGGGTGTTGCTGCTGTATTTAAGCCAAGCTACAGATTAAAACAATTACATATTAAAAATATGTGATACCAAAATACTGTTTCGCTAACACTGTCCTTGAAAATTGGACAGTAATGCAACACCACATACAGCTTAAATGCATCTCCCGATCATGTAACAGAAAGTGTTTTCATGTCGCCCTCAAAAGTCAAATAAAGAGGAGAACCCTCTCCCCACGCTACAGCATTTCTAAACTTCTTTTCTGTTTATTTTTACCATTAGTGTGGGTCCCCAATGGCAGTGTTTAGTTTCCTATGCTTTTGTTTGACAATTCCTTGCCTATTAGAGCTAAAAATATTGATTTTCAAAATATGACCTATATAGACTTCACTAGGTTTCGTATTAACGGTCACAATATTTGAACTATGTGATGGGTTTGACAAATGGCCTGTGAGCCAAACTCTGGCCGAATCCCTCACCCCTAGTCATGCATCAAGGTCAACTCTGCTGCTTTCATGGAGTGTGCCATGTTTTGCCCTGTTTCTCCCAGCCTGAAGCATGCATACTAGATCCCTGGCCTGAAGACAATATAAGAATGTCCACTTTAACAGGGTTTTGAGCACTTTACTTTTTTCTTCCCAGGAATTTAACCAGGAATTTAACCTGTTCACGATGAAACTCGCGCTTCTCCAATTTACAATACATGTTATTATCTCTCAGCCTCTGAAGCACATGGCAGGCATCTGTGTGGTGGCTCTCTAGGGACTTGGAAAATATGAGGATATCATCAAGATAAACCACCACACATAGCTGCAACAAATCTCGGAGGACATCATTGATAAATTCCTGGAAAACTCTAGGGACGTTGCAAAAACCAAACGGCATTGCAAGGTATTTGTAATGGCCTGCTCTGGTATTAAATGCAGTTTTCCAACCGTCTCCCTACTTGGTTCCTGACAGTAGGTGAGGTGAAGGAGGCAAGGTTGGGACTGCAAAGTGCAAAGCTCAGAGCCAAACGTACAGCTGAGCACAGTGCTCTGAGAAGGAGGGGCTGAGCCCAGCCCTGACACCTTCAAAACCTACAGGAGTTGATATCCTTAATTCTGACTTGTTTTTCTGTTTAATGCAGACCTCTGTTGCTCCTTTTTGAGGCCCTAGCGATCAAATCCCGCAGCAGTCCCCCCCCCCCTAGTTCTCACAGCAGCAACATTCTCCTCTTCAGCACACAGGTGGATTCCCCCCTCGTCCCTTAGGGCGCCTCCTTTATATATTGGTTAAGGGACACCTCCTTCCCAGTTCCTAGCCCCTTCAAGAATAATACAATTTCCAGAAGCTTCCTTTGCAGAAACGACTTCTCTCCAGCACACATGTGACCTCCCTTCCCCTGTTCATGAATAAAGCACCCAGAATCTTCTCTTCTGGAAACGTCATTGCTTCCTTTATAGAATCTTCCACCCTCTTCTCGAGACAGACAAGAATCTGCCAAGAATCTGTTAAAATTAGAAGACTATATTCTGCTTAGGGACTACAACTTGCCAATTAAAAATGGCACACACATCTTGTTCAGTCCTTTAAAGTGTTTGTAACCCTAAAAAAAATAAAAAATAAAAAAAGGATCCTGTTCCCATAAAGCAGTGCTGTGCTGTATGATTTGCCCCCCTGTATCACCTGAAATACCTGGCTGATCCTGCCTGTAAACTGATCACGGTTTATTATGGCTGCTGAGTACTGACACTGTTGTCAGTTTACGTGCCTCAGTCATCCTCAGCTCTCCTTTGTCTTCCTCTCTTCCTCTCTCCCCCTCGCCTGTCAGGTCTTACCAGTGCCTCTCTGCTCCACTTCTTAATGCTAGAAAACAATGTGATGTTAAAACAATCACCTCTGTTAGATAACATGTCCCCCAGTGTCTGTGCTTTATTAAAAAATATGAAGATTTCTGCCATATTTTAGAGCACCAGAGGTGATCAAATACCACCAAAAGAAAGTTATATTTGTGGAAAAAAAATGACATACATTTCATTTGGGTACAGCGTTGCATAACCTTGCTATTATCAATTAAAATAATGCAGTGTCGTATCACAAAAAATGGCCTGGTCATAAGGGGGGGGGGGTAAATCTGGTTAAATGAACCAGCACTGGACATGTATTACCCTCTATTGGGCACAGATCATCCACATAAGATGTCCTCACAATGTATCTATTAAATGGTCAAAGCACAACATCACTTATGCATCAATAAGGCAAAGAGGGTCCTGGGCTTTCCGATATCATTTAATCAACGCGACATATACATTGCAATATGTTTTCCTTATTACTCAGAGTCCAGCAGTAGGGCAGGACTGCTACTGGTTACTGCAGTGCTGGACTTTGAGTTTTCAGTGTTTTAGCCTAGGTTCACATTGCAGTGATTTGGCATGCGATTTGACATGTCAATAGACATCTGTGCAGCAATTAGCAAAGTTGGGATTGACATGCAGGAATGAAATTGTGAACTCACACAATTTCATTCTTACTGTCAGTGTGAACCTGGGCTGAGATTATTCACATACAATGAGTTTGCAGTTGCTCTTTATTTCTTGATATTGCACACAATTGGTTTTCTACTTGTATAAGTGAAGCCAGTTTCGTCATTTTTCAGTAGAGAAGATAAATAGCACCTTAAAAAATAAATTTTTTAGCTATAAAATTCCTTAGTGGGTCCTGTCCCTTCAGCTAATTTTATGAGTACAGCAAATGTTTGGTGTAGCAGTCCACCACTGAAAAACCACGAGGAGCAGCAGCAAGCCAATCACAAGATCAGAGATTACATTTCCGGGAGTGTACTGGACACAAACACGTTACATGAAACCACCATTTGAGGAACATTTGAGAAAATCATGATTGGCTACAGTAATTTTTAATAACAATAAATTAGTAATTGATTTCTGCTGCAATTACAAAAGTTTGGTATTTTTAATAAAAGTGTATTTTTTAAAGCAAACATTACTATAATAAGTCAACATACAGTATGTGTTTACTAAATGTACATTACATTTTTTCTTTAAGTGTCTTTAACTGATGATATTCAAAGTAATACTTGGCCAAGCATGGCGCCTTTGTCCTCTAGAGCTGCATATTCTATTTCCAAAATACCAGCACATGTCACAATCACCACAGAAAAGAGCGGCTCATCAAGACTGTAATTTAAGACAAAATGCAACATGATTTAAATACCTATGGCCTCATCATTCTCACATCATTCTCACAGCTTATGCTCCCATTTTCAGAAGCTTTGTGCTGGTGATTACCGGAAGCATCATTAAAGATTATTTCACTTCTTGCAGGCTCTGGCCAGGTGCAAATAGACCAAGTCCAAAACTCAATGAATAATCTGATGACTAAATACTTGTATTGGATGACACAGTCTTTCTATAACAAATGTAACAGAAGTAAAAAAAAAATAGATTCACAGCTAAAATAAGACATTTATATCTTTAACTTGGCAGATTTGTCAAAAGAAATATAAATTTTTCTTCTAAATTGGCCAGCTATTCGTTACAAATCTGCCTTACCTGTTTTAGTATGGTCCAGCTGTGAAAATAGATGTCAATAATCCTTAAAATACATCTGTTGTAGTGGTCTCTCCATGTGGCTGGAGAAATGCAGGTGATAAACTGTAGGGTTGCAGGTAGTCATTGATGCTCATCATGGACTCATTTGTTCTTCTAATGCCGCATTCACACGGCCGTTTTTTCCTGTCATGAAAAAAAACTATGTTTTTCTCGACGTGATTCGTCGTGATTCCTCTCAAGCCTGCCTTGCATATACACGTTCAGGAAAAAAACGCTCGAGCAAAGCGCAGTGACGTAGAACACGTACGACAACACTTACGACGGCACTATAAATGGGAAGTTCCATTCGAATGGCGCCACCCTTTGGGCTGCTTTTGCTGATCTCGTGTTAGTAAAGTTTGGTGAGAGACGATTCGCGCTTTTCAGCCTCGTGCTTTTCAGTTCGTTACAGCGTGACGAATGTGCTATCTTCATTACAAACGCTAGTTTTACCAGAACGAGCGCTCCCGTCTCATACTTGATTCTGATTTTTTTTCCCCTCGGAAAAGCATACACACGAGCGGTTTTCGCGACGACGGGAAAAACGACGAGAAAAATTAGAGCAGGTTCTAATTTTTTTGCGGGCAGTTTTCTCATCGAAAACTGCTATGGAGCATACACACGGCCGGTTTTCACGACCAATCTAAAAAATGGCAGTTTTCTCGTCATGAAAAACAGTCGTGTGTACGTGGCATCATAGGAGGTGGTAGGTGGAGACAAGTGTTAAAGCATGTACTACTTGCTGGAGGAATCACAATATGGCCAATTATTACATATCACAGTTCCCTGGTCCTTACACTGGAACTTGTAGAAAGAGTAGCTTTTGGTATTTAGAAGTAAAAATAAAATGAGGTGGAGGCAAAATAGCCATTGTTCTAAAGTACCCAATCACACAGCCTACCCTTGAAGGGATATCCAATCATTAGTAAAGAAAACAAAATTAATAACCAAAAACTGAATTTATGTACAGCAGCAGAGTTTTGCCCCTCGCTTGAAAGCACACTTTAACCACGTAACCTTCGGTAGATTTACCCCCCTTCATGACCAGGCCATTTTTTGCAACACGGCACTGCGTTACGTTAACTAACAATTGCGCAGTCATCCAATGCTTTACCCATATAAAATGTTTGTCCTTTTTTTTTTCCACAAATAAAGCAAATAAAGCTTTCTTTTGGTTGTATTTGATCACATCTGCGTTTTTTAGTTTTTGCACTATAAAGAAAAAAGACCAACAAGTTTGAAAAAAAATATATATATATTTTTTACTTTCTGCTATAAAACATATCCAATGAATAAAATGTAAAAGATCAAATTTCTTCATAAATGTAGGCCAATATGTATTCTGCTACATCTTTTTGGTAAAAATCCTAACAAGCATATGTTGATTGGTTTGCGCAAAAGTTACAGCGTCTACAAATTGTGGGATATTTTTATTTATTTATTTTTACTAGTAATGGTGGCGATCAGCCACTTATAACCGGACTGTGATATTGCGGCGGCCATTCTGACACTAACTGACACGTTTGACACTTTTTGGGGACCAGTGACACTAATACAGTGATCAGTGCTAAAAAATATGCATTGTCACTATACTAATTACCCTGACTGGAAAGGGGTTAACGTCAGGGGTGATGAAAGGGTTAACTGTGCGCCTAACCAGTGTTTTACTACACTGTGTATGCTGCTTTTACTAGGGTAAGAGATGGAAATAATTATCTGATTTCCATCCCTTCCTGCTTGTCAGAACGGCGATCTGCCTTGTTTACGTAGGCAGATTGCCGTTCTGCCTGTCTGCCTAACGATCAGCGGGTTCCGGCAGGCATGGGGTACCGTGCACCCACCGATTGACTTCCGCTATGTGTACTCACAGCAAAAGCTCATCCGTGCCCCCTACCCCGAAGTGTCAGATCACTTACATATTCATGATCCGGGGCACAGGTGCCACCCTGCTATAGGACAGTCCAGAAGCAGTTAAGAAGGTTAGAAAGCTGCCACTAAGGTGTGTATAATTCAGCACTAAGGTCTGATAATGAGTAGCACTGGTGCCCCATGTGGCTCAACAGTGCCAGTGCACCATTACACCATGGTAGGTAATCAGAGGCGCTCCACAAACAAGCAAAAAATGTGTGGAAATTCTAATTATGATGTATAGAAATGCTCATTATCCACAGAATTAGCCACAATATATAGGTGGCGGAACCAGAGCCGCCATCAGGGGGTACAGGCATTACACCTGTAAGGGGCCTGAACCCAGCACCCCCCCTCCCCCGGTTCTTAACTTGCTGCAGGAGGAGAGGGAAGAGGAGCTAAAATGACACTGTACATTTTCGCACCCCCCCGGTTCTCAGGAGGAGAGGGAAGAGGAGGTGAAATGACACTGTAAATTTCATTCATGGAAGTTGTAGTAATGGCTTTTATGAATGGTGAAAAGGGTGGGCATAGTCAGGCACTCTGTCACAGCCCCTTAGTTCTATTAATTCACATCACACTGAAAGATTACAGATGTCAGGGGTGGGGGTTGCATCAGAGGAGGAAGATTTTGCTGAAAGGAGGACAAAGCAGCACAAGGGACACATCCCACCGAAGGTAAGTAATGTCCATTGTGCTGATTTTTTTATTTTTTAGCCTTTAAACAAAGCATAGGCTGGCTACAGCCCAGCTGCAATCCACTATATATTTAGCTGCAGATTAGGAGAGGGCCCCTACACATGTCTTTGCATGTATAAATTACTGCCGGTATTTTATTTTTTTTGCAGCCGGCGACTGGCTTTCTCATGAAAGTGGTCCGAGCGGCTAATTAGCCACTGGATTACTTTCCAAAGCAGTGGGAGGGGTCCCCCCTCCCGCCTCTTGACAATGTTTCTAGGGCTTACCATTTTTACTTATCCGACTCGTCGGCTGGCCATAGAGGTCACCAGAGACCAGATCGTCTCTGATCACCGCTATGGTCTTGGAGGTCCGAAGCAATGTCATGACGTCACTTCTGGTCTAGGACGGAAGTAAACAATTTCTTTTTTAAACAAAAGAACCCTATTTTTTTTATTAGTATGCGTTTCCAGAAGCAAATGCATACGCAGGTCACGCAAACATATGTAAACAAACGAAAAAAAACCCACAAATGTTAGAGCGAGAGCAATAATTTTAGCTCTAAACCTCCTCTGTAACTCTAAACATGTAATCTGTAAAAATGTTTAACCACTTAACGACCGCCCACTGTATATATACGTCGGCAAAATGGCACGGACAGGCACAATCACGTACCCGTACGTGACTGCCTTTGTATGGGTGGGGGGTCCAATCGGACCCCCCTCCGGTACAGTGGACGGTCGGGATCGCTCTGGGAGCGATCCGTGATGAGGGGGCAGCCATTGGTTTCTGGCCACCCCCTCGCGATCGCTCCCGGCGAATCAAATGCTTCCTCTGCCTGTGTAATGTAAACACAGGCAGAGAGGAAGCAGTAGGAAGTGATGTCATCTCTCCTGCGGTGCTCACATATACCGAAGCGCCGTGGAGAGAAGACATCAAGTAAGTGCACAAGCAGTACACTGACACCAGGACACATAGGCACACGATCGCCCCCCCATTCACCCCCAGATCACCCCCCAGCCCCCAGTCACAGTGTCACCGATTGCAGTGATCATTTATTTACTAATCACTGCAATCAGTGACATTTGTAAAAGTGTCAGGGCAGTTAGTGTTAGGTCCCTTAGGTCCAGGGTAGCCCCCTAACCCCCCCTAATAAAGGTTTAACCCCTTGATCGCTCCCCAGGTAACCCTTTCAGCCCCTAGCACCACCGTCACTAATCGATCGTTTTTCTGATCGATGTATTAGTGTCGGTGATGCGCTAGGTAGTCAGTTATTTTTATGTTCGCCGTCATGTTTTTATAACGTCAGGTACCCCATATATATTTCCTAATAAAGGTTTAACCCCTTGATTGCCCCCCAGGTAACCCTTTCAACCCCTAGCACCACTGTCACTAATCAATCGTTTTTCTGATCGCTGTATTAGTGTCGGTGATGCACTAGGTAGTCAGTTATTTTTTTATGTTCGCCGCCAGGTTTTTATAATGTCAGGTACCCCCATATATTACCTAATAAAGGTTTAACCCCTTGATCGCCCCCAGGTAACCCTTTCACCCCCTTTTGCCAGTGTCACTAAGCAATCGTTTTTCTGATCGTTGTATTAGTTATGCTGGTGCCGCTAGGTAGTCAGTTATTTTTTTTAGGTTCGCCGCCAGGTTTTTATAGCGTCAGGTACCCCCATATATTATCTAATAAAGGTTTTAACCCCCTGATTGCCCCTAGTTAACCCTTTCACCAGTAATCACTGTATAAGTGTTACGGTGACACTGGTTGGTTAGTTTGCTTTTTATAGTGTCAGGGCACCCGCCGTATATAACCCGATAAAGGTTTAACCCCCTGATCGCCCGGCGGGTGATATCAATTAGGTTTTAGCGTCAGAGAGGGTCTGCGTCGCCCCAGGCAGCGTCAGGTTAGTGCCAGTAACGCTAACACCCACGCGCAAAGCATACACCTCCCTTAGTGGTATAGTATCTGAACAGATCAATATCTGATCTGATCAGATCTATACTAGCGTCCCCAGCAGTTTAGGGTTCCCAAAAACGCAGTGTTAGTGGGATCAGCCCAGATACTTGCTAGCACCTGTGTTTTGCCCCTCCATCCAGCCCAGGCCACCCAAGTGCAGTATCGATCGATCACTGTCACTTACAAAACACAACACACATAACTGCAGCGTTCGCAGAGACAGGCCTGATCCCTGCGACTCCAGTGCTGTAGGAGGTGATTTCACCACCACAATTAAAAAAAATACCATATATGCCGAAGCATGGGGGCAGCAGGGGCAGAGGAGCGATTTTGCTCCTAATGCCTCATACATACGGTCAAAATTCCGACGGAGGCTTGCTCGTGGAAAAGTCTGACCGTGTGTACGCGGCATAACTTTTGCGGGATGATGCCCCCATGCTTCGGCATATATAAATGGTGCATGTATGCCCATCATTAGAAGTGGGTGAATGAAGGGAGGTATTCTAATGGTGGGCATACCCACCAATCAATCTCTTTTTTTTTGTTCAGCCGTCAGGCTGCATGAAAAAAAAGATTACAATACATGTCCAACAAGGACCAGCAACTTACTGGTATGTTGCTGGACTTTGAATGGTTATACCAGAATGATGTCTGTGGGTTTAGGTATCATCTTGGTATCATTATTTTCAGCCGGCATTCATGTAAAAGCAATTCTAGTGGCTAATTAGCCTCTGGACTGCTTTTATAAGCAGTGGGAGGGAATGTCCCCCCCCGGGTATAAAAAGCGCCATTGGGAAACTGGGAAAGCATTTTATCACACCGATCTTGGTGTGGTCAGATGCTTTGAGGGCAGAGGAAAGATATAGGGTCTAATAGACCCCATTTTTTTCAAAAAAAGAGTACCTGTCACTACCTATTGCTATCATAGGGGATATTTACATTTCCTGAGATAACAATAAAAAATAATAAAATAAAAAAATATGGAAGGAACAGTTTAAGAATAAATTAAAAAAGGAAAATTAATAATAAAAAAATAAAAAAAAGCACCCCTGTCCTGCCCTGCTCTTGCGCAAAGGCGAACGCAAGCGTCGGTCTGGCGTCATATGTAAACAGCAATTGCATCATGCATGTGAGGTATCACCGCGAAGGTCAGATCGAGGGCAGTAATTTTAGCAGTAGACATCCTCTGTAAATCTTATGTGGTAACCTGTAAAGGTTTTAAAGGCTTATAAAAATGTATGTAGTTTGTTGCCACTGCGCGTTTGTGCGAAATTTTAAAGCATGTCGTGTTTGGTATCCATGTACTCGACCTAAGATCATCTTTTTTATTTCATCAAACATTTGGGCAATATAGTGTGTTTTAGTGCATTAAAATAAAAAAAAAGTGTATTTTTTCCCCAGTGTCAGACAGGGCTTTGTCTTCAAGTGGTTAGAAGAGTGGATGTAAGCTTCCTAATGTTGTGTATAAAATGCCAGGACAGTTCAAAACCCCCCAAATTACCCCATTTTGGAAACTAGACACCCCAAGCTATTTGCTGAGAGGCATGTCGAGTCAATGGAATATTTTATATGTTGACACAAGTTGCGGAAAATAGACAATTCTTTTTTTATTTTTTATTTTTTTGCACAAAGTTGTCACTAAATGATATATTGCTCAAACATGCCATGGGCATATGTGGAATTACACCCCAAAATACATTCTGTTGCTTCTCCTGAGTACGGGGATACCACATGTGTGAGACTTTTTGGGAGCCTAGCCGCGTACGGGACCCCAAAATCCAAGCACCGCCTTCAGGCTTTCTAAGGGTGTAAATTTGGGATTTCACTCCTGACTGCCTATCACAGTTTCGGAGGCCATGGAATGCCCAGATGGCACAAAACCCCCCAAATGACTCAATTTTGAAAAGTAGACACCCCAAGATATTTTCTGAGAGGTATGGTGAGTATTTTGCAGATCTCACTTTTTGTCACAAAGTTTTGAAAATTGAAAACAAAATAAAAATAAATGTATTTTCTTTCTTAATTTTCAAAAACAAATGAGAGCTGTAAAATACTCACCATGCCTCTCAGCAAATAGCTTGGGGTGTCTACTTTCCAAAATGGGGTCATTTGGGGAAGTTTTGTGCTATTTTGGCATTTTATGGCCTTCGAAACTGTGATAGGTAGTGAGGAGTGAAATCAAAAATTTGCGCCCTTAGAAATCCTGAAGGCGGTGCTTGGTTTTCGGGGTTCCGTACGCGGCTAGGCTCCTAAAAAGTCCCACACATGTGGTATCCCCGTACTCAGGAGAAGCAGCAAAATTTATTTTGGGGTGCAATTCCACATATAACCATGGCATGTGTGAGCAATATATCATTTAGTGACAACTTTTTGTCACTATTCAATCACTTGGGACAAAAAAAAAATATTCAATGGGCTCAACATGCCTCTCAGCAATTTCCTTGGGGTGTCTACTTTCCAAAATGGGGTCATATGGGGGGGGGGGGTTTGTACTGCCCTGCCATTTTAGCACCTCAAGAAATGAGATAGGCAGTCATAAATTAAAAGCTGTGTAAATTCCAGAAAATGTACCCTAGTTCAGTGTTTCTCCACTCCAGTCCTCAAGGCGCACCAACAGGTCATGTTTTTGGGATTTCCATTGATTTCCACAGGTGATTTCAGCAGTTTCACTGCCTTAGTAATTATCACAGCTGTTTTATCTGCAGGAAATCCCAAAAACATGACCTGTTGATGCGCCTTGAGGACTGGAGTTGAGAAACACTGCCCTAGTTTGTAGACCCTATAACTTTTGCGCAAACCAATAAATATACGCTTATTGACATTTTGTTTACTAAAGACATGTGGCTGAATACATTTTGGCCTAAATGTATGACTAAAATTGAGTTTATTCGATTTTTCTTATAACAAAAAGTAGAAAATATAATTTTTTTTCAAAATTTTCGGTCTTTTTCCGTTTATATCGCAAAAAAATAATAATCTCAGAGGCAATCAAATACCATTAAAAGAAAGCTCTATTTGTGGGAAGAAAAGGACGCAAATTTTGTTTGGGTACAACAATGCATGTCCGCATAATTTCCAGTTAAAGCAGCGCAGTGCCAAATTGTGAAATCACCTCTGGTCATTATGGTCCGTATTGGTCCGGTCCTTAAGTGGTTAAAGCATTGCCTTTCAAGATTTTTAAGTATCGTAGTTTGTTGCCATTCCACGAGTTTTAAAGCTTGACATGTTAGGTATCTATTTACTCAGCGTAACATCATCTTTAATATTTAAAAAAAATTGGGGTGTATATTACGGTATGTGTTTTTTAAATTCATTAAAGTGTATTTTTTCTAAACAAATTGCATTTGAAAAACCGCTGCACAAATACTGTGTGACATGAAATTTTTCAATGATCACTATTTTATTCTCTAGGGTCTCTCATAAAAAAAAAACATACTTTTTGGGGGTTCTAAGTAATTTTCTAACACAAAATACTGATTCAAACTTGTAAACAAAAAGTGGCAAAAATGGCTTGCTTTTCAAGTGGTTAAAATGTTAATGTTATATAAGCATTATCACAAGGTAGTACTAAAAGATCAGCGCACCACAATAAAAATGTTCATTTGTACATTGCATAATGTAGCAAAGCTAAGCTGAGAATTACTGTATAAAATAAAAATCTGATTATTAGTGTCCTCTCATGTATTCATTATTCAGTCTGTAAAGCTCTTTGCAGTAGTTACAAATTCCGTAATTATTGCCACTTTTAAAACAAGCAAAATATTAAATCTATATGCATTCCTTTCAGTGACATTTCAATTGGCATAATTTTCAGAATAACACTCTTTGCATTAATAAGGCTGTAAGTATTTTAGATTAAAAACAAATGTTCCAGTTTTGCTATAAAATTGACTGTCATGGCAGTAATTACAGAGTTTTCTTTTTTTATGTAGATTGGCTATATACAAAAATGCAAGAATTTTTTTAATTTTAAGCAAAAAAAAACGCCCACCTGAATCTTTAGTTTAAATCAGCTAAGTACTCCAGGTGCATCAAAACAAAACATGTGCAAAGTTTTATTTGATTTTTTTTGTATATAGAAAGCAGTAGAAAAGCCCATTCCCTTCCAGCATGCTGTAGAAAGGAACCCTTGCTCTCTGTGTAGAAGCAGTGATCTCTTTCTAGATTTCTCCAATCAACAGGCAACATCAGTTTTGCTTGATTGCAGAGCTATAGGTATAAAGAGGACAAATTGTTATGCCGCGTACACACGATCGGAAATTCCGATAAGAAAAGTTTGATGTGAGCTTTTGGTTCGGAAATTCCGACCGTGTGTAGGCTCCATTGGACATTTTCTGTCGGAATTTCCGACAACAAAAATTTGAGAGCTGGTTCTCAATTTTTATGACAAGAAAAGTTCTTGTTGGAAATTCCGATCGTCTGTATGCAATTCCGATCCACAAAAAAACACGCATGCTCTGAATCAATTCAACGCATGCTCGGAATCATTGAACTTCATTTTTCTCGGCTCGTTGTAGTGTTGTACGTCACCGTGTTCCTGGCGATCGGAATTTCCGACAACATTTGTGTGACCGTGTGTATGCAACACAAGTTTGAGCCAACATTGCGTCTAAAAAAAAATCCACGGCTTTCTTGTCGGAAATTCCGATCGTGTGTACGCGGCATAAGACTTTGCACAGCCTTTGTGAAAAAAGAAATTTGGATGGCTGCACTCCGCAGATCCTCCTCATGCCATGTTTATTTAGACAACAAATTTATAAAAGCAACCAAAACTTACAGTGGAGGTAAAAGAGAAGTGATTGATGCGTTTTGCACTGTGCTCAGTGCTTACTAATAACGCCTCAAACCATCTGGCAGCTCACCTGATACACACACACAAGCGGTTCACCCAGGTGGAATCAATTAATCCATGACTGAGGCCGGGTTCACACTAGGGCGACAAACGCTCCGACATTGGGAGCCCATGTCGCATGACGTGTGAAAATCAATGTTTCCCTATGGGAGCCGTCTTAACTGGTCCGACACATGTCGGTCTGACTTTGAAAATGCTCCCTGTACTACTTTGGTCCGACTTTGATCCGACTTCAGCCCATTGACTATCATTGAAGTCGGATCAAAGTCGGACCACAGTCTTGCATGATCCGACTTTGGCATGTGACTTCTACTCTGCTGATCTTGAGGGGGAACTCCACGCCAAATTTTAAATAAAAAACCGGCATGGGTTCCCCCTTCAGGAGCATACCAGGCCCTTGGGTCTGGCCTGGATTTTAAGGGGAACCCCTACGCTGAAAAAACAGCGTGGGGGTCCCCCCAAAATCCAAACCAGACCCTTATCCGAGCACGCAACCTGGCAGGCCGCAGGGGAAGAGGGGGGACGGGAGAGCGCCCCCCCTCCCTCCTGAACCGTACCAGGCCGCATGCCCTCAACATGGGGGGTTTGGTGCTCTGGGGCAGGGGGCGACCTGCGGCCCCCCCACCCCAAAGCACCCTGTCCCCATGTTGATGAGGACAGGGCCTCTTCCCGACAACCCTGGCCGTTGGTTGTCGGGGTCTGCGGGCGGGGGGCTTATCGGAATCCGGGAGCCCCCCCCTTTAATAATGTGGGAAAGGGGGGTTCCTCTTAGGGGACTTTAAAGGGAACTTTACTCGAATAATAAGTTCGTAGTACGTCAATGGAAAGTACGAAGTTATTTTATTCCCACCAGGGTGGTGATAATAAGTAAGATTGTTTTACAAGAAATAAAGGGGTTGGAACATGGGAGGGATGCTAACACAACAAACCATATGATACATGAAATACTAATACAATCAGGGACACCATGTAGTTACAAAAAACATAATGGTGAGAGCCGACGCGTTTCGAAAATTTGCAGTTATTTTCTTCTTCAGGGAGATGATTGTGTCAAAGAGCAGGCATGTTAGTGTGTCATGTATATAAAACTTGGGGATCATAATGTTGCATCCATGGGGAGGGGATGGAAAGACATAAAATGAGAAAAAAACGAGAAAAAAACTTTAATAAGGGGGGCCCCCAGATCCCGGCTCCCCACCCTATGTGAATGAGTATGGGGTACATCGTACCCCTACCCATTCACCTGGTGGAAATAAATGTCAATAAAAAAACACTACAAAGGTTGTTAAAGTAATTTATTGCACAGCTCCGGGGGTCTCTTCTGACTCCGGGGGTCTCTTCCGTCTTCGGGGGTCTCCGGTGTCGTCTCCGCGCTCCCTGGTTCTTCCTTCCTTCTGCCGGGCCTCCGCTATCTTCTTCCAGCTCTTTTGCTAGCGGGGCTCGGTCTTCTCCGTCGCCTTCTTCTTCTCCCACTCTCCGGTTCTTTCTTTCTTCCTTCTGCCGGCCCCTCCACTATCTTCTTCCAGCTCTTTTGCTAGTGGAGGGGCCGGTCTTCTCCATCGCCATCGGCGTCTTCTTCCCTCTTCTCCTTCTCAATGTTGACTAGTCGCTTCCTCCCGCTGTAATGCTTGGCTATTCGCTCATCAACGATTTATATAGGCTTCTCATGACGTCACAGTCACATGCTCCGGGTGGCCCCGGAGCATGTGACTGTGACGTCATGGGAGCATGTGACTGTGACGTCATGAGAAGCCTAAATTTAATTTGGAGTGGAGCGAACAGCCAAGCATTACAGCGGGAGGAAGCGACGAGTCAACATCGAGGAGGAGAAGAGAAAAGAAGACAGTGACGGGAAAACCGGCCCCTCCACTAGCAAAAGAGCTGGAAGAAGATAGTGGAGGGGCCAGCAGAAGGACAACGGAGAGCCGGACGAGACGACGGGAAGACCGGGCCTCCGCTAGCAAAAGAGCTGGAAGAAGATAGCGGAGGCCCGGCGGAAGAAAGAACTGGAGAGCGGGAGAAGAAGAAGGCGACGGAGAAGACCGGGCCCCGCTAGCAAAAGAGCTGGAAGAAGATAGCGGAGGCCTTGCAGAAGTAAGAAAGAACCGGAGAGTGCGGAGACGACGCTGTGCAATAAATTACTTTAAAAAGCTGTGTGTGTTTTTTTTCTTGACATTTTTTTTCACCAGGTGAATGGGTAGGGGTACGATGTACTCCATACTCATTCACATAGGGTGGGGGGCCGGGATATGGAGGCCCCCTTATTAAAGGGGGCTCCCGGATTCCGATAAGCCCCCTGCCCGCAGACCCCGGCAACCAACGGCAAGGGTTGTCAGGAAGAGGCCCTGTCCTCATCAACATGGGGGCAGGGTGCTTTGGGGTGGGGGGGCCGCAGGTCGCCCCCCTGCCCCAGAGCACCAAACCCCCCATGTTGAGGGCATGCGGCCTGGTACGGATCAGGAGGGAGGGGTGGCTGCTCTCTCGTCCCCCCCTCTTCCCCTGCGGCCTGCCAGGTTGCGTGCTCGGACAAGGGTCTGGTTTGGATTTTGGGGGTACCCCCACACCGTTTTTTCAGCATAGGGGATCCCCTTAAAATCCAGACCAGACCCAAGGGCCTGGTATGCTCCTGAAGGGGGAACCCATGCCGTTTTTTTTTTTTATTTGGCCTGGAGTTCCCCCTTAAGATTCATACCAAACACAGTGCCTGCTATTGGCGGGGATCCAAGTCGGATCCCCGTTCATTGAAAGTCGGACGTATGTCGGCTTCATGTCGCAGGGCAAAGTCGGATCCAAAGAAGGACGGCTGTCGTGTCGCACTAGTGTGAACCCAGCCTAATTCTTTCTCCAAGAGAAACTACATATTTAAAACAGAAACCATGGTGCCAAAATAAATAAAACAATAAAAAGGATATAAACAATGCAAATTTACCTTCATATTCATTTGACATTTTTAGGTAGAGAGGGACGAGTAATCACAGGCCTCTATAGGAAACCCCTATCTGGCAACACTATCCTGAGAGTAAATTTTGGACATCCCAGCCACACCATTAGAAGCATACCGGTGGGCCAGTTTCTTAGGATCTGTTGCGATCAGGGGATATGGAGAGGGAAGTAATACAGATGTGTGGTCATTTTCACCAGTGAGGGTACTATGAGCCAAGATTAGAAAGAACAGTGACTATAGCCGGGGCAGTGGATAGGAACCATTTGTAATGGAAAAGAACCTGAGATGTTGATCACTGGCAAGCATCAGTATTCTCTGCAGCGTATAGTTTGGAGTACAAAAAGATCAAATCTATTGTAGAGCACTATCTTCTGGTGCTGTTAAGCCTCGTACACACGGTCGGACTTCAAACAAACTTTTCAGTGGATTTTTGTCCAAAGGGATTTGGCCAGGCACACCCATAGCATACACACAGCAGGACTTTTCTACAAACTTTCCCGAAACTATCCCAACATCACGTGGTTTTTCTGCTCTTTTCTGCTCTTTACCACCACCCTTTGGTCAACTTCTGCTATTGTTGGTTGATTTTAACATTGGTTCTGGGCATGCGTATTTGTACTTCGGACAAAAGTCATGATTTCTGTACACACGGTCAGACTTTGCACCATCGGACTTTTGTTGCCGAAAAGTTTGTCCGTTTGCAGAGCGAAATTTTGTCAGATGAAAACCGAAAAGGTTTGTCCGATGGAGCGTACACACGGTCTGATTTTTTGCAAAACTTGCTCATTTTGTAGTTTGTTGGCAAAAAGTCAGACCGTGTGTACAGTAGACTTGTGCACAATGGAAAAATTTGTTTCGTTTCGGTTCGTTTCTTTTCGGTCCTGTTGATTCGTAATCGTTCATAATTTTGCTAGACGGGATTTTTCGTGTTCGGACTAATTCGTATTTTCGCAAGAGACATTTTTTGTTGAATCGGAATGATTCGTATTAATGTAAGCCTTATTTTTAGTTGATTTATAATTCGTACTTTCGGTAGAGTACATTGTTTTTCGTTGATTCTGGACACAACTCCTACTTTCGTAACTTTTTTTGGGTTTGTTGATTCGTAATTTTCCGTGTCTCTCTCAGAACGACGCTGCCTATTATGCCTAATGTGCTTCAAATGGATTTGTACTTTTCTAAATACACGAAATCTCGTATTTTACTTTCGTTTTTTACATGCGGCTATAGCCTCCGCCCCTGTACACCATTTTGAGAGGGAGTTCAGCACAGTGAGGGAGAAGCAGAGAGCAGAGCAGAGTGTTATTGTGCTTCGAATGGATTCGTACATTCGTAACTTTTTTCATAACGAATTATGCCGAAGACATTCGGGCATTCGCTATTTGCTATGATAATTTAGTTCGGATTCGGTTTTATTCGTAATTGATTTGTTCGGAAATTCGAATGCTTCCGAATGTCCGAAAGTTGCTAAATTCGGACGAAATTCGATTTGTTACGAAACGAATTGCACAAGCCTAGTGTACGGGCCTTGAGATGAAAAAATGTCTATGATTGTATTCTATCACTACCTATCACAGGTACCTTACAACATGAAAGAATGAATGGGGCCATTTATCGTGAGATTTTGAGTGCAAACCTCCTCCCATCAGCAAGGGCATTAAAGATGAAACATGGCTGGGTCTTTCAGCATGACAATGATCCCAAACACACCGCCCAGGCAATGAAGGAGTGGCTTCATAAGAAGCATTTCAAGGTCCCTGAGTTATTTCGCATCAAGGGTGACACAGAGTAAAACTTTGTTCCACTTTTAAGGTGACTATGTATGTGGGGAGGACAAATGCCCATGTTGTCCCCACATTTGTAGAAGGGACAGTTTTGTGTCAACTGTGAATGCAAAGATATCAACATTATATATATATATTTTAAATTGTAATGCCTGGTACATAATTTACCTGATCATGTGCGAAATCTGTTCCATTGAATATGTAGAGAGAACCACTAGGAGGCTGTGGGATCGCCCCCATGTTCTTGTCTATAATGTAGAGAAGAAACATTTACCCGTGTGGCGAGGAATTTCAATGATCTACATGGGGGAAATCCCTCAGCCTTAAAGCGGGGGTTCCGCGGCCAAACTTTTTTTTTTTTTTTTCAGCATTCACTGTGGTATAACAATATTAAGGTACACTCACTTCTTTGGTAGCTGTATATAACCGCTGTCCGTTTTCACGGCAAAGAAGGAGTTATAAAATCCGTGTGAAGGAGTTTCCATTTTGCTTGTGGGCATTGTGAAGCCCACAAGCAATCTCTTCCTGGAAGCGGTGAATGCTGATCTCCCAGCATTCACCGTTCATTCTCTCGATAATGGCAATTTACCTGCATGCCCTTTTTTAAAATGGCGCTATTAGAGACGCCCTCGTCACGTGACCGGTGTCACGCGTCACGTGATATTTATAATCTCTCGAGATTTCGTCCGCACGAGTCCCACAATGTATCTTGGGAAGCACGACACAGTGCTCCCAGAAAACACTGCGGCGACGGGGAAAGGCTTAGAAACGCCTACTCCCGCGGGAGGAGAATCCCGGAAGTCGCTTTATAAAAGGCAATGTTAAGGTATTTACATATGAGAAAAATAAATATTGTGCCTTAGGATCATGTACATTAGTGATGAGCCGAACACCCCCGGGTTCGGTTCGCACCAGAACCCGCGAACGGACCGAAAGTTCGAACGAACATTAGAACCCTATTAAATACAATGGATGCGAACGTTCGAATTCTAAAGTGCTAATTATAACAACTATTATGCATGTTATTGTCATAAATAGGGTTTGGGAACCCGGGTTGTGCACCAGGGGACATGTATCAATGCAAAAAGAAGTTTTAAAAACGGTCATTTTTCGGGAGCAGTCATTTTAATGATGCATAAAGTGAAAAAAAAAAAGTCAAATATTCCTTTAAATATCGTACCTGGGGGGTGTCTAAAGTATGCCTGTGAAGTGCCACGTGTTTCCCGTGTTTAGAACTGTCCCTGCACAAAATGACACTTCTAAAGGAAAAAAAAGCCATTTAAAACTGCTTGCGGCTTTAATGTAATGTCTGGTCCCGGTAATATGGATGAAATTCTTTAAGAAAAATGGCATAGCTACCCCATGACCCCCCCCTACCCCAGCCCATTACCAGCCCCTTTGGGTCTTGTATGGATATTAAGGGGAACCCCGCACATAAAATAAAAAAGGCCCTATATACTCTGAACAGCCGTATACAGGCGGTGCATACAAGACAGGGACTGTAGGTTTGTTCTTATGTAGAATCTGTTTGTAATTTTGAACAGGTACATTGTTGAAGTGTAGCTCCAGCCCAAAAATCTATTTTTAAACTTTTTGGGAAACATAGGTAAGGGTTATCACCCCTGTAACATTTGTTTTGCTGTCTGTGCCCCTGTTCAGAACATTTCACCTCACTTTCCGTCCCAATGACAACTGTTTTTGAAATGTGGTGTTTTTCTTGAAACAAGGATTGCTGATAAAGCATCAGTACAGATGAGACCCCTTTCTCCCATATTTATTCTTACAGGAGAGAATTTTCCTTTCTAGGGGTAGATTTCCTCTCACTTCCTGTTGTCTTCTTTCGTTTGCAAGTAGGAGTCGTTTGTAAGTTGGATGTTTGAAAGTATGGACCTGCCGTATATACTCTGCAGAAATAGGCCCCTTAGTTGTTGGTGTTGGCACAACACTGTAAGCACTCAGTTACTCTTGGTTGGTGCTGGAACGCCCTGCTGTCAACTATTATATCAGGAATTTTAATTACATATAATTGTTGAACAGTGGTAGTAAAAATTGGGGCTTTGATGGTGGTGCTGGTGCCACAACACTGTAAGCCCTGACAGTTACTCTTGGTGGGTGCAGCAATGGGCCCTGCTGTGAATTATTAGATCAAGAATTGTAATTACATGCCCCTTTTGAACAGGGGCTGAAAAATTGGGCCTTTCGTGGTGGTGGTGGTGGTGGCGTTGCCACAACACTGTAAGCCCTCAGAGTTACTCTTGGTGGGTGCAGCAATGGACCCTGCTGTGAATTATTAGATCAAGAATTGTAATTGCATGCCCCTGTTGAACAGGGGCTGAAAAATTGGGCCTTAGGCACTGGTGGCACAACACTACAACCCCTCACAGATACTGTACTTGGAGCACAGCAATGAGCCCTGTTGCAAAGTATTGCTTCAAAAATTGTAATGACACGCCCCTGTTAAACAGGGGCTGAAAAATTGGGCCTTAGGCACTGGTGCCACAACACTCCAACCCCTCACAGATACTGTACTTGGAGCACAGCAATGAGCCCTATGGCAAATTATTGCTAAAAAAATTGTAATTACACGCCCCTGTAAAACAGGGGCTGAAAAATTGGGCCTTAGCCACTGGTGGCGGCACCCATAAACAAAAATGATCTTCCAAGCTATCATCATCAATCGTATCATTGAGGACTCGGAGGAGGAGGATAGCCAGTCAACATAACAGCACAGGCACTCAGCATCAGCATCAGTCTTGAAGGGATGTGACATGTTAAAATCAATTAGTCTGTTATATCAGCATCAGGTGTGTGGTAGCTGGTGGTGATCCAAGACTGGTTCATCTTGATGAAAGTCAGTCGATCAACCGAGTCGGTGGACAGGCGCACCCTGTGATCCGTGACAAATCCTCCAGCAGCACTGAATGTGCGTTCCGAAAGAACGCTGGATGCAGGACAGGCCAGTAGCTCAATTGCATACTGTGCAAGCTCTGGCCAGTGATCCATCCTCAAGACCCAGTAAGCCAGAGGATTTTCGGTGGGGAAGGTGTCCAAGTCTGACCTTGCCCCTAGATATTCCTGCACCATGTTTATCAGACGCTGGCGATGGTTGCTGGAACCGATCATACTTTGGGGCTGCGGACTAAAGAATTGTCTGAACGCATCGGTCAGACGGCCACCTTCCCCACCGCTCCTTCTTTGACTGGCCGAAGCCTCAGCAACTCGTTGTCCAGGACCAGGAGTTTGTAACCTCCCAGTCTCTGGGAACGCGTTGCACAGACCTTTCTGCAAGGCCTCCCGGAGTTGTCTCATCCTCTGCTCCCTCTGCGACGGTAACATAAGGTCCGCAACCTTACCCTTGTACCGTGGATCAAGGAGAGTGGCCAGCCAGTAATGGTCCCTCTCCTTGATCCGAAGAATACGAGGATCCTTCCGCAGACTTTGCAGGATCAGGGAGGCCATGCAGCGTAGGTTTGCTGAGGCATTCGCTCCGGAGTCCTCTGGGTCACTAAGGACGACATGATCCGCAGCCACCTCCTCCCAGCCACGTACAAGTCCACTGGTTTCTTGGGACTGTAAATCATCCCTAAAAGACTGCTGCTGATGATGCTGAGTGCCAGCCTCCACCTCCATGCTGACACAATCCTCCTCCTCCTCCTCCTCCTCCTCCTCCTCCTCCTCTTCCTGTGCGATGGGTGGGACAGAAGGAACACTGTCTGGGTAAAGGGGGCCTTGAGAGGCAAGGAAGTCCTCCTCTTCCTGCCTCTGTTCTGCCTCAAGTGCCCTGTCCATTATTCCACGCAGCGTGTGCTCCAACAGGTGGACAAGAGGTACAGTGTCACTGATGCATGCACTGTCACTGCTCACCATCCTCGTGGCCTCCTCAAATGGTGCCAGGACAGTGCATGCATCCCTGATCATGCCCCACTGGCGTGGAGAAAAAAAACCAAGCTCCCCTGACCCTGTCCTGGTGCCGTAGTCGCACAGGTACTCATTGATGGCCCTCTGCTGCGTGTGCAGCCGCTGCAGCATGGCCAACGTTGAGTTCCACCTGGTGGGCATGTCACATATAAGGCGGTTCTTGGGCAGGTTCAACTCCTTTTGCAGCTCAGCCAGGCGAGCACTGGCATTATAAGATCTGCGGAAATGCACACAGACTTTCCTGGCCTGCCTCAGGACATCCTGTAAGCCCGGGTACCTGCCCAAGAACCGCTGCACCACCAGGTTAAGGACGTGAGCCACACAGGGCACATGGGTCAGTTGTCCCTGTCGGAGGGCGGAGAGGAGGTTGGTGCCATTGTCGCAAACCACCATTCCTGGCTTAAGCTGGCGTGGCGTCAACCACCTCTCGGCCTGGCCCTGCAGAGCAGACAGGACCTCTGCCCCAGTGTGGCTTCTGTCCCCCAAACACACCAGCGCAAGCACGGCATGGCATCTTTTTGCCTGCGTACTTGCGTAGCCCCGTGAACGGCTACGGAGCACCGCTGGTTCATAGGACAAACCACAGGAAGAGGCCATGGAGGAAGAAGAAGAGGAGGGGGTGGAGGAGAGAGGTGTGTCACAACCAGTAGTAGCATTTTGGAGGCGTGGCGGTGGGACAACCTCCAACACTACTGCACCTTGTCCTGCATCCTTCCCAGCTGCCAAAAGAGTGACCCAATGGGCCGTGAAAGAAAGGTAACGTCCCTGTCCATGCCTGCTGGACCATGAGTCAGCGGTAATATGCACCTTACCGCTGACCGCCCTGTCCAGCGAGGCCAAGACATTGCCTTCCACATGCCGGTAGAGAGCCGGAATAGCCTTCCGTGAGAAAAAGTGGCGTTTGGGAACCTGCCACTGAGGAACCACACATTGCACAAACTCACGGAAGGGGGCCGAGTCTACCAACTGAAAAGGCAGCAGTTGAAGCGCTAGCAATTTAGCCAAGCTAGCATTCAACCGCTGGGCATGTGGATGGCTGGGAGTGAACTTCTTTCGACGGTCCAGCAGCTGGGGCAGGGAAATTTGCCTGCTAGAATCGGACGTCGGTGTACTGCTAGCAGAGTGGCCGCAAGTACTTGGCTGTGACACACCTAATTCTACACCTTCATTCCTCTCAGTGCATGTTTCAGAGACGACTGAAGTTATAGTGGGGTTGGAGATCCCAGCTGATGCGGTGCAAGGAGAGGTCCGCTTTGTTCTTTGGTGTGGGTCTTTGAGGTAGGCTTGCCAACGAGCTGCATGGCAGGTCAACATATGTCTGGTCAGGCATGTGGTACCCAAGCGGCTGATGTTTTGGCCACGCGATATACGCTTGAGACATATGTTGCAAACAGCAGCTGTGCGATCTGATGCACTAGCCTCAAAAAAGGCCCACACCAAAGAACTTTTTGAATGACGGGCAGAGGCAGCGCCCTGCACAGGCGGAGCTCTGCGGTGTGATTCCGTCGGTGTACTGCCCTTACGCTGGCCACCAAAGGGCATCCTGCCTCGTTGGAGATGTGCCTCCTCCTCATCCTCCTCCTCCTCCTCTCTCCTATTAGGCACCCACCTGGAGTCAGTGACCTCATCATCACCTCCCTCCTCATCACTGGAGGCAATCTGGCAGTATGCTGCAGCTGCTGGAACATGACTGCCAGATTGGTGTCCTTCTTGAGCATCCCCTCTGTCTGCTCTCACGCTACTGCCTTCCTCTAGCTGGGTTTCATCATCAGACCCTTCGAAACGCTGGGCATCCTCCTGGAGCATGTACCCAACACTGTGCTGAAACAGTTCGGGGGACTCCTCAGGAGGAGGACATGGTGGGTCTAGGGAAGGAGTGACTGATGATGAGTCTGACATTGATACCAGGGAAGAGGACGCTTTGGCAGCTGCTTTTCCAGTACCCTGAGCCTGGGTGAGAGAGGATGAGGAGGAGGAGGAGGGCTTGGTCATCCACTCTACCAAGTCTTCGGCATGATGTGGCTCAACATGTCCAGCTGCCGAAAAGAAGGACAAGCGTGTCCCATGGCCATGTGCTGATGACAATGCACCGCGTCCACGACCAGCACTGTTGCCCCCAGACACAGAGCCTGCTTGCCCTCTTTTATTGCCTCCTGACTGTCTGCCTCTCCTTGTTTGCCTTCCAGACATTCTAATAGATGGCCTGCAGGGAGATGGGAAAAAAGCAATAAGGGCTACCTTCAGGTGTCCTTCTCTGTCCCTTGAAACAAGGACTTTGACAGTGAAAGAAACTGACACACTCTCCCTACCTACAGTTTTCTGTCCCTAGAAAAAATGTTTTTTTTAAGCACAATTTAGCACAAGGAGAATTACCTCACTGTCCTTCCAGGTCCCTGGAAACAAGGACTTTGACAGTGAAAGAAACTGACACACTCTCCCTACCTACAGTTTTCTGTCCCTAGAAAAAATGTTTTTTTTAAGCACAATATAGCACAAGGAGAATTCACTCACTGTCCTTCCAGGTCCCTGGAAACAAGGACTTTGACAGTGAAAGAAACTGACACACTCTCCCTACCTACAGTTTTCTGTCCCTAGAAAAAATGTTTTTTTTAAGCACAATTTAGCACAAGGAGAATTACCTCACTGTCCTTCCAGGTCCCTGGAAACAAGGACTTTGACAGTGAAAGAAACTGACACACTCTCCCTACCTACAGTTTTCTGTCCCTAGAAAAAATGTTTTTTTTAAGCACAATTTAGCACAAGGAGAATTACCTTACTGTCCTTCCAGGTCCCTGGAAACAAGGACTTTGACAGTGAAAGAAACTGACACACTCTCCCTACCTACAGTTTTCTGTCCCTAGAAAAAATGTTTTTTTTAAGCACAATTTAGCACAAGGAGAATTACCTCACTGTCCTTCCAGGTCCCTGGAAACAAGGACTTTGACAGTGAAAGAAACTGACACACTCTCCCTACCTACAGTTTTCTGTCCCTAGAAAAAATGTTTTTTTTAAGCACAATATAGCACAAGGAGAATTCACTCACTGTCCTTCCAGGTCCCTGGAAACAAGGACTTTGACAGTGAAAGAAACTGACACACTCTCCCTACCTACAGTTTTCTGTCCCTAGAAAAAATGTTTTTTTTAAGCACAATTTAGCACAAGGAGAATTACCTCACTGTCCTTCCAGGTCCCTGGAAACAAGGACTTTGACAGTGAAAGAAACTGACACACTCTCCCTACCTACAGTTTTCTGTCCCTAGAAAAAATGTTTTTTTTAAGCACAATTTAGCACAAGGAGAATTACCTCACTGTCCTTCCAGGTCCCTGGAAACAAGGACTTTGACAGTGAAAGAAACTGACACACTCTCCCTACCTACAGTTTTCTGTCCCTAGAAAAAATGTTTTTTTTAAGCACAATTTAGCACAAGGAGAATTACCTCACTGTCCTTCCAGGTCCCTGGAAACAAGGACTTTGACAGTGAAAGAAACTGACACACTCTCCCTACCTACAGTTTTCTGTCCCTAGAAAAAATGTTTTTTTTAAGCACAATTTAGCACAAGGAGAATTACCTTACTGTCCTTCCAGGTCCCTGGAAACAAGGACTTTGACAGTGAAAGAAACTGACACACTCTCCCTACCTACAGTTTTCTGTCCCTAGAAAAAATTTTTTTTTTAAGCACAATTTAGCACAAGGAGAATTACCTCACTGTCCTTCCAGGTCCCTGGAAACAAGGACTTTGACAGTGAAAGAAACTGACACACTCTCCCTACCTACAGTTTTCTGTCCCTAGAAAAAATGTTTTTTTTAAGCACAATATAGCACAAGGAGAATTCACTCACTGTCCTTCCAGGTCCCTGGAAACAAGGACTTTGACAGTGAAAGAAACTGACACACTCTCCCTACCTACAGTTTTCTGTCCCTAGAAAAAAGGTTTTTTTTAAGCACAATTTAGCACAAGGAGAATTACCTCACTGTCCTTCCAGGTCCCTGGAAACAAGGACTTTGACAGTGAAAGAAACTGACACACTCTCCCTACCTACAGTTTTCTGTCCCTAGAAAAAATGTTTTTTTTAAGCACAATATAGCACAAGGAGAATTCACTCACTGTCCTTCCAGGTCCCTGGAAACAAGGACTTTGACAGTGAAAGAAACTGACACACTCTCCCTACCTACAGTTTTCTGTCCCTAGAAAAAAGGTTTTTTTTAAGCACAATTTAGCACAAGGAGAATTACCTCACTGTCCTTCCAGGTCCCTGGAAACAAGGACTTTGACAGTGAAAGAAACTGACACACTCTCCCTACCTACAGTTTTCTGTCCCTAGAAAAAATGTTTTTTTTAAGCACAATATAGCACAAGGAGAATTACCTCACTGTCCTTCCAGGTCCCTGGAAACAAGGACTTTGACAGTGAAAGAAACTGACACACTCTCCCTACCTACAGTTTTCTGTCCCTAGAAAAAATGTTTTTTTTAAGCACAATATAGCACAAGGAGAATTACCTCACTGTCCTTCCAGGTCCCTGGAAACAAGGACTTTGACAGTGAAAGAAACTGACACACTCTCCCTACCTACAGTTTTCTGTCCCTAGAAAAAATGTTTTTTTTAAGCACAATATAGCACAAGCACAAAACACACTGACACTCTCCCTACCTATCCTTCTCTTTCCCTAAACTAAAGGAATCCAGGTTAAGCAAGAAAGAAATAAAAGTCACTGTCCCTGCCTATGCTGCTCTATCCCTGCTCCGGAACACACTACACTAGGCCGCCGTGCTGGCGGCCTTTTATAGTGTGGGGCGTGTACTAAACCCCCTCAGCAATAATTGGCCACAGGCATCCTGCCTGTGGCCAATCATTGCTCTCCTCGCTGCCGGCGCTGTGATTGGCCAAGCATGCGGGGTCACAGTGCATGCTTGGCCAATCACAGCGCCTGGATGACACTGCGATGGCGTAGTGCATTGTGGGCCGTTCGCGTCACTCGAATTTGGCGCGAACGGCCCAAATCGTTCGATCTTCGTCGAACGATCGAACAGCCGATGTTCGAGTCGAACGTATGTTCGACTCGAACACGAAGCTCATCCCTAATGTACATATTGCAGTGGTTGTGTTACACTGTAGTTGTGATTTTGGGTGAACCTCCGCTTTAAAGATACAGGCTATAAAAAAAGTTGTGATCCCTAAAAGAGGAGGAGATCTCTTTAGACTCCTATGCAAGCAGGAGGTCTTTTAGATATTTTACCTACAGAGTGGATTCCGGGAGGTTTGAATATTGAATGGGACCTTACTCATTTTTTATGATTGACAGTTCCCATTTTTGTTTACTCTTTTAATATATATTTATTTAATGTGGATGTTTGGGTCCTCTTCTGACTGAATTGGGTCATGCACAGTTCTCGATTTAGGATTGTAGTGACATTTTTTTATATGTATTATTTGGGATCCGATATTTGTTCATCTATAGCAGGGATATGCAATTAGCGGACCTCCAGCTGTTGCAAAACTACAAGTCCCATCATGCCTCTGCCTCTGGGTGTCATGCTTGCTGCTGTCAGAGTCTCGCTATGCCTCATGGGACTTGTAGTTTGGCAACAGCTGGAGGTCCACTAATTGCATATCCCTGATCTATAGTATTTTGATGGCAATATATGTCACAGCAGGTGAATTTTAAAGGTGTATTTGCATTGCTTATATTGTTTTTTGTATATATTTTGGCGTCATGGTTTTTTGTTTCTAAATGTGTAGTTTCTGCTAGAGTAGAATTCGTCATTGATTGCTCCTGGGTCGAGCCCCTTGTGTGTGTATCACAGGTGAGCTCCTCAGATGGCTTGACAGGCTGAGCACAACTGTTTCTCTCTCCCTCCACTGTGAGTTTTGGCTGCTTTTATGGATTTGTGGTTTAATTATGGTTGACATTAAGAGGATCTGTGGAGTGCAGCCCTCTGGTTTTTTTTTTTCATGTTGGAGCAGTTGCAAGCTGGACTGGCACCCTTTGTATGCCGGATCTTAAAGGGGTTGTAAAGGTTTGTTTTTTATTTTCTAAATAGGTTCCTTTAAAGCTAGTGCATTGTTGCCTCACTTACCTTTTTTCCTTCGATTTCCCTTCTAAATGTTTTTTTTCCTTTGTCTGAATTTCTCACTTCCTGTTCTTCCTCAGTAAACTTCACACCATCATCCGAGTGGTGTTGAGTCAGCCAGAACAGCTTACTGAACAGCTTACTGTGGAGTAGGCTTGTGCAATTCGTTTCGTAACGAATTGAAATTCGTCCGAATTTAGCAACTTTCGGACATTCGGAAGCATTCGAATTTCCGAACAAAGCAATTACGAATAAGACCGAATCCGAAATAAATTATACCGCAAATAGCGAATGCCCGAATGTCTTCGGCATAATTCGTTATGAAAAAGTTACGAATGTGCGAATCCATACGAAGCACAATAACACTCACTCTGCTCTGCTCTCTGCTTCTCCCACACCGTGCTGAACTCCCTCTCAAAATGGTGTACAGGGGCGGAGGTTATAGCCGCATGTAAAAAACGAAAGTAAAATACGAGATTTCGAATCCATTCGAAGCACAATAACACTCTGCTCTGTTTTCTGCTTCTCCCTCACCGTGCTGAACCCTCTCAAAATGGTGTACAGGGGCGGAGCCTATAGCCGCATGTAAAAAACGAAAGTAAAATACGAGATTTCGAATCGTTACAAATAACCGCTATGTATTTAGAAAAGTACAAATCCATTCGAAGCACATTAGGCATAATAGGCAGCGTCGTTGTGAGAGAGACACGGAAAATTACGAATCAACGAACCCAAAAAAAGTTACGAAAGTAGGAGTTGTGTCCAGAATCAACGAAAAACAACGTACTCTACCGAAAGTACGAATTATAAAGCAACAAAAAATTCAACGAAAAATGTCGCTTGCAAAAATACGAATGAGTCCGAACACGAAAAATCCCGTCTAGCAAAATTACGAATGATTACGAATCAACAGGACCGGAAAGAAACGAACCGAAACGGAACGAATTTTTCCGTTGTGCACAAGTCTACTGTGGAGTAACAGGAAGTGAGAAATTCAGACAAAGAAAACAAAGAAAAATTTTTTTTAGAAGGGAAATCGAAGGAAAAGGTAAGTGAACCAACAATGCACTAACTTAAAGGAACCTATTTAGAAAATAAAAACAAACCTTTACAACCCCTTTAAGTCTTGTGTTGTGGGCCAACCTGAAGCGTTCTATCTCTAGGTTTTACACAGCCTTTATTTTGATGTGCCCTAAATGTACTGTATTTAGCTGATTCAAAGTGAAAGTCAAATTGTGCTTTAATGGCATTCAATCTGATTTGTAGCTTAAAAAAATTTGATTAAAATTTACAGTCCACTTTCAAGCCCTTCATATTACAGGGCTGGAAGCTGCAATTCTGCAACATTGGAGTGTGATGGAATGCTAATATTCAAGTGTGTTGCTGTGCCCTGTATAGATCTAATGAGGTGCCCTTTAAAATGCTTTTTATGCATTCTTGTGTTGCATAATCCTGGCAGTGCAGCTCCAGCTGTGTATATACTGTCAGCCTTAATATCCACATTAGGTGCCAGTCCTGAAAGGAGCATTTCCCACTCCACACAGACACCACAATACATGAGTCATACCACACTCTGATGACCACTAGGGATGAGCTTCGAGTTCGAGTCAAACTCATGTTCGACTCGAACATTGCCTGTTTGCCCGTTCGCCGAACAGCGAACAAATTGGGGTGTTCGCGGCAAATTCGAAAAATCTATGGGAGAAATCTAAAGTGCTAATTATAAAGGCTTATATGCAAGTTATTGTCCTAAAAAGTGTTTGGGGACCTGGGTCCTGCCCCAGGGGACATGTATCAATGCAAAAAGAAGTTTTAAAAACGGCCGTTTTTTCGGGAGCAGTGATTTTAATAATGCTTAAAATGAAAAAATAAAAGTGAAATATTCCTTTAAATTTCGTACCTGGGGGGTGTGTATGATATGCCTGTAAAGCAATGCATGTTTCCCGTGCTTAGAACTGTCCCTGCAAAAAATGTCATTTTTGAAAGAAAAAAAGTCATTTAAAACTCACTCGCGGCTATTAATGAATTGTCGGCTCCCGGGAATACATACAAAAGTCATTGATAAAAAAATAAAAAAAAAGCGTGGGGGTTCCCCAGAATTCAATTACCAGGCCCTTCAGGTCTGGAATGGATATTAAGGGGAACCCCGCCGCAAATTTTAAAAAAATTGACGTGGGGTTCCCCCAAATATCCATTCCAGGCCCTTCAGATCTGGCATGGATTTTAAGGGGAACTCCACCCCAAATTTAAAAAAAAATGGCGTGGAGTCCCCCTAAAAATCCATACCAGACCCCTTATCCGAGCACGCAACCTGGCCGGCCGCAGGGGAAAAGGGGGGGACGAGAGAGCGGCCCCCCTCCCTCCTGAACCGTACCAGGCCACATGCCCTCAACATGGGGAGGATGTCCCCATGTTGATGGGGACAAGGGCCTCATCCCCACAACCCTTGCCCGGTGGTTGTGGGGGTCTGCGGGCGGGGGGCTTATCAGAATCTGGAAGACCCCTTTAACAAAGGGGACCCCCAGATCCCGGCCCCCCCCTATGTGAATTGGTAAGGGGTACATTGTACCCCTACCATTTCACAAAGAAAGCGTAAAAAAATGTTTAAAAAAAACACACAAACACCTTGAAAAAGTCCTTTATTTAAAAAAAAAAAAAAACATTCCAGCGGTGAAATCCAGTGTCCCGCGGCGATCCCGATGTCCAGCGCTGTCCACTTTGGTAATACATGTATAGACCCGCCCCTTCTCATGTTCCGCATCTGGTCCGCTGAGCGGACCTGATGGGGAACTTTAGAAGGGGCGGGTCTATACATTTAAAATACTGAGAGGGAGTTCCCCATCAGGTCCGCTCAGGCACAACCAATGAAGGACAGCGCTGGACATCGGGATCGCCGCGGGACACTGGATTTCACCGCTGGAATGTTTTTTTTTTTAAATAAAGGACTTTTTCAAGGTGTTTGTGTGTTTTTTTAAACATTTTTTTACGCTTTCTTCGTGAAATGGTAGGGGTACAATGTACCCCTTACCAATTCACATAGGGGGGGGCCGGGATCTGAAGGGCCTGGAATGGATATTTGGGGGAACCCCACGTAAAAAAATTTAAAATTTGCGGCGGGGTTCCCCTTAATATCCATTCCAGACCTGAAGGGCCTGGTAATTAAATTCTGGGGAACCCCCACGCTTTTTTTTTTTTATCAATGACTTTTGTATGTATTGCCGGGAGCCGACAATTCATTAATAGCCGCGAGTGAGTTTTAAATTACTTTTTTTCTTTCAAAAATGACATTTTTTGCAGGGACAGTTCTAAGCACGGGAAACATGCGCCACTTCACATGCATATCATACACACCCCCCCGGTACGAAATTTAAAGGAATATTTCACTTTTATTTTTTCATTTTAAGCATTATTAAAATCACTGCTCCCGAAAAAACGGCCGTTTTTAAAACTTTTTTTGCATTGATACATGTCCCCTGGGTCAGGACCCAGGTCCCCAAACACTTTTTGGGACAATAACTTGCATATTAGCCTTTATAATTAACACTTTAGATTTCGAACGTTCGAATCCATTGTATTTAATAGGGTTCTAAAGTTCACACAAAAACATTTTGTCTGTTAGCAGGTTCTGGTGCGAACCGAACAGGGGGGTGTTCGGCTCATCCCTGATGACCACCATTAGTTTATTCAAAGACACCAGCTTCTGCACAGTCCTCACCCTTGGCCACTCCCCTCTGATGCATTTCACCCTCATTGGACTTAATCATAGAGTTAGCAGTGGCTAGAAGAGGAAGGCATTTTTACACCACAAGTCATTGACAAATCAAAAACAATAAGGAACAGCTTGTAGGCAGGTGCCTACAGGAGGCTTAATGTAGTTTTCTTTGTGTGCCCCTGTTTTTCCTGTCTGTGCTCGTGCCCAAAGGTGATTGGGCCAGTCAGGTTCAAAATGTTACAATGTCTTGATGTTGCACTGTGTTCTCAGGTTGACCCGTGAGCTGGAGGTAACTAAGCTGGAAGGCTTAGCGTTTTTCCTGACATTTTTAGCAAGGTTGCCACCCCCTACAGCAGGGGCAGCAACCTTTTTCCACTTAAGGGCCGGATTCAATGTATGTGAATGCATGGAGGGCCGCATTCACCTGCTAATAAATGAAAATAATAATAAGATACCTAACATGTCACGCTTTAAAATTGCGCACACTCGGGGAATGGCGACAAACTACGGTACTTAGAAATCTCCATAGGCAATGCTTTAAAATTCTCTACAGGTTACCAGTTTAGAGTTCCAGACTAGGTCTTGTGCTAAAATTAATACTCACGCTCTAATGATCGTGGCGATACCTCACATGTGTGGTTTGAACGTATGACCATATAGTGTGACCAAACCCCCTTATTTTTTTATATGTTCAGGTGTTTTTAACTAGCCTTGCAGGATAAATGTAATTTTTGCATGTGTGCACTATAATCTGTTTTGTACTGTGTTTGGTCTTATAGCAGCACCATCTTAGATGTATAGCATTTTCATGGTGTGCCCCCCAAGTATGTCTTTGGGTGTCGGCGGTAAAGCGCCGCTAGTTTAAGCGGCGCTTTACCGTCGTTTTGGTGAAGCTAGCGGGGCGCTTTTAACCCCCGCTAGTGGCCAAATAAAGGGTTCAAAGGGCCCGCAAAGCGCAGCTGCCGAGGCGCTTTGCCGGCGCTTCGGCGGTGCTGCCCACTGATTTCAATGGGCAGGGGCGCTTTAGGAGCGTACACCGCTCCTAAAGTGCCTCAAAGAAGCTGCTTGCAGGACTTTTTTTGACATCCTGCCAGCGCAGCGCCCCAGTGTGAAACCACTTGGGCTTTCACACTGGGACTGCAGATTAGGCTTTTTTCAGGTGCTTTAAAAGCGCTGGTTTTAGCGCTAAAGCGCCTGAAAAATGCCTCTAGTGAGTGTGAAAGGGGTCTAAGTCTTCTGTAAACCGGAAGTGATGTCATGACATCGGTTCCCGGGTTACTAGACCCGAGACCCATTTGAAGCCGATTCCGGCTTCGTTCAGATCTCTGACCAGCTGGTGGACGTGCCAGCTGGTCGCTCAGGCCTCTTTGTGGGACAGGAGAGCCAGGACGAGCCACGTAAGGCGGCTGGAGGGGTGAGGGATGTCCCCTCCAGCTGCTTGGTATGACAGTCGAGCAGCTTCTTAGCCACACTGGTTGGTATCCCAAGAAAGCCGACCACAGGCTCTACAAAAATGTCCGTGGGCAGGGTGCACATGAATTCATCGTGTGCACTGACGGGTCAGAATTTTTGTGGCGGTGGGGTTGGGTGTGGCCCGTGGGCCTTAGGTTGCCAACCCCTGCCCTACAGGTTATACCAAATCAAACCTGTCTAATATGCCAGCACTAAATGTGAAAGCACCAAATACAAGGATACATAATAGCATCTATAAACCATATGTTCTAGTGTCTCCATAGCATGGAGAATATTCATGTGTGTTGCAGTAACACATGTTAAAAATGCACAGTTTACTTTGCATTACTGCAACACACTAGTGTGAATGGGCCCTTCATTTCCAGAGAGGACTAGTGGTGACATTTCCCTACTGGAAGCCTCATGCCGCGTACACACGATCGGAATTTCCGACAACAAATGTTCGATGTGAGCTTTTGGTCGGATATTCCGACCGTGTGTAGGCTCCATCAGACATTTGCTGTCGGAATTTCCAAAAACAAATGTTTGGAGCAGGTTCTCAATTTTTCCGACAAGAAAAGTTCTTGTCGGAAATTCCGATCGTGTGTATCCAATTCCGACGCACAAAAATCCTACCCGGAATCAATTCGACGCATGCTCGGAATCATTGTACTTCATTTTTCTCGGCTCGTCGTAGTGTTGTACGTCACCGCGTTCTTGACCATCGGAATTTCCAAGCAACATTTGTGCGACGGTGTGTATGCAAGACAAGTTTGAGCCAACATCCGTCAGAAAAAAAAACACGGTTTTGTTGTCAAGAATTCCGATCGTGTGTACGTGGCATAACACCTTCAGCTGCAAAAGGACAGTCTCATCTTCTGCATTCTACACAAATATAAATCCAACAGAGAGACCTTTCAAAATTGGCACAGCGAGTGGGGAGTGTGGGTGGTGGACAAATGCCTTATCACTAGAGCCTTGAGCATAAATGCCTGCCTGTGAGCAATTGTCTTATGCCATGTTTGGCATGTTCAGCTTTTGCCTATATTTTTGCTGGAATATCCTTTATGTGCTTCATTTCATTGCAGCTTCTGTATAACATAAGCTGCAAGCACCAGCTATGCCATTGTATATCAGATACAATAATTACTGCCTATAAGCATTATTACAAGGCCTTGCTGCAACACATATGTTCAGCCTGTGGCACAATTACACATCTTTCTACAGGTGACAATTACTTTGCAAATCAGAATAAATAGTTGCATAAAACAAATTCCCTTTTATAGCATTTTCCAAGCATAAGAATCCTAAATTATCAATTAGAATTTATTTTCTGGAACAGCCAAATGCAGCCCAAGATGCTTTTCATGTTGTCAGTTTCCTGACAATTCATTTAAGAAAAAAAGAGGACATAACACCGATAATGAATCTGTACTGCTTTCTCTCTAGAGAGGATTGCTGGTCAATTAAAACTAATAAGCAGGTCTCATTCCAGAGCTGAAGATAAATATCTAACTAGCCCTTAAATCGTCACCTCTACCTAATGGACAATTAAATGCTTTCTATGGTCTGAGCTTTCGTGGCTTGTTGTCAGAATCTCAGGATGCAAATTCCTGAAATCTAGGAACAGTAATGATACTTGACAGTATAAGGTTTAATAATGCTTTCTCAGGGTACTTGCATAGAGTGATTCAAAATCAATTAACTTTTTACAGAAATGTGAATTAGGCAAGAAGGATTGGAAAAATACAACTCTTTTAATCAACCAGGTAATACATGTTTTACATTTATATTCTTTTTATCTCTTCACTACTGACAGGGCTATAATAGCAGCTTAGTATTTGGGGCTGTGTAGGAGGACCTTGAAAGTTTAAAGCAGAAATCAAGGTAAACAGCTAAAATAAAGCTAAAATACAGTGCCTTGAAAAAGTATTCATACCCCTTGAAATTTTACAATTTTTTTCATGTTACAACCAAAAACATAAATGTATTTTATTGTTTTTTTTTATGTGATAGAACAACACAAAGTGGCACATAATTATGAAGTGGAGGGAAAATGATAAATGGGTTTCAACATTTTTTACAAATAAATATCTGAAAAATGTGGAGTGCATTTGTATTCAGCCCCCCTGAGTCAATACTTTGTAGAACCACCTTTCGCTGCAATTACAGCTGCAAGTCTTTTTGGGTATATCTCTACCAGCTTTGCACATCTAGGAAGTGACATTTTTGCCCATTCTTCTTTGCAAAATAGCTCAATCTCTGTCAGATTGGATGGAGAGCGTCTGTAAACTGCAATTTACAAGTATTGCCACAGATGCTCAATTGGATTTAGGCCTGGCTTTTGACTGGGCCATTCTAACACCTGAATATGCTTTGCTCTAAACCAGTGGTTCTCAACCGTCTAGTGCCGTGACCCCTAACAGTAAAATTATTTTCGTAGCATGGGTTACATAGTTACATAGTTAGTCAGGTTGAAAAAAGACACAAGTCCATCCAGTTCAACCATAAAAAAAAAAAAAAGAAAAAAAAAAAAAAAAGAGAGAAAATAAAAAAAAATAAGAAAAAAAAAGAAAAAAAGAAATATCGTACAATCCCATATACCCAATTCTATACCCACAGCCAAGGCAAGACAAGTAATTTGCGCCCCTAACCCACAGACATTTAGCGCTCCCCGAGTCCCTTTCACTTGTACTGTATTAAAACCCCTTATGGTACATTTTAGGAGGTACCACTCTTTCTCTTTGCTCTCCTTTATTTCCCTTTTATCTCTCTCTATGCTATTTTTTTCCCCCATCCCTCTTTCTAGGCGTTCTCTTGTTCTTTCTCTTATTATTTCTCTCCCTTTTTCTTTGTTCCTCCCTCTCTTTTCCTCTCCCTTTCATGTATTCTCTATTTTTATTCCTTCTCTTACTCCTTGGTGGGGGGAATGGGATGAGTGGCAGTGGTGGCGGGGAGTTGGGATCAGTGGCAGTTTTGGTGGGGAGTTCTGATCAGCCAACTTAGGTGCTCTTGATCAAGGTCATCTGCTGATCTGAGAACTGTAGTGAGGACTTTTAATGGCAACTATAATTGCAGGTAGTGTTACTCACTGTGTCTCCGGCTTCACGGTGTCTCCGACTTTGTGATGTCTCATAGCAGTGACACGTAAGCCGAAATCAGGAGATAGGGTCTCCTCCAGCCCCTCCAACTTCACATTCCTCACCAGTCAGCTGACCTCTAGTCTCTCCCCCACAGCCATGCCGTGAACTGAATGGGCGGCTGCGAAGAGGCTGAGTGGGTGGCCGCGAAAAGGCTTGGAGAGTGGTGCGGTCTTTAGGAACATCTCAGGGTTCGGTGACCCCTGGCATATCATCATTCAACCCCTGAGGGGGTCCCAACCCCCAGGTTAAGAACCACTGATCTAAACCATTCCATTGTAGCTCTGGCTGTATGTTTAGGGTCATTGCCCTGCTGGAAGGTGAACCTCTGCCCCAGTCTTTAGCAGACTCTAACAGGTTTTCCTTTAAGATTGCCCTGTATTTTGCTCCATTCATCTTCCCATCAACTTTGACCAGCTTCCCTGTCCCTGCTAAAGAAAAGCATCCCCATAACATGATGCTGCCACCACCATGTTTCACGGTGGGGATGGTGTGTTCAGGGTGATGTGCAGTGTTAGTTTTCTGCCACACATAGCGTTTTACTTTTAGGCCAAAAAGTTAAAGCGTAACTCTACTTTTGTTGAGAGAAAAACATTCCCCTCTGGGTGACATATGTACATTGCAAGGATTATAACAACCTTTGTTGCAGATTCCTACCTTTTGTTATTCTGAAGAAATCCATGTGTGTTTGTGCCTCTGTACTGAGTTGGTCTAATGGGAGTGGTGTCATAATTAACTGTCAGGTGTGCAGCTACAGGGCACTAATGAGGAAAGCTGCTGGGTCTGCATCCCTTTAGAAGTGCTCCTATTAAAATTACATTTTTGTTGCAGGGGATGCCTGAAATCTGACTTGCATCTTAGGCAGACTTCTGGGAAAATTGGTGAGCCAATCACACAAGCAGGAAATTATGTTTCTGGGGAGTGATCAGTACATACTCTGTGTACAGAACAAGTCCAGGTAGCCATATTGCAATGCATTCTCAGAAAATTACAGTCGCTGCAGATTGAAAAGGAAAGGTAATTTTTAATAACATTCAATTACAATATGATTAGTGTCACAATTATATGTGCTATATTATTTTTTGTTTATTTGCAATTTTTTTTCCCCACGAAACTGGTTATCCTTTCAATTTTGGTCTCATCTGACTAGAGGACCTTCTTCCACATGTTTGCTGTGTCCCACACATGTCTTCTCGCAAACTGCAAATGGGACTTCTTATGGCTTTCTTTTAACAATGGCTTTCTTCTTGCCACTCTTCCATAAAGGCCAGATTTGTGGAGTACACGACTAATAGTTGTCATGTGGACAGATTCTCTCACCTGAGCTGTGGATCTCTGCAGCTCCTTCAGAGCTACCAACTTGGCTTCTTCTCTGATTAATGCTCTCCTTGTCAGTTTAGGTAGACAGCCATGTCATGGTAGGTTTGCAGTTGTGCCATACTCTTTCCATTTTCAGATGATGGATTGAACAGTGCTCTGTGAGATGTTCAAAGCTTGGGATATTTTTTTATAACCTAACCCTGCCTTAAACTTCTCCACAACTTTATCCCTGACCTGTCTGGTGTGTTCCTTGGCCTTCATGATGCTGTTTGTTCACTTATGCCGTGCACACAGGGTCGGAATTTCAGCCAAGAAATCTCCGATGTGAGCTTTTGGTCGGAAATTCCGACCGTGTGTGGGCTCCATCGGACTTTTTCTGTCGGAATTTCTGACAACAAAAATTTGAGAGCTGGTTCTCAAATTTTCTGACAGAAAAAGTTCTTGTCGGAAATTCCGCTCGTCTGTATGCGATTCCGACGCTCAAAAAACCACGCATGCTCAGAATCAAGCAGAAGAGCCGAATTGCCTATTGAACTTCATTGATCACGGCTCGTCGTATTTGCTGTACGTCACCGCGTTCTTGACCATCGGAATTTCCGACAACATTTGTGTGACCGTGTGTATGCAACACAAGTTTGAGCCATAATTCTGTCGGAAAAAAATCCACGGTTTTGTTTCGGAATTTCCTATCGTGTGTACGCGGCATAAGGTTCTCTAACAAACCTCTGAGGGCTTCACAGAACAGCTGTATTAATACCAAGATTAAAATACACACAGGTGGACAAGGGGTATTTATAATTTTTTTTAAGGCACAGTATACAGTATATAGGAGCTGTTTTACATAAGATTTGTAATTCTGTCTATTCAGCTCTGAAATGTATACAGCCCTATCTGACAGCACAATCAGGCTGGTAACCAGACTTTTCTTTACAGCAATTAGGGCTCATTCACACCAGTCAGCACACTAAAGCACATGTGTAAGGGCAGTGTCGTGCAATTGTCACAATTGAAAAGTTGTCACAAAATTGCACTTCGTTCAAGTCTATGCACCACAGCTTGTTAACAATACTTTAAATCACACATAAAGCACAAAAAGTGTAACTCTGTAACATAAAAATGATTAGTGAATACAGTCCAATCTTAAAGGATGTCACATTTTTCAGACAGAATGTAATTTTTCATAATAAATAAAATAATTTTCCATTGACATTTCTGACCCAGCTATCCCAATGTGTTTTTCTTTCACTTACCTTATCCACATGAAATGTAACTTCTTGTCAGTTTATATGAAATTTTAAAATGAATTTCAGATCACTTCCTGTAGATCATCTCTCAGCATTCACTTCCTGTTGTCAATCTCCCAGAAGCCTTCACTTCCTTGCTGCATCACAGAAAAGGGTGTGATAGGGTGTGTTCACCACTCTGAACCACACCTCCCTCGTTACAATACCACCTTCCACCCACTTTCTATACAATCTGATTGTACAATCTTTTATAGGTCTCCCATCAGCTATGTAGTACAAAGGCCTGTTTGATTTAATTTAAATTGAATGGATTGTTCAGGTGTGTCCTCCAATTCCATAGTTCTGGTAAATCTAAAGGAAATTGTACAATCAAATGGCATAGTGTATAGCCATTTTTATACAAGTATGTAGGCAGGAGTGGACAGAGACAGGTCTCATTCACATCTCCGTGTAGAGAAAACCCACATTCCCGCATGCATTTTTTTTGGATGTTTTGGAGCATATTTACTTGTTACACTTGGGGGCAGCCTATTCACTTAAATAGGCTGCCCTATGTGCGAAAATCGCCCCATAGAAGGACAAGAACTTTTTTTGGAGCAGAACATGGTGCGGTTTTTGGTGTGTTTGCCACTCTTGGGGTGCCTTAACATGCAGGGCCACTGATAAGCCAGTACAACTGGCCCTGTTGTACCAGGCCCGGCTAGCAGGTGGGGGCAATCTAGGATGAAAGAATGCAGAATAATAAAAATAAATTCACCAACAAGCAATCATAACCTCCCCTCCCCCCCCTCCGCTCCGACTTATCAGCATTTTTTTTAACTTTCTGGTTGCCTCTCTCTGGTTTTCTTCTGGGTGTGAGGAACTATTTCTTGTATTTCGGGCTCATGCGCGGCCACTCCGCATTTCAGTGCTGGCTCAAGTCCCGGCCTGCAGATTACCTTCCCTGGCAGAGTGAGTTATCTCCTATCTGGTCTTGGGGAAAAAAACGTGGTGAATAGTGATGAGCCGAACACCCCCGGGTTCGGTTCGCACCAGAACCCGCGAACGGACCGAAAGTTCGTACGAACATTAGAACCCTATTAAATACAATGGATGCGAACGTTCGAATTCTAAAGTGCTAATTATAACAACTATTATGCATGTTATTGTCCTAAAAAGGGTTTGGGAACCCGGGTTCTGCACCAGGGGACATGTATCAATGCAAAAAGAAGTTTTAAAAACGGTTGTTTTTCGGGAGCAGTCATTTTAATGATGCATAAAGTGAAAAAAAAAAGTCAAATATTCCTTTAAATATCGTACCTGGGGGGTGTCTAAAGTATGCCTGTGAAGTGCCACGTGTTTCCCGTGTTTAGAACTGTCCCTGCACAAAATGACACTTCTAAAGGAAAAAAAAGCCATTTAAAACTTCTTGCGGCTTTAATGTAATGTCTGGTCCCGGTAATATGGATGAAAATCTTTAAGAAAAATGGCATAGCTACCCCATGACCCCCCCCCCCCCCCTACCCCAGCCCATTACCAGCCCCTTTGGGTCTTGTATGGATATTAAGGGGAACCCCGCACATAAAATAAAAAAGGCCCTATATACTCTGAACAGCCGTATACAGGCGGTGCATACAAGACAGGGACTGTAGGTTTGTTCTTATGTAGAATGTGTTTGTAATTTTGAACAGGTACATTGTTGAACTGTAGCTCCAGCCCAAAAATCTATTTTTAAACTTTTTGGGAAACATAGGTAAGGGTTATCACCCCTGTAACATTTGTTTTGCTGTCTGTGCCCCTGTTCAGAACATTTCACCTCACTTTCCGTCCCAATGACAACTGTTTTTGAAATGTGGTGTTTTTCTTGAAACAAGGATTGCTGATAAAGCATCAGTACAGAGGAGACACCTTTCTCCCATATTTATTCTTACAGGAGAGAATTTTCCTTCCTAGGGGTAGATTTCCTCTCACTTCCTGTTGTCTTCTTTCGTTTGCAAGTAGGAGTCGTTTGTAAGTTGGATGTTTGAAAGTAGGGACCTGCCGTATATACTCTGCAGAAATAGGCCCCTTAGTTGTTGGTGTTGGCACAACACTGTAAGCACTCACAGTTACTCTTGGTTGGTGCTGGAACGCCCTGCTGTCAACTATTATATCAGGAATTTTAATTACATATAATTGTTGAACAGTGGTAGTAAAAATTGGGGCTTTGATGGTGGTGCTGGTGCCACAACACTGTAAGCCCTGACAGTTACTCTTGGTGGGTGCAGCAATGGGCCCTGCTGTGAATTATTAGATCAAGAATTGTAATTGCATGCCCCTGTTGAACAGGGGCTGAAAAATTGGGCTTTTCGTGGTGGTGGTGGTGGTGGTGGTGTTGCCACAACACTGTAAGCCCTCAGAGTTACTCTTGGTGGGTGCAGGAATGGGCCCTGCTGTGAATTATTAGATCAAGAATTGTAATTACATGCCCCTTTTGAACAGTGGCTGAAAAATTGGGCCTTTCGTGGTGGTGGTGGTGGTGGCGTTGCCACAACACTGTAAGCCCTCAGACTTACTCTTGGTGGGTGCAGGAATGGGCCCTGCTGTGAATTATTACATCAAGAATTGTAATTGCATGCCCCTGTTGAACAGGGGCTGAAAAATTGGGCCTTAGGCACTGGTGGCACAACACTACAACCCCTCACAGATACTGTACTTGGAGCACAGCAATGAGCCCTGTTGCAAAGTATTGCTTCAAAAATTGTAATGACACGCCCCTGTTAAACAGGGGCTGAAAAATTGGGCCTTAGGCACTGGTGGCACAACACTACAACCCCTCACAGATACTGTACTTGGAGCACAGCAATGAGCCCTATGGCAAATTATTGCTAAAAAAATTGTAAGTACACGCCCCTGTAAAACAGGGGCTGAAAAATTGGGCCTTAGCCACTGGTGGCGGCACCCATAAACAAAAATGATCTTCCAAGCTATCATCATCAATCGTATCATTGAGGACTCGGAGGAGGAGGATAGCCAGTCAACATAACAGCACAGGCACTCAGCATCAGCATCAGTCTTGAAGGGACGTGACATGTTAAAATCAATTAGTCTGTTATATCAGCATCAGGTGTGTGGTAGCTGGTGGTGATCCAAGACTGGTTCATCTTGATGAAAGTCAGTCGATCAACCGAGTCGGTGGACAGGCGCACCCTGTGATCCGTGACAAATCCTCCAGCAGCACTGAATGTGCGTTCCGAAAGAACGCTGGATGCAGGACAGGCCAGTAGCTCAATTGCATACTGTGCAAGCTCTGGCCAGTGATCCATCCTCAAGACCCAGTAAGCCAGAGGATTTTCGGTGGGGAAGGTGTCCAAGTCTGACCTTGCCCCTAGATATTCCTGCACCATGTTTATCAGACGCTGGCGATGGTTGCTGGAACCAATCATACTTTGGGGCTGCGGACTAAAGAATTGTCTGAACGCATCGGTCAGACGGCCACCTTCCCCACTGCTCCTTCTTTGACTGGCCGAAGCCTCAGCAACTCGTTGTCCTGGACCAGGAGTTTGTAACCTCCCAGTCTCTGGGAACGCGTTGCACAGACCTTTCTGCAAGGCCTCCCGGAGTTGTCTCATCCTCTGCTCCCTCTGCGACGGTAACATAAGGTCCGCAACCTTACCCTTGTACCGTGGATCAAGGAGAGTGGCCAGCCAGTAATGGTCCCTCTCCTTGATCCGAAGAATAAGAGGATCCTTCCGCAGACTTTGCAGGATCAGGGAGGCCATGCAGCGTAGGTTTGCTGAGGCATTCGCTCCGGAGTCCTCTGGGTCACTAAGGACGACATGATCCGCAGTCACCTCCTCCCAGCCACGTACAAGTCCACTGGTTTCTTGGGACTGTAAATCATCCCTAAAAGACTGCTGCTGATGATGCTGAGTGCCAGCCTCCACCTCCATGCTGACACAATCCTCCTCCTCCTCCTCCTCCTCCTCCTCTTCCTCTTCCTGTGCGATGGGTGGGACAGAAGGAACACTGTCTGGGTAAAGGGGGCCTTGAGAGGCAAGGAAGTCCTCCTCTTCCTGCCTCTGTTCTGCCTCAAGTGCCCTATCCATTATTCCACGCAGCGTGTGCTCCAACAGGTGGACAAGAGGTACAGTGTCACTGATGCATGCACTGTCACTGCTCACCATCCTCGTGGCCTCCTCAAATGGTGCCAGGACAGTGCATGCATCCCTGATCATGCCCCACTGGCGTGGAGAAAAAAAACCAAGCTCCCCTGACCCTGTCCTGGTGCCGTAGTCGCACAGGTACTCATTGATGGCCCTCTGCTGCGTGTGCAGCCGCTGCAGCATGGCCAACGTTGAGTTCCACCTGGTGGGCATGTCACATATAAGGCGGTTCTTGGGCAGGTTCAACTCCTTTTGCAGCTCAGCCAGGCGAGCACTGGCATTATAAGATCTGCGGAAATGCACACAGACTTTCCTGGCCTGCCTCAGGACATCCTCTAAGCCCGGGTACCTGCCCAAGAACCGCTGCACCACCAGGTTAAGGACGTGAGCCACACAGGGCACATGGGTCAGTTGTCCCTGTCGGAGGGCGGAGAGGAGGTTGGTGCCATTGTCGCAAACCACCATTCCTGGCTTAAGCTGGCGTGGCGTCAACCACCTCTCGGCCTGGCCCTGCAGAGCAGACAGGACCTCTGCCCCAGTGTGGCTTCTGTCCCCCAAACACACCAGCGCAAGCACGGCATGGCATCTTTTTGCCTGCGTACTTGCGTAGCCCCGTGAACGGCTACGGAGCACCGCTGGTTCATAGGACAAACCACAGGAAGAGGCCATGGAGGAAGAAGAAGAGGAGGGGGTGGAGGAGAGAGGTGTGTCACAACCAGTAGTAGCATTTTGGAGGCGTGGCGGTGGGACAACCTCCAACACTACTGCACCTTGTCCTGCATCCTTCCCAGCTGCCAAAAGAGTGACCCAATGGGCCGTGAAAGAAAGGTAACGTCCCTGTCCATGCCTGCTGGACCATGAGTCAGCGGTAATATGCACCTTACCGCTGACCGCCCTGTCCAGCGAGGCCAAGACATTGCCTTCCACATGCCGGTAGAGAGCCGGAATAGCCTTCCGTGAGAAAAAGTGGCGTTTGGGAACCTGCCACTGAGGAACCGCACATTGCACAAACTCACGGAAGGGGGCCGAGTCTACCAACTGAAAAGGCAGCAGTTGAAGCGCTAGCAATTTAGCCAAGCTAGCATTCAACCGCTGGGCATGTGGATGGCTGGGAGTGAACTTCTTTCGACGGTCCAGCAGCTGGGGCAGGGAAATTTGCCTGCTAGAATCGGACGTCGGTGTACTGCTAGCAGAGTGGCCGCAAGTACTTGGCTGTGACACACCTAATTCTACACCTTCATTCCTCTCAGTGCATGTTTCAGAGAGGACTGAAGTTATAGTGGGGTTGGAGATCCCAGCTGATGCGGTGCAAGGAGAGGTCCGCTTTGTTCTTTGGTGTGGGTCTTTGAGGTAGGCTTGCCAACGAGCTGCATGGCAGGTCAACATATGTCTGGTCAGGCATGTGGTACCCAAGCGGCTGATGTTTTGGCCACGCGATATACGCTTGAGACATATGTTGCAAACAGCAGCTGTGCGATCTGATGCACTAGCCTCAAAAAAGGCCCACACCAAGGAACTTTTTGAATGACGGGCAGAGGCAGCGCCCTGCACAGGCGGAGCTCTGCGGTGTGATTCCGTCGGTGTACTGCCCTTACGCTGGCCACCAAAGGGCATCCTGTCTCGTTGGAGATGTGCCTCCTCCTCATCCTCCTCCTCCTCTCTCCTATTAGGCACCCACGTGGAGTCAGTGACCTCATCATCCCCTCCCTCCTCATCACTGGAGCCAATCTGGCAGTATGCTGCAGCTGCTGGAACATGACTGCCAGATTGGTGTCCTTCTTGAGCATCCCCTCTGTCTGCTCTCACCCTACTGCCTTCCTGTAGCTGGGTTTCATCATCAGACCCTTCGAAACGCTGGGCATCCTCCTGGAGCATGTACCCAACACTGTGCTCAAACAGTTCGGGGGACTCCTCAGGAGGAGGACATGGTGGGTCTAGGGAAGGAGTGACTGATGATGAGTCTGACATTGATACCAGGGAAGAGGACGCTTTGGCAGCTGCTTTGCCAGTACCCTGAGCCTGGGTGAGAGAGGATGAGGAGGAGGAGGAGGGCTTGGTCATCCACTCTACCAAGTCTTCGGCATGATGTGGCTCAACATGTCCAGCTGCGGAAAAGAAGGACAAGCGTGTCCCATGGCCATGTGCTGATGACAATGCACCGCGTCCACGACCAGCACTGTTGCCCCCAGACACAGAGCCTGCTTGCCCTCTTTTATTGCCTCCTGACTGTCTGCCTCTCCTTGTTTGCCTTCCAGACATTCTAATAGATGGCCTGCAGGGAGATGGGAAAAAAGCAATAAGGGCTACCTTCAGGTGTCCTTCTCTGTCCCTTGAAACAAGGACTTGCACAGTGAAAGAAACTGACACTCTCCCTACCTACAGTTTTCTGTCCCTAGAAAAAATGTTTTTTTTAAGCACAATATAGCACAAGGAGAATTCACTCACTGTCCTTCCAGGTCCCTAGAAACAAGGACTTGCACAGTGAAAGAAACTGACACTCTCCCTACCTACAGTTTTCTGTCCCTAGAAAAAATGTTTTTTTTAAGCACAATATAGCACAAGGAGAATTCACTCACTGTCCTTCCAGGTCCCTAGAAACAAGAACTTGCACAGTGAAAGAAACTGACACTCTCCCTACCTACAGTTTTCTGTCCCTAGAAAAAATGTTTTTTTTAAGCACAATATAGCACAAGGAGAATTCACTCACTGTCCTTCCAGGTCCCTAGAAACAAGGACTTGCACAGTGAAAGAAACTGACACTCTCCCTACCTACAGTTTTCTGTCCCTAGAAAAAATGTTTTTTTTAAGCACAATATAGCACAAGGAGAATTCACTCACTGTCCTTCCAGGTCCCTAGAAACAAGGACTTGCACAGTGAAAGAAACTGACACTCTCCCTACCTACAGTTTTCTGTCCCTAGAAAAAATGTTTTTTTTAAGCACAATATAGCACAAGGAGAATTCACTCACTGTCCTTCCAGGTCCCTAGAAACAAGAACTTGCACAGTGAAAGAAACTGACACTCTCCCTACCTACAGTTTTCTGTCCCTAGAAAAAATGTTTTTTTTAAGCACAATATAGCACAAGGAGAATTCACTCACTGTCCTTCCAGGTCCCTAGAAACAAGGACTTGCACAGTGAAAGAAACTGACACTCTCCCTACCTACAGTTTTCTGTCCCTAGAAAAAATGTTTTTTTTAAGCACAATATAGCACAAGGAGAATTCACTCACTGTCCTTCCAGGTCCCTAGAAACAAGGACTTGCACAGTGAAAGAAACTGACACTCTCCCTACCTACAGTTTTCTGTCCCTAGAAAAAATGTTTTTTTTAAGCACAATATAGCACAAGGAGAATTCACTCACTGTCCTTCCCAGTCCCTAGAAACAAGGACTTGCACAGTGAAAGAAACTGACACTCTCCCTACCTAGAGTTTTCTGTCCCTAGAAAAAATGTTTTTTTTAAGCACACTATAGCACAAGGAGCATTCACTCACTGTCCTTCCAGGTCCCTGGAAACAAGGACTTGCACAGTGAAAGAAACTGACACTCTCCCTACCTACAGTTTTCTGTCCCTAGAAAAAATGTTTTTTTTAAGCACAATATAGCACAAGGAGAATTCACTCACTGTCCTTCCAGGTCCCTAGAAACAAGGACTTGCACAGTGAAAGAAACTGACACTCTCCCTACCTACAGTTTTCTGTCCCTAGAAAAAATGTTTTTTTTAAGCACAATATAGCACAAGGAGAATTCACTCACTGTCCTTCCAGGTCCCTGGAAACAAGGACTTGCACAGTGAAAGAAACTGACACTCTCCCTACCTACAGTTTTCTGTCCCTAGAAAAAATGTTTTTTTTAAGCACAATATAGCACAAGGAGAATTCACTCACTGTCCTTCCAGGTCCCTAGAAACAAGGACTTGCACAGTGAAAGAAACTGACACTCTCCCTACCTACAGTTTTCTGTCCCTAGAAAAAATGTTTTTTTTAAGCACAATATAGCACAAGGAGAATTCACTCACTGTCCTTCCAGGTCCCTAGAAACAAGGACTTGCACAGTGAAAGAAACTGACACTCTCCCTACCTACAGTTTTCTGTCCCTAGAAAAAATGTTTTTTTTAAGCACAATATAGCACAAGGAGAATTCACTCACTGTCCTTCCAGGTCCCTGGAAACAAGGACTTGCACAGTGAAAGAAACTGACACTCTCCCTACCTACAGTTTTCTGTCCCTAGAAAAAATGTTTTTTTTAAGCACAATATAGCACAAGGAGAATTCACTCACTGTCCTTCCAGGTCCCTAGAAACAAGGACTTGCACAGTGAAAGAAACTGACACTCTCCCTACCTACAGTTTTCTGTCCCTAGAAAAAATGTTTTTTTTAAGCACACTATAGCACAAGCACAAAACACACTGACACTCTCCCTACCTATCCTTCTCTTTCCCTAAACTAAAGGAATCCAGGTTAAGCAAGAAAGAAATAAAAGTCACTGTCCCTGCCTATGCTGCTCTATCCCTGCTCCGGAACACACTACACTAGGCCGCCGTGCTGGCGGCCTTTTATAGTGTGGGGCGTGTACTAAACACCCTCAGCAATAATTGGCCACAGGCATCCTGCCTGTGGCCAATCATTGCTCTCCTCGCTGCCGGCGCTGTGATTGGCCAAGCATGCGGGGTCACAGTGCATGCTTGGCCAATCACAGCGCCTGGATGACACTGCGATGGCGTAGTGCATTGTGGGCCGTTCGCGTCACTCGAATTTGGCGCGAACGGCCCAAATCGTTCGATCTTCGTCGAACGATCGAACAGCCGATGTTCGAGTCGAACGTATGTTCGACTCGAACACGAAGCTCATCCCTAGTGGTGAACAGTGGTGGCGGCGGCAGCGGCAGAGGAAACATTTCATCATCTGACAATTAAAATTGCAACTCCAGAGTCCAGAGAGTAGCAGGATCAGAGAAGAAGTGGCTGGAGGTGGGGGCTAACACAGGTGTGTGCTTAGTGCTTGCTTGAGGGGTGATGCATCATGCAAGATATGATGATGATTGATTATACACTGTATCTGTCTCTGCAGCATCTACACATTATGGCATTGGCAGTATGGGTGGCACTGTCTCTGCAGGCAGCACATGTGTTTCTGGAATTGGCAGCATGGGTGGCACTGTCTCTGCAGGCGGCACTTGCGTTATGGAATTGGCATGGATGGCACTGTCTGCAGCAGATTATGGCATTGGCATGTCCCACCGTCAAGTCGCTGATAGCTACCATTACCTGCACCATGTTTCAAGGCGGGGAGGGGCCAGGGGCATGACCAGGGGTGGGGCTGAAGGAGGGACCAGGGACAGAACCAGGGGTGGGGCTGAAGGGGGCCCCATCAGGTAGGCTGTACGGGGACCCATGATTTCTATCAGCGGCCCTGTTAACATGTACTGACAACACAAACACGATGCACATTTGCAGTGTGTTTTTGAAACTCATGGCCCTTACACTGCATCAGGGGTGTCCCGTGGACTGCATGCAGCCCGAGGGAGTTTAGCATGCAGCCTGAGCATATCTGAATGGATACTTGGGAAGCCAGACAAATGCATGCGTGGAGAGATACTGGGGATGCTGTGCAAACATATTTGATGGGTGAAGGTGTGCTAATGAGGTCAGCGGTTAAATGAGGTCAGCGGGTAAACTCCTTCCTGTGTCTTACTGATTTCTCCATCCTATATCTAATGCCAGGAAGTGATGAAGCTTTCTAATAAATACAGCAAGGGCTAAGGTAAGGCCTTGTTCTCAAAATCATAAAAAGCTTGACATTTTCTGCAACAGAGGTACAATAATGGTATATTGGTACATAGGGGAGCTTGATTTTAGAAAAAAAGTTAGCCTTTAAAAAAGTGTCCATATAAATAATTTTCAGTAAATAGAAATGAAAAACGAACAAAAGGAAAAACAATAGTTGCATGTTTTCTTCTTTATAATCCACCGCTGGGGAAAACACACTTCCAGATACAGTTTATCCTCTGTTCTCAAAGACAAAACAAAACACTGTGTAAAAATCGACCCTCCACCCGGTGTGTGCCTGAATAACTCACCAGAATTATAATTTTAAGCGTAATCACGTCTGATATAACTTGTCCTTTTCCAAACCAGCCTTCCAAATATGTCTCTTCACATATTACTCTTCAATGGCCAATATTCCCCAGTTCAAGAAAAGATAAAAGGAAACTCTCAATAGTGTAATACCATTTAAAACATTTATTAAAAGCTTTAGGCTACTTTCACACTGGGGCGGGAGGTGCGGTGGCGGTAAAACGCCGCTATTTTTAGCGGCGCTTAACCATGGGATTTGCGGCGGTATTCAGCCGCTAGCAGTGCGGTTTTAGGCTACTTTCACACTGAGGCGTTGAAAAAACGCCTATTTAACGCCTAGCATTATTGTCGCGTTTTTGCCTTGTTTTTAAAGCATTAACGCTAAAATTAGCGCTGACACGCAAGTGTTTTTGCCACGTTTTTAAAGCGTGAGCGTTAGCTTTAAAACCAACCCCAATTACATCACATCCTGTACACTTCCTGGTATTTTGTGGGTGAAGAGACTGAAGGAAGAGAAAATGGAGTTTACTGAGCTACTGTTACTTTTTGTACTAATGTTTTGGGAACATACCCTGAAACAGAGGCAGGAACGTCGCTATTGGATCCATCCCATCCTCCAAACACACTCCTCAAGAGGACAAATTGTGTTGCTCTATCAGAACTTGAGAGAGCACCCAGAAAAGTTCAAAAATTACACACGGATGAGTGTGGCAACGTAAGTGATAATATACTAACACATTGAGCTTGTTCTCCAAATCCCCAATCCACAACTCTAACCCTAATCCCACTTCTACTAGCCTCAAACCCTTAACCCTTAACCCTAATCCCACTTCTACTAGCCTCAAACCCTTGACCCTAATCCCACTTCTACTAGCCTCAAACCCTTAACCCTAATTCCACTTCTACTAGCCTCAAACCCTTTAGCCTAATCCCACTTCTACTAGCCTCCAACCCTTAACCCTAATCCCACTTCTACTAGCCTCAAACCCTTAACCTAATCCCACTTCTACTAGCTTCAAACCCTTAACCCTAATCCCACTTCTACTAGCCTCAAACCCTTAACCCTAATCCCACTTCTACTAGCCTCAAACCCTTAACCCTAATCCCACTTCTACTAGCCTCAAACCCTTAACCCTAATCCCACTTCTACTAGCCTCCAACCCTTAACCCTAATCCCACTTCTACTAGCCTCAAACCCTTAACCCTAATCCCACTTCTACTAGCCTCAAACCCTTAACCCTTAACCCTAATCCCACTTCTACTAGCCTCCAACCCTTAACCCTAATCCCACTTCTACTAGCCTCAAACCCTTAACCCTAATCCCACTTCTACTAGCCTCAAACCCTTAACCCTAATCCCACTTCTACTAGCCTCAAACTTTTAACCCTAATCCCACTTCTACTAGCCTCAAACCCTTAACCCTTAACCCTAATTCCACTTCTACTAGCCTCCAACCCTTAACCCTAATCCCACTTCTACTAGCCTCAAACCCTTAACCCTAATCCCACTTCTACTAGCCTCCAAACCTTAACCCTAATCAATTGTTTTCTCTTTTTTTTATTTTGAAAAATTCTAATAAACATTATTTGTTCCTTTACCAGATTTGACTTTCTGCTTGACATCTTAACCCCTGACTTGTTAAGACAGGATACCAATTGCAGGTTGGCAATATCACTATGTGAACGTTTACTTATAACGCTAAGGTAAGTATATATGAATAATTAAGAAGTGCATGTTTAAACATGTAATAAAAGGGCCCTCCAATTTTGAAGCCAAAAAAAAAAATATATTATTTATTGCATATATATTTAGAAAGATGCACAACATGTGCAAAACATAAAATAAATTAAGAAAGAGCATCAACATGTGCATTTTACAGACAAAATTTGATTTACAAATGTCAAACTATTCCAAAAATACAACAAGCCCAATAATCATAGATTCTGATAGTTGGAAGGATGTTGTGTCTCCTCTAGAGGGGTGGGAGGGGGAGCTTGGACATTTTGGAAATAGGGCTGCACTTCATAAGGTACTCCCTGAAACCGTTGTTGGTTTTGGGGCATTAGAAAACTGGGATATGGGTGTTGTGACATGAGTGGAAATCGTGAAGCTGGAACAGATGGGTATGATTGTGATCGCGAGGTACCTGGACCATCATACCTCCCCTAAAAATGATTTCTAGTTTTGCCCTCATATGGTGCATCTATATTTTGATTCGGTTGCTGCTGAAATGAATTAATGAGCCGTAATATTTCGGAACGCATGGTACATTGATTTTCAGATGGTACTTTTGCCATTTGTGGAACCAGGCTTTTGGCAAAGGACTCCAATTCCCCTCCATCTTTATCTTGTTTGTCAAACAAATTTTTAACAACATCAAGGAAGTCCTCTGACATTTGTTGTTTTTTTTTTTTTTCTCTGTTTTGGTCTGTTGCTGGGCAATGCTGCTTCAGTTGTTTCAGCTTCTGTTTCAGAAATGTGCGACAATTCTGCTGTATCTAATAATTGGCTGGTCTGCTCTGCATCATCAGGGTCTTCTTCTGTTTCACTCTCCATATTGCTTTCTGTACTGTAAATCCCTGCCCAAAAAATATTTTGAAAACATAAATAAAAAATAAATGAGTTATACCGTGCACGCCTCAAAAAAATAATAACAAATACGTTATACAATTCACTAAACACAAAAATAAACATTCACTAAGAAATGTTTTTATACTTACGGTCTCATCTCCATGACGGGCTTCAGGAACATGAGCTCCTCATAGTGACAATAAACTCTCCCTTCTCTTGCCAGCAGAACCACTCCTTAGCTTATTTTGAAGAAGGTGTTCTCGTCTGTAATTATCTCTCATAGTCTTCCACCTTTTCTTTATTACTCATACTGAAATTATTATTATTATTTTTTTTAAATTACAGATATTTTGGCACTGGAAATACATATACATCATTACACTATGAATTCCGAACCGGAATATCGACAATTGGAGAAATTGTGAAGCTAACATGTGATGCTATTTGAAAATTGAAAACTACATTCATGCCTATTCCAAATAAAGAGAAATGGAATGATATTGCTAATCAGTTCTGGAGCAAAACCAACTTTCCTAACTGCCTGGGAGAAATTGATGGAAAACACAATCGACTAATAAAACCTTGTCACAGTGGTAGCCAATATTATAATTCTAAAAAATATTTTTCTGTTGTGCTTATGGCTGTGGTTGATGCAGACTATAAATTTATATATATTGATGTTGGAGCATTTAGGAGTTCTGCAGACTCTTCTGTTTTTCAGAATTCGACTTTTGGGAAGCGTCTTCAATCTAATCGCCTTGATTTGCCTGAAAACCGAACATTACCCGGTACAGAAAGTCCAGATATGCCATTTATTTTTGTGGCTGATGAGGCTTTCGCTATACACAAACATTTAATGAAGCCCTACTCGCGGAGGAATCTCGACACCCAGAAGAGAATCTTCAATTATCGTCTCTGTCGGGCACGTAGGCTGGTTGAATGTTCCTTTGGCATTCTTGCCAACAAATGGAAAATCTTCCTTAAACCTATAAATCTCAATGTTGATAATGCCTGTAAATTAATAAAGGCAGCATGTGGGTTGCACAATGTAGTAAGGGATAGAGATGGTGTGAATTTTGAGGACACATTGGCTCACAATTTTGAGCCTGCTGATTTTCCTCATGTCCGTGGTCCAACATTGGGTTTCCGAATTAGGGGTGAATTAGCTAATTATTTTATGAACCCTGCAGGAGCAGTATGTTGGCAAGGAAATATGATCTAAAATTTATAAGTAACGCATTAAAATGATCATTAATCTGTTTAATATTTTTTTTTTTCTTGTCTGCAAGTATATACTTACAAAAGAAAAAGCATGTTTTTTTTCATTGTGAAAATTTTGGAAATTCTTGTATTGATTTAGGAAAATAAAAACATGTTTACTTTCACCTTGTTTAAACTTTGTTTAGGAGTTCAATAATAAAAAGAATATACAGTATCTCACAAACACTCTTGGGCATGTAGTTCACCAGAGCTTTACAGATTGCCACTGGCGTCCTCTCCACTCCTCCTTGATGAAATCACGTAGCTGGTGTATGTTAAACACCTTGCTTTCCTCCACCTTTTGTTGGAGGATGCCCCACAGATGCTAAATCGGGTTTTGGTCTGGAGACATTCTTGGCCAGTCCATCATCTTTACCCTCAGCTTCATTAGCAAGGCAGTGGTCATCTTGGAGGTGTGTTAGGGGTCATTATCATGTTGGAATACTGCCCTGTGGACCAGTCTCCGAAGGGAGGGGATCATGCTGTGCTTCAGTAGACATGTGCAATTATTTTTTTTCACATATTTTTTGAAAAATATTTTGTACTAATTAGTTAATTACAAAAGTTAAGAATAAATAATTTTTAGAATTTCCAAAATTTAGCAATTTAAGAATTTCCTGAATTCCGAAATTCGTAAAAACATAATTTTTACAATTATTAATTTTGGAAGTTCACAAAAATAGTAAAAAAAAATTATGAACCGAAAACAGAAATAAAAGTAAATTTCAGCTGTGCACATGTCTATGCTTCAGTATGTCACAGTACATGTTGCCATTCATGGTTCCCTCAATGAAGTGTAGCTCTCCAGTGGCAGCAGCACTCATGCAGCCCCAGACCATGACACTACCACCACCATGCTTGACTGTAGGCAAGACACACTTGTCTTTGTACTCCTCACCTGGTTGCCCCCACACACGCTTGACACCATCTGAACTAGACATGTTCAATTAGTTAAGTCCCGAATTCGTTTTAAAAAAAAATATTAAAAATTATTTAATTCACAAATTGTGGAATTCCCCTAATTCAGAAATGTCCCAAGGTTTGACAATTTCTAATTACAAATTTTGGATATTGCAGAATTACGGGATTACGTGATGTCGGTATTATGGAAATTAGAACTTCCGAAATTCTTAGGGTTAGGGCGTTCAGAGAGAAAATTATCTGGACTTCCGCACTCTGGTTAAGCGCTTTATTAACAAAAAAATAAATGATTAAAATAGCTATGAGTAAGCATCACACCCTGATGTGAAATGCGTTAGCCTTTGCCCTGCATGTCCCTTTTCATGTTAGATTGCTGTCTTGATGGATTTTGTTTATTTTTCCTTGGATTTTTTGGCATTTTAATAATTTTTTTTGTTAATAAAGCGCTTAACCAGAGTGCGGCAGTCCAGATAATTTTCTCTCTTCATGCATTAGAGCACAGCCAGCACCTGGGAGTGGAGCAGGGCGGGAGCTAATTGAAGGAACCTGGAACCTTAGAGCGGTACACCTTTCTCTCATTACTACGTTAGGGCGTTCAGGTTAGAGGGTTGGAGGGATTAGGGTTAAGGGTTTGAGGCTAGTAGAATTGGGATTAGGGTTAAGGGTTTGAGGCTAATATAAGTGGGATTAGGGATTAGGGTTAAGGGTTTGAGGCTAGTAGAAGTGGGATTAGGGTTATAGGTTTGAGGGTAGTAGAAGTGGGATTAGGGTTAAGGGTTTGAGGCTAGTAGAAGTGGGATTAGGGATTAGGGTTAAGGGTTTGAGGCTAGTAGAAGTGGGATTAGGGTTAAGGGTTAAGGGTTTGAGGCTAGTAGAAGTGGGATTAGGGTTAAGGGTTTGAGGCTAGTAGAAGTGGGATTAGGGATTAGGGTTAAGGGTTTGAGGCTAGTAGAAGTGGGATTAGGGTTAAGGGTTTGAGGCTAGTAAAAGAGGGATTAGGGTTAAGGGCTTGAGGCTAGTAGAAGTGGGATTAGGGATTAGGGTTAAGGGTTTGAGGCTAGTAGAAGTGGGATTAGGGTTAAGGGTTAAGGGTTTGAGGCTAGTAGAAGTGGGATTAGGGATTAGGGTTAAGGGTTTGAGGCTAGTAGAAGTGGGATTAGGGTTAAGGGTTAAGGGTTTGAGGCTAGTAGAAGTGGGATTAGGGTTAAGGGTTTGAGGCTAGTAGAAGTGGTATTAGGGATTAGGGTTAAGGGTTTGAGGCTAGTAGAAGTGGGATTAGGGTTAAGGGTTTGAGGCTAGTAGATGTGGGATTAGGGTTAAGGGTTTGAGACTAGTAGAAGTGGGACTAGGGTTAAGGGTTTGAGGCTAGTAGAAGTGGGATTAGGGTTAAGGGTTTGAGGCTAGTAGAAGTGGGATTAGGGTTAAGGGTTAAGGGTTTGAGGCTAGTAGAAGTGGGATTAGGGTTAAGGGTTTGAGGCTAGTAGAAGTGGGATTAGGGATTAGGGTTAAGGGTTTGAGGCTAGTAGAAGTGGGATTAGGGTTAAGGGTTTTCAAACCCTTAACCCTAATCCCTAATCCCACTTCTACTAGCCTCAAACCCTTAACCCTAATCCCTAATAGGCTAGTAGAAGTGGGATTAGGGATTAGGGTTAAGGGTTTGAGGCTAGTAGAAGCGGGATTAGGGTTAAGGGCTTGAGGCTAGTAGTGGGATTAGGGTTGAATTTTTTGGCTTTGAGACTACTCTGACTGGGATTAGAACTGTGTTTGCGGTTGAACTTTTTGGCCTTGAGACTACTCTGACTGGGATTAGAACTGTTTTTGCTGTTGAACTTTTTGGCCTTGAGACTACTCTGACTGGGATTAGAACTGTTTTTTGCGGTTGAACTTTTTGGCCTTGAGACTACTCTGACTGGGATTAGAACTGTTTTTGCGGTTGAACTTTTTGGCCTTGAGACTACTCTGACTGGGATTAGAACTGTTTTTGCGGTTGAACTTTTTGGCCTTGAGACTACTCTGACTGGGATTACAAATGTTTTTGCGGTTGAACTTTTTGGCCCTGAGACTACTCTGACTGGGATTAGAACTGTTTTTGCAGTTGAACTTTTTGGCCTTGAGACTACTCTGACTGGGATTACAAATGTTTTTGCGGTTGAACTTTTTGGCCCTGAGACTACTCTGACTGGGATTAGAACTGTTTTTGCGGTTGAACTTTTTGGCCTTGAGACTACTCTGACTGGGATTACAAATGTTTTTGCGGTTGAACTTTTTGGCCTTGAGGCTACTCTGACTGGGATTACAAATGTTTTTGCGGTTGAACTTTTTGTCCCTGAGACTACTCTGACTGGGATTACAAATGTTTTTGCGGTTGAACTTTTTGGCCCTGAGACTACTCTGACTGGGATTACAAATGTTTTTGCGGTTGAACTTCTTGGCCCTGAGACTACTCTGACTGGGATTAGAACTGTTTTTGCGGTTGAACTTTTTGGGCTTTACATTCACACTCCTGCTTATGTGACAAGGATTATGGGATTGGTACTCACTTTTTGCACTCTTTTGCTTTCTTGGAAGATCATTCCATTCCTCAATATGTCGTACAGCAATGGCCTCCCATGCTAAATTATTTTTGCTGCGGTTGGCATACAGTGGATTTTTGGTGTCCCAAAGCTCTGGGTGGTCCCACACTGACTCTATAAACTCCTCCGGTTCTATTGATGTTGCTCTGGACCTGGATGGTCTGGCCATATTTGCTGCCCTGGCTTGCATCCATGTATCTGCAGCATCCATGCTCTCTTGTCTTCCTCCTCAACCCCTCCCAGCAGGATTTCCTTTTATCCCAGCATCCTACACTGCACTGTGGTCATGTGACCTTCCCCCAGCTTCATTGTACTGTCTTGGGCGTTTTTAAGGCATTTTTAAAGCGCTACACATTCATTTCAATGGACTTGGGCGTTTTTGAAGCTCTGTTTTTAGCGCTACAAAAAAGCTCCAAAGATGCTGCTTGCAGGACTTTTCTCAACGCCCTGCCAGCGCAACGCCTCAGTGTGAAAGCATCCATTGAGATTAATGGAACACATTTTTCATGCGCATTAGAAGCGCTATTTTTAGCGCTAAAACGCTTGCAAAGCGCCTCAGTGTGAAAGGGGCCTTACCCCCCTCTAGCGGCCGAAAAAGGGTTAATACCGCCGGCAATGAGCCTCTGCAGAATATAGCCGCGGTGTCCCATTGCTTTCAATGGGCAGGAGCGGTAAACACACCGCTCCTTCACCGCTCCAAAGATGCGGCTAGCAGGAATTTTGGAGCGGTTCTGCTAGCGCACCGCTCCAGTGTGAAAGCCCCCGGGCTTTCACACTGGAGAAACAGCAGCCGCTGTTTAAGGTTGGTTTGCAGGCGCTATTTTGTGCAATAGCGCCGGCAAACTGCCCCAGTGTGAAAGGGGCCTTAAATACTTGCCGCCCGCCATATAGCAGAATGACGGCGGCAAAGTGGTTGTGATATCCTAACTGGACGTCATATGACGTGATCAGGATATCACAGCTGGCGCACGCCCGCGGGGGCGCGCAGCACGGCGATCGGAGGTGATGTGTCAGTCTGACACACAGCAACTCCGATCGTGGTATGAAGCCTCTGACAGAGGCTTCTTGCCACGTGATCAGCTGTGACCAATCACAGCTGATCATCGCATGAACCAGTACAGTATGTGCCGGTAAACGTCTCTCCTCGGTTCAGTCTGGCAGGGAGACATACATGGTTACATATTTTGAGTTACAGAGGAGGTATAGGGCTATAATTATTGCTCTCACTCTAACGTTCGCGGTGACACCTCACATGTGTGGTTTAAACACCGTTTTCATATGTGGGCGGGACTTACGTATGCGTTCGCGAGCACACGAGGACAGGGCACTTTAAAAAAAAAATATTATTGTTAATTTTACGTAAACATTTTTATTTTGACACTTTAAAAAAAAATAAAAAAAATTGATCACTTTTGTTCCTATTACAAGGAATGTATACATCCCTTGTAATAGGAATATGGCATGATCGGTCCTCTTTACAGTGAGATATGGGGTCAATAAGACCCCACATCTCACCTCTAGGCTGGGAAGCCTAAATAAAAAAAAAAAAAAGGTCACCGCTTCCCAGCCGAGGCGGCGGCGTTTTTTTGAATGCAGAGGCTGGGCGTGACATCATAATATCGCGCCCGGCCTCCGACGATCATAGAGACTCCGGCGACCATCTGGTCCACCGGAAATCTCTATCGTCAACATCCAGGGCCAGCAGATCCGTTCTCCGACTCACCGATCGCACAGGTGAGTCGGTAGAAGCACCGGAGGGCGGTAGGAGGGGGGGACGTCCCCTTTCGCCGCCCGTAAGAACGATCAAGCGGTGGAACAGCCACTATGATCATTCTTATGGTGTAGGGAATCGTCGGCTGAAAATGACGATATTTGAATGATGCCTGTAGCTGCAGGCATCATTCAGATATACCACCACAAAGCCGAGGACGTCTTTAGACGTCCGGCCGTTGGCAAGTGGTTACATTTTCTGCCCTTGTTGTTTTAACTTTAGATAGTAAAACATTTTTTTTCTGGCAGTAAATACCTTATACAGCCCACTTCCTGATTCTTGTCTGGTAATAAGCCTAGACTTATGTCATCATGCACAGCTCTCTCTTTCACTCTGTGAGAGTTTGCCAGGAAGGGAGGGGGGATGAGTCATAAGAGGGCCAATGAGAGCTGCAGAGCTGGAGGTGTATCTCTGTGTGCCTGTGTAAATCCAGGAAGTTAATAGGCAGCAGCTTCAGCTGCCCACAGTTAAAATGGTTGCAGCCAGACTCAGTGGAGGGAGATTTCTGCAGCATATTTGGCAAGTACAGAATCACAGTATATATAAAATAATATGCAAAGTGGTTGAAGGGAAGCTTCAGAATGGCAAAGATGTTTTTATTACACATTATGTGAGCAAACTGCAGTCATGGGCGTCTGCTCCATAGGGCAAGGGGGGTCGATTGCCCCCCCTGGAATCATAAGAGACTAAGTGTTGAAGTCAGAGTAAAGAAGACACTTGTCCCCTGTGTTGCAACGGCCGCCGCGGCCGCCAGGCTCTGCGGCAGCCGAGGACTTTTTTTTCTATGTCTGCTGCTGGCCTTGGGGCTGGGGCTGCTCATCTCTCCGTCTTATCCGAGTACACATCCGATCCGGCCCTCCCTCCTCACCCCCCGCCCGAGCATCGGATTGGCTCTGCCGACTGCCACTCGGGCCTCTGCTTAACATCACCTGTTCCATGATTGGCTGCTGCCTCAGCCTGCCTCTGCCTGTGTAAATGAACTTGTGCCTATGCCGATCTGGCTGGCGCGGCGCCGGCTCCTCCCACAGGTCACGTGAGTGGCGTGCAGTGGCCGAGACGACAGAGAATATGCTGCCTGGCCAGTGCCTGCCCTGGGGAACTACAGGTAAGGACTGTTCTGCAATTGACCTTATGCCAAAGAGATATACTGGGAAGCCGGCCTGTTTCCTTCCTTAGTTAAATTTCCTTTATTTGTTTAAAATGCAGCAATAGCCCCCCCCCCCCCCCTGCTCATTCGTACCGATGATATGGAGATAGGACTGCATGACAAACAACGCAAAAAAAAAAGAAAGTTCTGGGGTTCTTGGGAGCCTAGAGCAAAAGAAAAAAAATAAATAAATAAATAAAAGTAAATAGATTGTTAATTCAGGGTTTTAGAAATGTACTCAACTTAACAAAAATACTCAACTTAACAAAAAGGTTCATTAGGGTCAAGAATGTAATCAGTAGTGGCTGTTACATGTGTAAATATAAAGAAAAAACACTTACATTTCCCATAGAGGCTAACAAGTTACATGCACAGGGCACCATGATAAATTGGGCACAATTATTTCACCAAAGCAAATATGACTAAGCCCCTCCCCTTCATGACATTGTCAAAAAGGGACCAAGCATGGATGACCTTAAAATGATGCCCCCCCCCCCCGGAAAAAATTCAGCGCCCATGACTGCAGTGCCTCTTTAAGTTGAGTTTTTTGATCATTGCGCCAGCAAGAAAAAGAAAGATAATCTAACACTGTCACTGTGAATACAGCTATATGGAAAAAGCCCATAGCACTGTGACAGCCCCACATTTTTAAAGCAGGAGAAACACTATATGAAGACATTGACAAAAAAATTATAATTAAGACTGGCTGCAATAAATCTCTGTGACAGAAACCGTGCATAATAATTATCTTGGTATGATCAGATTTGTCTCTTTAATTTGTTCCTCCCTGGATTGTATTTTCTGCTGCTGATTCCCTTATTACTATTCTTAAGTTCATTAAAAACCGGAGAACTTACAAAATGTTAACTATTAATGAACAAACAAACTGAACCAATTTATATGGCCTACAGAAATGTTGCCTTATTTTGAGGTAGTATTCATTATTAAATAAAGTTCACCTTTTTAATTCTGAAAGCATATCAGAAGTTTACCCCCAAAAAAAGAGAAGGAAAAAGAGACAAAAAACAGACAAAATAGAAGCGTGATGTAATGGACTCAGGAGCAGTTGCCCATCTGTGAAAGATGTTGGTAATGCTTACTCAAGGAAGGGCACATGAGTACATCTGTTGAGGTACACCCACTGATCCACTCAACCTGTTACCTAAATATATGTACAGGTATAAGTGTAGCCCCCTAGAGTTTAGGCAGGGTTGCTCCTCACAAATTTACTTGCCAGGATTTATCCTGGTTGATTGTTAGAAATCTATTGATTTCTCCCTACGTTTAGCCTTGTTGCACTTTTCTCTTCTGCCACTAGGTGGCTGGGTACTTGGTGGTACTAGATATGAGAAGGGCAATGCAAGGTCAGGTTATGGGTATGTGGGGTATCTCAGCCAATGGGCAAGGATTTTCTTGAATCCCTTGGCCTGCTGGGAGAACCTATATATTCCGGTGGAGTCAGGTGATCGGTGTTCTGTGCCACCTGGACGGCTGTCTGGGTGGATGTGTGTTGTATTTCCCGGGCTGTTAGGCCAGAGATTGGGCCTATTCCGGGCACATCTAGCTGCTAGGCTGTCTGAGGGGCCTATCCAGAATCAAGAGAGCAGCGCAGGGTTGGGACTGCGGCTTGCTGTCCAACCAAAAGTGACGGTTCTGCTGGCCCGGAGAACCTGTCATGGTTGTGTCATGGTCAGAGGTAGAGGGGAAGCTGCCCCCTAAATACCAGGGACCACAGTGAGTAACTGAAGCAAGTACCGGAGCAGTATTCTCACCAACCGGGGATGGTGAAGAATCTGGAAACTTCTGTGGGTATCAAGCCAGGGACCTAGCCAGAGGTGACGCTTGCATCGTAGCCTTGTGTGTCAAGCCAGGGACCGAGCAGGCCAGTGGGTTGAAGCTTGAGAGGTATCTTGAGTGCCAAGCTAGGGACCCAGCAGAGTAGCGGGGGTGAGGCTTTAGGAAGATACCACCGCGAACATTAGAGGAGCTCAAGGGATTCAGTGGCAGTGAATCAGTGGGTCTAGTGAGAGACCGGGAGCTCAGTGGGCTGAACAACTACAAGAAGTGATTGTAGTAGAATAGAAAGGAACAGCTTTGTGTTAGGAACTGTTAAATACTGTTGCCATAGGAGACAGCATTCCTGCACATGCAGATGTGGCATCTTGCTGGATGCCTTTCCTCCCATTGAAGTCTCTGAGTTTGCCGATTAATCTTGCAACTACCTAGGGGTGTCCTGGCCCTAACCCTCTTTCCCCCAAAAAGTTTATTAAGAGAAATAAACTTTCTTTAGCATTCAAGAAGTGTCTGGCGCCCAATAACTTTAACTACTCTGCACCCACTATGCCTCACAACCCACTACATACAGAAGGATATCAGCTGTCCCTAGCCCTGGAGGCTCTCATTAGATCAAAGGAGGCCTGGGACCTTGCTACATAAGCAAATCTGCCCAGGTTTGATTAGCAGAGAGTTCTGAGATTCCTGTTTGAAATTTAGCAAACTCAAACCTAATGTTGAATTCCCTTGAACTACATTATGAGTGAATCCCATTAATAAATTCTGGCCATTTTCAGGGCTAATAGGCAAAATACTGTCAAAAACGGGTATAGGAAGCTGGGAACTGCCTTGGTGGACACGTGAATAATTCTTAAAAACATAACATACAGTGGGGAGAGGTTATTTGCATGTGGCTTTAAAATGGAAGTAAACCCTCTCTGACAAGTTTTACCTACAGGTAAGCCTAGATAGGACAATCATGGGAGAATGAAAACTCCTCCTACAATCTTTAACAAGACATTGATAGAAGTCACAAGACTGCTATATACTGCTGATGAGAAAAGATATTTAGCAGTTTATATTTACTAAAATAATTGAATTCCCATGTTCTGTGTACTGTGGGAGACCAGATCTAGTGAATACAGGGTCCTGGTTTTAGTAACAGTTAGGTTACAGGGCTGGGGCTTTTTTTCACGGGATAAAGCTGTATGTGATGCTACAAAACTGCACACGTTTCTTGGACAGTCCCAGCAACAGCATAAACTTGCAGTGCATATTTTACTATGGATATGATTATTATCCTCTACTTTTAGCTTGGATTACACCTCAATATAATTCATTTGAATTTGCAGTAAAAAAATACTGCAACTTTTAACTTAAAATATATGTTCAGTGTGTTCCGTGAACACTATTATTTTCCATTAAAGCAGCCTGCAGAAAGCTATAGGAATCCTATGCCTTTGCAGGTTGAAAAATCTGAGCCAAATACTTATTTAATAAGACAGTGCAAATAACAATTTTAAGTAACTATTTTAGCTTACTGTAGCTAGGTGTCAATTCTCTGGTGTGAGGTCGGATTGCTGAGAGGGCGCCCCTTGCGGCTAAGTGCACCGCACCCCTGGAGATGATACAGGGAGTGTGGTGCCCAAAGGTGCATGGATTGCCAGTATTGCTGCTGACTAGGTGGATCTAGCCGAAGGTAGCTGGGTGCACCAGATGAGCTGTGTTAGTGGACGTGCAAGGAAGAATTCTGGTGTGGAACTACAGGGTAATCAAGAACAGAGTCCGTAGCCAGGCCAGGGGTCATACACCAGGAATCAGTCCAGGGAGAATACAAGAACAAGCCAGGTTATAGACAGAGGGCAGGAGATAACGTGTGGTCAGCCAAGCCGTGGTCAAGTATGAGGAAATGAACAGAATCACAGTTCAGGACGTAAGCCAGAGGTCAAGCCAGAGGTTCAGGATACACAGGATACAGGAGACACAGGAAGCTGACGATAATCCAGCAATTTGTGTGTGCTGGTGGCAGGTTTAAATTGGCCTGGGGAGTGCGCCTACAATAGTCACGGCGTGCGCACGCATCTGCGCGCGTCCGTGCGCACAGACCTGTTTATGAGCTGAGATCAGCAGCGATCCTTGGGATCACCGCTGTTCACAGTTTCATAAATGGACACCTTAGTGTCGGATCCTCTAAAGCAGTGGTTCTCAACTCCAGTCCTCAGGGCCCACCAACAGGCCAGGTTTGCAAGATAACTGAAATGCATCACAGGTGATATAATTTGCTGCTCAGGGATTGCAGTATTCTAGTCTGCATCTCACCAAGGTAATACTTAAAATCTGGCCTGTTAGTGGGTCCTGAGGACAGGAGTTGAGAACCACTGCTCTAAAGAAAGCAATGGTGATGAGCTCATTACCATATTTTGTTTTCTTTAAAAAAATGTTTCAAAAAGAATATGTCCGGGGCGTTAAAGTCTGGGAATATCAAGCATGTTTCAATGGATATGATGACTCCGCTTCTAACATTAATATCAAAGATATTTCTTATCCACTAGAAAGAAAAAAAAAACTGTTGGCCAGCCAACCTCTTCTACTTCCAGTATGCCCCAGTTTTTGCTATTGATCTAGAATGATGGATATTTATTTCTCTGAAAAAAGTAATTTTGTTAGCTTTTTTTTTCTTCAGTCAAGATTCCTATTACATTGTTTCCAAGCTGGTCTCTATGCGTAGCTATCCAGACAGGCCTTTTCTTAGCCTGACTTTGGAGCCCCATACCCAGGCTGGCTATACTGGACATTGTGGGGCTAGCCTTTAAAATGACCTTCAGACATCTTTCTTTGCATTGTAGTACTTTCCAGAATAGTGGGTATGGTACAAGTTAACCACGCTTTAACCAGTGCTTTCCTGGTCCGGGGCCATTGCATGTCTAGGTGCCAGGGTTGCCAACAGTCTGTAAATTTACGGACAGTTTGTAAATTTAGGACTATTTACAAACTGTCGGTAAATATCCATTACGGACAGCAGCTGCCCAGAAAAAAAGGTCAAACTTTCCCGCTTCTGCACTGTGCATGTGCAGTGCTGAAGCCAGCCGAATGACATTCAGCCATCTTTGCCACACAAGTGTGTTGCGGCAGCAAATTGGGTCCACGCATGCTCAGGGGGCTTTTCGTGATGTCTTGATGCCCAGCTATGATTAACCACTTCCCGACCGCGTCATGTACAAAAGACGTCCACAGCGCGGTCGAGTTATCCTGAGTGGACGTCCCAGGGACGTCCTCACAGAATCTTGCTCCCGCGCGCCCCCTGGGGCGCGCTCCAGGATATGTCCGTGACCGCCGGGTCCGGAAGACCCGGCGCATCACGGATCACGGTAGATGGCCGCTAATCGCGGCCGTTTACCACGTGATCGCTCCGTCAAATGACGGAGCGATCACTTGTAAACAGACCGGCGTCATGTGATGACGCCGGTTCCTCCCTCCCCTCTCTGTACCGATCGGTACAGTGTGAGAGGAGAGGGGAGGGAGCGGATCATGTCCGCTCCCTCCCCCATGTCAGCTGTGGGCTGGATCTGTGACAATTGCAGTCACAGATCTAGCCATCCATCCATCCCTGCTCAGCCATCCCTGTGCAATACTCTGCCAATACTCCGCAATACACCCTGCCAATACTCTGCAATACACCCTGTGCAATACTCTGCAATACACCCTGTGCAATACTCTGCAATACACCCTGTGCAATACTCTGCAATACACCCTGTGCAATACTCTGCAATACACCCTGTGCAATACTCTGCATTACACCCTGCCAATACTCTGCAATACACCCTGCCAATACTCTGCAATACACCCTGCCAATACTCTGCAATACACCCTGCCAATACTCTGCAATACACCCTGTGCAATACTCTGCAATACACCCTGTGCAATACTCTGCAATACACCCTGTGCAATACTCTGCAATACCCTGTGCAATACTCTGCAATACACCCTGCCAATACTCTGCAATACACCCTGCCAATACTCTGCAATACACCCTGCCAATACTCTGCAATACACCCTGCCAATACTCTGCAATACACCCTGCCAATACTCTGCAATACCCTGTGCAATACTCTGCAATACCCTGTGCAATACTCTGCAATACCCTGTGCAATACTCTGCAATACCCTGTGCAATACCCTGCCCATACTCTGCCCATACTCTGCAATACCCTGTGCAATACCCTGTGCAATACCCTGTGCAATACCCTGTGCAATACCCTGTGCAATACCCTGCCCATACTGTGCAATACCCTGCCCATACTCTGCCATATTCCGCAATACCCTGCCATACTCCGCAATACTCCACAATACACGGCAATACTCCACAATACCCAGCAATACTCCACAATACCCAGCAATACTCCACAATACCCGGCAATACTCCACAATACCCGGCAATACTCCACAATACCCGGCAATACTCCGCAATACCCTGCAATACTCCTCAATACCCGGCAATACCCGGCAATACCCGGCAATACTCCGCAATACCCGGCAATACCCGGCAATACCCCGCAATACTCGGCAATACTCGGCAATACTCGGCAATACTCCTCAATACCCGGCAATACTCCTCAATACCCGGCAATACTCCTCAATACCCGGCAATACTCTGCAATAACCACTTCCCGCCCGCCGGCCGTCATATGACGTCCTTGACTTTGTGCGGAGATATCTGAATGATGGGAGCAGCTACAGGCATCATTCAGATATTCGCTTTTTCAGCTGGCGATTCCCTGCACCATAAGAACGATCATAGCGGCTGTTCCACCGCTTGATCGCTCTTACGGAAGGTGAGAGGGGATGCCCCCCCTCCCGCTGCCCTCCGGTGCTTCTACCGACTCACCGCTACGATCAAAGCCAAGATTGTGTTTTTTTTTGTTTTTTTTTCAGGCTTCCCAGCCTAGAGGTGAGATGTGGGGTCTTATTGACCCCATATCTCACTGTAAAGAGGACCTGTCATGCCATATTTCTATTACAAGGGATGTTTACATTCCTTGTAATAGGAATAAAAGTGATCAAAAAAAAATTTGGGGCGGAAAAACATGTCAAACTAAAATAAATAAAGTAAAATGAACAATAAAATATATATATTTTTTTAAAGCGCCCCTGCCCCCGCGAGCTTGCATGCAGAAGTGAACGCATACGTAAGCCCCGCCCACATATGAAAACGGTGTTCAAACCACACATGTGAGGCATCGTTGCGAACGTTAGAGCGAGAGCAATAATTTTGGCCCTAGACCTCCTCTGTAACTCAAAACATATAACCAATAAAAATATTTAAAGCGTTGCCTATGGGGATTTTTAAGTAGCGAAGTTTGGCGCCATTCCACGAGCGTGTGCAATTTTGAAGGGTGACATGTTAGGTATCTATTTACTCGGCGTAACTTCATCTTTCACATTATGCAAAAACATTGGGCTAACTTTACTTTTTTTTTTTCTTTTAGGCACAAAACAGTTTTTTTTCCGTAAAAAAGGCGTTAGAAAAAATACTCTGCATTACACCCTGCCAATACTCTGCAATACACCCTGCCAATACTCTGCAATACACCCTGCCAATACTCTGCAATACACCCTGTGCAATACTCTGCAATACACCCTGTGCAATACTCTGCAATACACCCTGTGCAATACTCTGCAATACACCCTGTGCAATACTCTGCAATACCCTGTGCAATACTCTGCAATACCCTGTGCAATACTCTGCAATACACCCTGCCAATACTCTGCAATACACCCTGCCAATACTCTGCAATACACCCTGCCAATACTCTGCAATACACCCTGCCAATACTCTGCAATACCCTGTGCAATACTCTGCAATACCCTGTGCAATACCCTGCAATACCCTGTGCAATACTCTGCAATACCCTGTGCAATACCCTGCCCATACTCTGCCCATACTCTGCAATACCCTGTGCAATACCCTGTGCAATACCCTGTGCAATACCCTGTGCAATACCCTGCCCATACTGTGCAATACCCTGCCCATACTCTGCCATATTCCGCAATACCCTGCCATACTCCGCAATACTCCACAATACACGGCAATACTCCACAATACCCAGCAATACTCCACAATACCCAGCAATACTCCACAATACCCGGCAATACTCCACAATACCCTGCAATACTCCGCAATACCCTGCAATACTCCGCAATACCCTGCAATACTCCGCAATACCCTGCAATACTCCTCAATACCCGGCAATACCCGGCAATACCCGGCAATACCCAGCAATACTCCGCAATACCCGGCAATACCCCGCAATACTCGGCAATACTCAGCAATACTCGGCAATACTCCTCAATACCCGGCAATACTCCTCAATACCCGGCAATACTCCTCAATACCCGGCAATACTCTGCAATAACCACTTCCCGCCCACCGGCCGTCATATGACGTCCTTGACTTTGTGCGGAGATATCTGAATGATGGGAGCAGCTACAGGCATCATTCAGATATTCGCTTTTTCAGCTGGCGATTCCCTGCACCATAAGAACGATCATAGCGGCTGTTCCACCGCTTGATCGCTCTTACGGAAGGTGAGAGGGGATGCCCCCCCTCCCGCTGCCCTCCGGTGCTTCTACCGACTCGCCGCTACGATCAAAGCCAAGATTGTGTTTTTTTTTGTTTTTTTTTCAGGCTTCCCAGCCTAGAGGTGAGATGTGGGGTCTTATTGACCCCATATCTCACTGTAAAGAGGACCTGTCATGCCATATTTCTATTACAAGGGATATTTACATTCCTTGTAATAGGAATAAAAGTGATCAAAAAAAAATTTGGGGCGGAAAAACATGTCAAACTAAAATAAATAAAGTAAAATGAACAATAAAATATATATATTTTTTTTAAAGCGCCCCTGCCCCCGCGAGCTTGCATGCAGAAGTGAACGCATACGTAAGCCCCGCCCACATATGAAAACGGTGTTCAAACCACACATGTGAGGTATCGTTGCGAACGTTAGAGCGAGAGCAATAATTTTGGCCCTAGACCTCCTCTGTAACTCAAAACATATAACCAATAAAAATATTTAAAGCGTTGCCTATGGGGATTTTTAAGTAGCGAAGTTTGGCGCCATTCCACGAGCGTGTGCAATTTTGAAGGGTGACATGTTAGGTATCTATTTACTCGGCGTAACTTCATCTTTCACATTATGCAAAAACATTGGGCTAACTTTACTGTTTTTTTTTCTTTTAGGCACAAAACATTTTTTTTCCGTAAAAAAGGCGTTAGAAAAATTTCTGCGCAAATACCGTGCAAGATAAAAAGTTGCAATGACCACCATTATATTCTTTAAGGTCTTTGCTAAAAAAACATATATAATGTTTTGGGGTTCTATGTAATTTTATAGCAAATAAATGGTGATTTTTACATGTAGGAGAGAAATGTCAGAATTGGCCTGGGTGCTCCAGAACGCCTGAAGATGCTCCCTGCATGTTGGGCCTCTCTATGTGGCCACGCTGTGTAAAAGTCTCACACATGTGGTATCGCCATACTCGGGAGGAATAGCAGAATGTGTTTTGGGGTGTAATTTGTGGTATGCATATGCTGTGTGTGAGAAATAACCTGCTAATATGACAATTTTGTGGAAAAAAAAAAAAAGAAAAAAAAATCTTGATTTTTGCAAAGAATTGTGGGAAAAAATGACAACTTCAAAAAACTCACAATGACTCTTTCTAAATACCTTGGAATGTCTTCTTTCCAAAAAGGGGTCATTTGGGGGTATTTGTACTTTTCTGGCATGTTAGGGTCTCAAGAAATGAGATAGGCCGTCAGTACTTCAGGTGTGATCAATTTTCAGATATTGGCACCATAGCTTGTGGACTCTATAACTTTCACAAAGACCAAAAAATATCCACCAATTTGTACTTATTTTTACCAAAGATATGTAGCAGTATAAATTTTGGCCAAAATGTATGAAGAAAAAATACTAATTTGCAAAATTTTATAACGGAAACAAAGAAAAATTCATTTTTTTACCAAATTTTCAGTCTTTTTTCTCTTATAGCGCAAAAAATAAAAAACCCAACAGTGATTAAATACCACCAAAAGAAAGCTCTATTTGTGTGAAAAAAAGGACAAAAATTTCATATGGGTACAGTGTTGTATGACTGAGTAATTGTCATTCAAAATGTGAGAGCACCGAAAGCTGAAAATTCGTCTGGTTAGGAAGGGGGTTTAAGTGCCCAGTTGTCAAGTGGTTAAGCACTGAATCGCAGTGCGAAACGTCAGCTCATACTTGCTGTTTTTTTGCTGTGGCATGTTGTTTGTGCTTTTGTTTTAAATAAAAGAACCTTTTTTGGAGTGCGGCTGTCCAAGCGTTTTCCTCAGATTTTTTGCAAGTTTTATCTATAGTTTATAAAGAATTATATACATTTTTAAATATATCACAATTATATCATTTCACTGTGTTTTTATGTTCAGTGTTCAGTTGAATTAATTTTTGCGTTTGGAACATACAGGTTTTTGTACACAAAAATAATTATTATTATCATTATTGATGATCCTTTATACTTATTATTATTTTTTCTCATCAATTCAATACTAATATGTATATACACACCTGCTTTTTTGCCTCCAATCTGCACTCACTTTATTAATTCATGATCACTCCAATATTATGCACTTGCGAGGATGTACCACACACGTACAATATAATTGTAATTCATGGTATAGATAAAACATCTGTTTAGAACACTTGTTTTGTGCTAAGCAGTCATACACATACCAAACACTTTTTTTCTGATATGGAGTTTTCACTTTTTTCACAGATTTTAATCATATTTTTTCTACATATATGGTAGACTTTATGTGTTTAATCTTCAATAGTAGTTTTGGCACTCAACAGGTGTTTCACAAACATAGAGAGTGATAGATCCAATTAAGTGTTTACACTCTACCACTGTGTTTAACAGCCTTCATTGGTTGAGAGGTGTTTTAGGATACCCTCATATACACTGTTTTGGTCATTCACACTCTAGCTATGAGTAAGCATCACACCCTGATGTGAAACGCGTTAGCCTTTGCCCTGCATGTCCCTCATATGTTTGATTGCTTTTTGATGGATTTTGTACATTTTTCTTTGAAGTTTTTGGAATTTTAAACTTTCTTTGTTAAATAAAACACTTGATCAGAGTGCGGCAGTCCAGACAACTTTTTCTCTCCACTATTTACAAACTGTCGGTAAACATCCATTACGGACAGCAGCTGCCCAGAAAAAAAGGTCAAACTTTCCCACTTCTGCACTGTGCATGCGCAGTGCTGAAGCCAGCCGAATGATATTCGGACATCTTTTCCACACAAGTGCGTTGCGGCAGCATTATGGGTCCACGCATGCTCAGGGGGCTTTTCGTGATGTCTTGATGCACAGCGCTTGGCATGCATAAAACTGCACCCCATTTCCCACCAGCTGCCATTTGCACCGCAGGACTCCATGTGGACACCTTCCAAGACTCCAAACCACATGTTCACATGTGATGCATCTCTAATTGCAGCTAATACTGTATGTTTTTAAAAAAACAAATCACAAAGTTGCATAAAAAATCGTTTTCATCAACAACTACAGTATGGCTTTCCTGAACTTTGTCAGACATACAGGCATCTGCAGAAAAATGTGTATATCCAGGGCGCTCCAAGCATTTGAATCCTGACAGATAAGGTCTGTGTTGGAGAGGGTAGCAAATCTTCACACACTTTAGGCAGCACTCAGGGAGACAAGCAATCTCTAATGGAAACAGAAAAACAAACAAGGCGCCTCTAAGTGCAGAAGTATAAAACTTTTAATATCCCCTAAAAGGGTTAAAAACACTTACAAGATAGTGGATGAAACAGGCATGTAGTAGGTAAGTGCGTCCAGGAGATGTTCCAGTGGCAGGGCAGTCCCAGTCTCTGATGTTAAAGCTTCCAGGAAAGTCCACGATAACAGCTGATTGTGCTGTGAATGTTCAGAGGACACAGTAACGCTGGAGCCTGGGGATGATGTCAGAGGAAGCGAGACAGAAACCAGCATGGAACACGAACAGGAAGTGGACAGGAAGTGTGTCATGGAGGCGGGACGCGTTTCGGAACAGCTCATTGGTTCCTTCTTCAGCCAGTGACGATGGTTCCATAAGGGCTAGACTTCTTATAGTCTATGTGTTGTAATGGGGGCGGGACTAGTGGACGTCAATCAAATAAAAAGCAACACAGTGTTTTAGCAGCAGAACGCTGCCAAATGACTATACACTGTTTACACACACACACAAATAAAAATAATAATAAAATAATAATAATAAAAATAAAAACAACAATAGGAGGAGGACCATAGCTGGACAGCATAATAGGACAAAATCTGCATACTACTTATTGCTCAGTTTGCATACAAATTTTTTGTTGGGGGAAAAAAAAAAAAAATGTTGTATGACATAAATATTTAAACATATAACATAATCTATTTTTGACGATATTAAAATCCATATAAATTACAGTTAAAACAGGGGAATTATTATCAGGGAGAATAAGGATATGCATACACATATGTATGTATACATAAAAAACGCATGAAAAACGCATAATACACCAGACATAAAGGGAGTTAAAAACGGGTGAATTATTATCAGGGAGATAAGAATATGTATACACATATGCATATGTGTGCATATATATATTGTGACAGCAGGAAGGTAAAGTCACCTGGTTGCATCCAGGGGGGTAGATATATTTCGCCCAGATTCAGGCTTTACGCTGACTTATACAGCTAGGTGGAGAGTTGTATAAGCCCAGCTGAGACTAGTGGGCTCATTGATGACTCATACCTCTAGGGAGAGGGCTGGGCGTCGTGCAGACAGGGAGTTGATGAGACCAGCTGAACCTTGTCAGCTCATTTAGGCCTCTATAAGAAAGCCCAGCTTCATTAGATGTTAGCTCATGCCTGGAAGCAGACCTGTGTGGACTGTCTAGGGAGAGTGAACCCCTGTGCGGTGAGAGAAAGCCTGTGTGGCTATATTTTGCTTGGACATTTAAAACCAGGGACTAGGACAGCACTAGGCTGATCCCAGTCGTTAGTTAGGAAACCTGTAAGTTTAGTCAGAGGTCAAGTTGACCAGGATTTATTTTGTTTATGTTTTTTTTGCCTTGCTGTGTTTTTGTCACTGTAAATAGAAAATAAACCGCACCTTTTTGATTTTGAAAACCACAACCTCCGTCTGCTGGGCCTGTTTTGGGTGGGGAGCCCATCCCGGGGGTCACACATACCCGCTGCCGAGCTAGCCCCCTCACAGTTGGTGGAGAACCAGTGGCAGTTTTTTTTTAAGCCAGCATGGAGGAGATACTGAAACAGCTGGCTCTAGCAAATGCCAATCAACAGCAGACAAATGCAGGTTTGCAAAGGAGCCTTGCAGCCCAGCAGCAAGCTCATCAACAGAGCCTTGCAACTTTACAACAGAGTCTGGAGGCTCAGCAACAAGCCCAACAGCAATCTGAGGCCCGCTTCATAGACCTGTTGCAGAAGCAAGAGCAGAGACTACAACAACAGATGGAAGCAGTAATGCAGCAACGTCCGCAGACCAGTGAGGAAAGCCGTCCCACTAATACCGCGTCCTTTGGGGTGAGTCGTTTATTGACAAAAATGACTGGAGAGGATGATCCAGAGGTATTTTTGACCACATTTGAAAGGACCGCTGAAAGAGAAAAGTGGCCTGAGGAGCAGTGGGCTGGACTAGTGGCTCCTCTGTTAACTGGTGAATCGCAGAAAGCTTACTATGACCTAGAGCCTAACCAAGCAAAAGACTATGTGATGCTAAAAGCTGAAATATTGGCAAGGCTGGGTGTCACCCTGGCTGTCCGGGCTCAGCGTGTGCATAACTGGACTTTCCAGCTTGGAAAACCCCCCAGGTCTCAAATGTATGATCTCATTCACCTGAGCAGAAAGTGGCTACAGCCAGAGACTTTGTCCGCACCAAAGATTGTGGAACGTGTTGTAATGGATCGGTTTTTGAGAGCTCTTCCTACTGCCATCCAAAAGTGGGTAAGCCATGGAGACCCAGAGACGGCCGATGGTCTTGTGGATCGTGTGGAGAAATACTTGGCTACAGAGAACCTGACGGCCTCTTCCAGAGACACTCGGACTTTCCACCCTAAGACCAGACCATCCCCAGGGGCGGATAAGAGGATTCCAAGGGGTGAGGGTGGAGAGAGTGAGAGGGTGGGAGCTCTACCCCAAGTTTGGCGAGAACAGCCTGGGAAATCAGCGGCTCAAGAGGCCGCAAGAAGGATCGTTTGCTACCGCTGCCGGCAAGCGGGACATATTGCAGCAAATTGCCCGGTTGTGGAGGAACCCATGCAGTGTGACTTTCTGACGGGCAGACGTCAGTCGCTGTGTGCGACAGTCGCATGCACTGCCATTCGGGGAACTGAGAAACATTTATGCAAAATGTGTATTAATGGTAGAAATGTTGTGGTATTGCTGGATTCAGGTAGCCTTGTGACCCTGATAAAGGCTGAGTTAGTTAAAACAGAGGTCTCTGGGAATAGCAAGGTAGCCGTTATTTGTGTGCATGGGGACACCCGAGAGTATCCAGTGACTACGGTGTGTTTCGAGACCCCCAAAGGTACCCTCTCTCATCCAGTGGGCTTAGTATCTCAGTTACCGCATGACGCCATTGTGGGAAGGGATTTTCCGAAGTTCTGGGAACTGTGGGATGATCCTGAGCCCCCCACTGGTGCCCCTATGTACCAGGAATGTGATAGCCAGAACTCCCCTGAGAGTGGTGAGGACTCTCCGGAATTTCCCTTGTCAGTATTGGCAGGGGAGACTCAAGAAACTGGAGAGGAGCCCACCTCCTCAGACGAAAACCTACCGTCTGTGGAGTTTTCTGATCTTGAGGTTCACAGGGAAAACTTTGCCACAGAACAGTTGAAAGACCCCGCCCTAATAAAGGCACGGGAAAACGTAGTGAAAATAGATGGCGAGTTAGTGAACCCAGATAATACTGGCACTTACCCATACTTCAGCGTAGAGAAGGACCTACTGTATCGGGTGGCAAAAAGGGCAGAAGAAACCGTTGAGCAGCTTGTGGTGCCCAAACCTTACAGGAAGTTGGTGTTGGAGTTGGCCCATGGGCACATTCTTGGAGGTCATCTGGGGACAGAGAAAACCCGAGAGAGGGTATTACAGAGATTCTATTGGCCTGGGGTGATGAAGGACATAGAAAATTATTGTTCCTCCTGCCCTGTGTGTCAGAGGTCGGCCCCGATGCCACATTTCCGTAGCCCGCTGGTCCCTCTACCCATCATTGAGGTCCCGTTTGAGAGAATCGCAATGGATTTGGTAGGTCCTATAATCAAGTCCGCTAGGGGGCACCAGTACATATTGGTTATAATGGACTATGCCACCCGTTATCCAGAAGCGATCCCTCTCAGAAATACCTCGGCCAAAACCATAGCCAAAGAGCTATCTCTTGTTTTTAGCCGGGTGGGTATTTGTAAAGAACTGCTTACGGACCAAGGTACACCCTTTATGTCCCGGGTTATGAAAGAGCTGTGTAAATTGTTCAAAGTGACGCAATTGCGTACATCTGTGTATCACCCCCAAACCGATGGGCTGGTTGAAAGATTCAACAAAACCCTAAAACAAATGTTGAAGAAAGTGGTGGATAGAGATGGAAGGGATTGGGACTGTCTACTTCCTTATTTGATGTTTGCTATTAGGGAGGTGCCCCAATCCTCTACGGGATTCTCCCCCTTTGAGTTACTGTATGGGAGACACCCAAGAGGGCTGTTGGATATTGCCAAGGAAACTTGGGAAAGTGAGAGTTCTCCCCACAGGAGTGTGATTGAGCATGTCGCCCTGATGCAAGATCGAATTGCACAGGTAATGCCCATCGTGAAGGAACATTTGGCCCAAGCGCAGTTGGCACAGCAGAGAGTGTACAACCGTGGAGCCAAGACCCGTACCTTTTCCCCGGGGGATAGGATATTGGTACTTGTCCCTACGGTTGAAAGTAAATTCCTTGCCAAATGGCAAGGCCCCTACGAGATAATGGAAAAAGTGAGCGAAGTGAATTACAAGGTCAGACAACCAGGAAGGCGAAAGCCCGAACAGATCTATCACGTTAATCTGTTGAAAGCCTGGAGGGATAGAGAGTCCCTAGTCGCAGACACTTGGTCACCAGCTCAAACTGGTTGCGTGATTCCTGAGGTTGGAATCGCAGCCACCTTGTCACAACCCCAACAACAGGAGGTTAAGGAGTTTGTACTTCGCAACAAGGAGGTATTCTCTGAGCTGCCGGGACAAACATCTGGGGTAGAGCATGACATTATTACCCCGCCCGGTGAAAGGGTGAAGTTAAAACCCTATCGGATCCCAGAGGCCCGACGGGAGGCAATACGGGAGGAAGTACAGAGAATGCTGAACTTAGGGGTGATAGAGGAGTCCCAAAGTGATTGGTCTAGTCCCATTGTGTTGGTGCCTAAACCGGATGGGAGCTGGCGATTTTGTAACGATTTTCGTCAGTTGAACAAAGTTACAAAATTTGACACCTACCCCATGCCACGTATAGATGAGTTGATCGACCGGCTGGGAACAGCCCGATACATGACGACTCTTGACCTCACAAAAGGGTATTGGCAAATCCCCCTGGCCAAGTCGGCCAAAGAGAAAACCGCATTTGTAACCCCAGACGGGGCGTTCCAATATAAAAGAATGCCGTTCGGGTTACAGAATGCGCCGGCCACATTCCAGCGGAAAATGGACCAGATGCTGAGGCCCCATCGGAAGTATGCTGCGGCTTACCTGGATGACATAATTGTCCATAGCACAGATTGGGCCTCACATCTGCCAAAAGTGCAAGCAGTCCTGGACTCTGTTCGGGAAGCAGGGTTTACGGCTAACCCCAAGAAGTGTACCATTGGGCAGGAGGAGGCCAAATATCTTGGGTACACCATTGGGAGGGGAGTAATAAAACCCCAACTCAACAAAGTCGAGGCCATCCAGAGTTGGCCACGTCCCAACAGCAAGAAGCAGGTACGAGCCTTTCTGGGAATCGCTGGGTATTATCGGCGATTCATTCCCCACTTTGCTTCTAAGGCTGTGCCCCTAACCAACCTGACGAAGGGGAAAGGGTCGGTCATGATTAAATGGACCCCCGAGGCTGAGGCAGCATTCCAATTCTTGAAACAAGCCTTATGTAGCCAGCCAGTGTTGTACTCACCCGACTTCTCTAGAGACTTTGTCGTACAAAGTGATGCGTCAGATGTGGGGTTAGGAGCAGTATTGTCCCAGGTCTGGAACGGGGAAGAGCACCCAGTCATTTACCTCAGCAGGAAGTTGAAGTCCCATGAGGTAAATTACGCCACCGTTGAAAAGGAGTGTTTAGCGGTGAAGTGGGCTCTAGATTCCCTTCGGTACTACCTGCTAGGTAGGCACTTTGACATGGTTACGGATCACGCTCCGTTAAAGTGGATGGCTCAAAACAAGGAAACAAATAGAAGAGTGAATAGGTGGTTCCTGGCCCTCCAGGAATTCAACTTCACAGTAAAGCATCGCCCTGGCGTTCAAATGGGGAATGTGGATGCTTTGTCTCGAGTACATGAATGCCTGATTGCTGGTGTTCCAACCCCGAGGTTAAAACAAGAGGGGGGGGTATGTGACAGCAGGAAGGTAAAGTCACCTGGTTGCATCCAGGGGGGTAGATATATTTCGCCCAGATTCAGGCTTTACGCTGACTTATACAGCTAGGTGGAGAGTTGTATAAGCCCAGCTGAGACTAGTGGGCTCATTGATGACTCATACCTCTAGGGAGAGGGCTGGGCGTCGTGCAGACAGGGAGTTGATGAGACCAGCTGAACCTTGTCAGCTCATTTAGGCCTCTATAAGAAAGCCCAGCTTCATTAGATGTTAGCTCATGCCTGGAAGCAGACCTGTGTGGACTGTCTAGGGAGAGTGAACCCCTGTGCGGTGAGAGAAAGCCTGTGTGGCTATATTTTGCTTGGACATTTAAAACCAGGGACTAGGACAGCACTAGGCTGATCCCAGTCGTTAGTTAGGAAACCTGTAAGTTTAGTCAGAGGTCAAGTTGACCAGGATTTATTTTGTTTATGTTTTTTTTGCCTTGCTGTGTTTTTGTCACTGTAAATAGAAAATAAACCGCACCTTTTTGATTTTGAAAACCACAACCTCCGTCTGCTGGGCCTGTTTTGGGTGGGGAGCCCATCCCGGGGGTCACACATACCCGCTGCCGAGCTAGCCCCCTCACAATATATATATATATATATAATAAAAAATAAAAAAATATAAACGCATGAGAAACGCATAGTACACCAGACATAGAAGAGGATGAACAATATAGAGGATTGCTTTATACAATGGCACTAATTTCAAAATCCTCATTTAACCCACCAGGGGCCAAAACACTTAAAGAAAAAATCCAAAACATTTCCCTACGACAAAGCTTGCGAAAGCGCTCAGCTGATGGTAGGTCTCTGGGCATCGCCTCAATCACCCAAACCGAAAGACCTTCAGTAGATTTTTGGTGATGTTCAAGGTAGTGCCTAGGGACACTATGATTGTCTAAACCATCGGTAATAAAACGGCGGTGTTCACCAAACCGTTTGCGCAGTGGTCTAATGGTTCGCCCTACATAGAACAAACCACAAGGACATGTCAAGCAATATACTACATGGTCAGAGGAACAAGTCTGGAAACCTTTGATGGGGTAAGTTTTTCCTTTTACACTGAAGTCCTTCTGGCCATGCTTGACAAACCTACAGGTCTTACAAAGGGGTTTTCGGCACTGATACATGCCTGAAATAGCTAAAAATGTAGGGATAGAATACCCTGGCGGTAAGGGTTTTTCTTTTAACTTACTTGGTGCCACTTTACCTTTTATGTTAGGGGCCTTTCTATAGACAAATTTTGGCTTTTTTGATAAAGCAGGGACAAGGTGTTCATCCTGCAACAATAAGGGCCAATGTTTCCGCACGATGCCCTCCATCTGTCTGTGGCGGGAGTGAAATTGAGTGATAAACCGTATATCATTTTTATTGTTAGTGCTAGTGTCGGCTTGGATCTTAGGACGTGATGAAATCGACGTATCTTTATAAAAGGAATAGGCTGTTTTTACAATATCGGCAGGGAATTCTTTATCAAGAAATTTTCCCTCCAAGATCTTACTTTGAGTCTCATAATCGGTATCCCTAGTGCAGTTCTTTTTCAATCTGCAATACTGGCTTTTAGGTATATTGTTAAGCCACTGAGGGTGATGGCAACTTTTATAATTAAGAAATGAATTACCCGCCGTAGGCTTAGTAAAATTCCTGGCATGGATGTCCTTCCCAATAAAGAAGAGCTCCAGATCAAGAAAGGCCAACTGATGTTCGTCTATGACTGAAGTGAAATTGAGACCCATATTATTGTTGTTACAGTGAGCAACAAAATCAGAGACTGAGGATACACTGCCATCCCAGATAATGATCATGTCATCTATATATCTTCCATAAAACACGATGTGAGATGAAAAGGGGTTGTTATGCCAAATGTAGGAAGATTCCCAGTATCCCATAGTAATATTTGCATATGATGGCGCAAAATTAGCTCCCATCGCAGTCCCGTTTACCTGCAGAAAGAAGTCTTTTTCAAATTGAAAGTAATTATGAGTGAGGCAAAAAGCAGTTGCCTCTAAAATAAAGGATGCTTGCCTGGAATTCAATAAGGGATCCTGACATAAAAAGGATTGGACAGCACGCAATCCCACATCGTGTGGTATGGAGGTGTACAGAGACTGGACATCAAGTGAAACCCACAGGTAAGTGGGCTCCCAAGAATAAGGAGAGAGGATTTGTAACAAGTGAGTACCATCTCTAATATAAGACTGCATTGATTGAGCAAGTGGCTGGAGGAACTGGTCAACATATTGTGAGAAGCCACTGGTAATACTTCCCATTGCTGCCACTATAGGTCGTCCGGGGGGATTAGTTTGATTTTTATGCACCTTGGGTAGGTGATAAAAATATGGGGTAAAATGAACGGTCCCAACTAAAAAAGAAGCTTCATATTTAGTAATAACAGCATCACGGAGTGCATCCTTGACAAGGGAAGCAGCTTCTATAGTAAAACGAGGCAAGGGGTCAGTCTGCAATTTCATGTATGTGCTACTGTCTGACAAGAGTCTATTTGCCTCTGTTACATAATCTAATCTATTCTGGACGACTATACCCCCTCCCTTGTCAGCAGATTTAATTGTTAAATTAAAATTATTGGTAAGGGCCTCAAGAGCCTTCTTTTCAGACTGAGTGAGATTATGGGCAGTCTTATTTTTACCTGAGATACACATCTCTTGAATCTCTGCGTGTACTATACGGTAAAAGGCATCAATACAGGAACCTTTAGACTTCGTGGGATAAAAGACGGAGACAGGTCTGAATTTGGTATTCTGAATTGGTGGCGAGGTCATAAGATACTGGGTATACTGTATTTGGTCATTCACTGAACTATCAAACAAAGAGGCCCTGGCAGAATGCTCATAGTCAGGTTCAGTATTAGGACAATAAAGGTCTTCTAAGAGAGCTAAACAGACATGATCATCATGAGTCATATTGTCATTACACAGGGGACTGGCTGGAATAGGGTAAACCTCAGATTGATTAGGCATGTGGTGGGTAGACTTTATATTAAAAAATCGTTTTAAAGTAAGACGACGTATAAACTTATTTAAATCAGTAAATAAAAGAAAGGGGTTTGGTTGAGCAGAAGGTGCAAAATTAAGGCCCCGACTGAGTAAAGAGATTTCGTCACTAGACAGCTGGTGTGTCGAGAGATTGAAGATTTTTACTGTACTCTCTTTATCCTGTGGTCTGGACTTGGATCTACTTCCTCTACCCCGGCATCCTCTGCGTCGTGCTTTCTTTTTAAAGGTTTGGTCCGGGGGAGGTCTAATACTAAAAAAGAGACCGGAGGGGATTCAAAAGATTGGGCTCCACTAGTAGTGGGTACATATAAGGAATTTAGACCAAAGGTTATAGGTAAGTTAGATGATGTTTGGTCAACAGATAAAGTAGGCATTGAAGTGATAATGTTAGTTTCATTTATATGAATAGGCATCGTGGTACTCGTATTAATTTCATCTGTATGAAAAGAGGGAGGAGAAGATATCCTGTGATTGGAACTAGAAATTACCTGTGTATGGCTAGGTGGTAGGTCAACACCAGGTATGGATGAATGTAATACTGGGGGTACCTTTTTGGTGTCCTTTCTCTGTAGGTTAGGTAGTGATAGAGATGTAGGAGACTTGAGGGGCACTCTATCGTGTGCTATAGTTTTTGGATGCTGGTTAACTATAGGGGCATATGGGTTAATATCCATAAGAGATGGAATATTACAATTAGATGTACGTTTCCATGAGAATATATTGTTTTTATTATAATCACCCAAATCTCTCCGGAATTTTCCAAGTTTAAATTTAGTGAGGAGGTCTTCTCTCTTATTGATTTTTTTATTAGTGATGGTAGATAGCCAATAGGTAGGTAAGTGAGAGGTCAATTCCATGATTTGAGAGATCAGGATCTGTATCTGGTGTACCACTTGTTCATATTTAATGTGTCTCTGTATTATAATAATACTGATCCACTTATTAGTACAAAATTCAGAGATAGAGGACCATTCTTTCTGTTGTGCCGTATCTAAAAAGGAACATGTTTTTAAAATCCTAAGGCCTCTAGGAGTAATATGAGCAGATATATATTTTTGAAGAAAAAATTCATCCCACCATTGTTGATTGGCAGAGGTGAGCAATTTCTCCAATCTTTGAAACGAATGGCATAAAGCACCATATTGTGCGTGACTAAATTGGGGGAGCGGTTTAAAAAAATCATTCGGAAAAATGGCAAGAAGTTCCTGGACTCTAGTGTGTTTAAGTGAGTCAATCTCTGATAAAAGTTCCATAATATCAGCAAGAAATACAAGGGAACAAGGGAGGATAAAAAAAAAAAAAAGGGGATCAAACACAATAAATATTAAGGAAGGAATGGGGCCAATCTCAGTCAAAAGATTAATTGTTCAAATGACACAATCTGCCAGGGGACAGTCCAAATATAAGGTGCAGCAGCCTAAAAAGTTTGCTTAAAACAATAGATCCAGAAAAATGTGTATATCCAGGGCGCTCCAAGCATTTGAATCCTGACAGATAAGGTCTGTGTTGGAGAGGGTAGCAAATCTTCACACACTTTAGGCAGCACTCAGGGAGACAAGCAATCTCTAATGGAAACAGAAAAACAAACAAGGCGCCTCTAAGTGCAGAAGTATAAAACTTTTAATATCCCCTAAAAGGGTTAAAAACACTTACAAGATAGTGGATGAAACAGGCATGTAGTAGGTAAGTGCGTCCAGGAGATGTTCCAGTGGCAGGGCAGTCCCAGTCTCTGATGTTAAAGCTTCCAGGAAAGTCCACGATAACAGCTGATTGTGCTGTGAATGTTCAGAGGACACAGTAACGCTGGAGCCTGGGGATGATGTCAGAGGAAGCGAGACAGAAACCAGCATGGAACACGAACAGGAAGTGGACAGGAAGTGTGTCATGGAGGCGGGACGCGTTTCGGAACAGCTCATTGGTTCCTTCTTCAGCCAGTGACGATGGTTCCATAAGGGCTAGACTTCTTATAGTCTATGTGTTGTAATGGGGGCGGGACTAGTGGACGTCAATCAAATAAAAAGCAACACAGTGTTTTAGCAGCAGAACGCTGCCAAATGACTATACACTGTTTACACACACACACAAATAAAAATAATAATAAAATAATAATAATAAAAATAAAAACAACAATAGGAGGAGGACCATAGCTGGACAGCATAATAGGACAAAATCTGCATACTACTTATTGCTTGTTCGTGTTCCATGCTGGTTTCTGTCTCGCTTCCTCTGACATCATCCCCAGGCTCCAGCGTTACTGTGTCCTCTGAACATTCACAGCACAATCAGCTGTTATCGTGGACTTTCCTGGAAGCTTTAACATCAGAGACTGGGACTGCCCTGCCACTGGAACATCTCCTGGACGCACTTACCTACTACATGCCTGTTTCATCCACTATCTTGTAAGTGTTTTTAACCCTTTTAGGGGATATTAAAAGTTTTATACTTCTGCACTTAGAGGCGCCTTGTTTGTTTTTCTGTTTCCATTAGAGATTGCTTGTCTCCCTGAGTGCTGCCTAAAGTGTGTGAAGATTTGCTACCCTCTCCAACACAGACCTTATCTGTCAGGATTCAAATGCTTGGAGCGCCCTGGATATACACATTTTTCTGGATCTATTGTTTTAAGCAAACTTTTTAGGCTGCTGCACCTTATATTTGGACTGTCCCCTGGCAGATTGTGTCATTTGAACAATTAATCTTTTGACTGAGATTGGCCCCATTCCTTCCTTAATATTTATTGTGTTTGATCCCTTTTTTTTTTTTTTTTTTTATCCTCCCTTGTTCCCTTGTATTTCTTGCTGATATTATGGAACTTTTATCAGAGATTGACTCACTTAAACACACTAGAGTCCAGGAACTTCTTGCCATTTTTCCGAATGATTTTTTTAAACCGCTCCCCCAATTTAGTCACGCACAATATGGTGCTTTATGCCATTCGTTTCAAAGATTGGAGAAATTGCTCACCTCTGCCAATCAACAATGGTGGGATGAATTTTTTCTTCAAAAATATATATCTGCTCATATTACTCCTAGAGGCCTTAGGATTTTAAAAACATGTTCCTTTTTAGATACGGCACAACAGAAAGAATGGTCCTCTATCTCTGAATTTTGTACTAATAAGTGGATCAGTATTATTATAATACAGAGACACATTAAATATGAACAAGTGGTACACCAGATACAGATCCTGATCTCTCAAATCATGGAATTGACCTCTCACTTACCTACCTATTGGCTATCTACCATCACTAATAAAAAAATCAATAAGAGAGAAGACCTCCTCACTAAATTTAAACTTGGAAAATTCTGGAGAGATTTGGGTGATTATAATAAAAACAATATATTCTCATGGAAACGTACATCTAATTGTAATATTCCATCTCTTATGGATATTAACCCATATGCCCCTATAGTTAACCAGCATCCAAAAACTATAGCACACGATAGAGTGCCCCTCAAGTCTCCTACATCTCTATCACTACCTAACCTACAGAGAAAGGACACCAAAAAGGTACCCCCAGTATTACATTCATCCATACCTGGTGTTGACCTACCACCTAGCCATACACAGGTAATTTCTAGTTCCAATCACAGGATATCTTCTCCTCCCTCTTTTCATACAGATGAAATTAATACGAGTACCACGATGCCTATTCATATAAATGAAACTAACATTATCACTTCAATGCCTACTTTATCTGTTGACCAAACATCATCTAACTTACCTATAACCTTTGGTCCAAATTCCTTATATGTACCCACTACTAGTGGAGCCCAATCTTTTGAATCCCCTCCGGTCTCTTTTTTAGTATTAGACCTCCCCCGGACCAAACCTTTAAAAAGAAAGCACGACGCAGAGGATGCCGGGGTAGAGGAAGTAGATCCAAGTCCAGACCACAGGATAAAGAGAGTACAGTAAAAATCTTCAATCTCTCGACACACCAGCTGTCTAGTGACGAAATCTCTTTACTCAGTCGGGGCCTTAATTTTGCACCTTCTGCTCAACCAAACCCCTTTCTTTTATTTACTGATTTAAATAAGTTTATACGTCGTCTTACTTTAAAACGATTTTTTAATATAAAGTCTACCCACCACATGCCTAATCAATCTGAGGTTTACCCTATTCCAGCCAGTCCCCTGTGTAATGACAATATGACTCATGATGATCATGTCTGTTTAGCTCTCTTAGAAGACCTTTATTGTCCTAATACTGAACCTGACTATGAGCATTCTGCCAGGGCCTCTTTGTTTGATAGTTCAGTGAATGACCAAATACAGTATACCCAGTATCTTATGACCTCGCCACCAATTCAGAATACCAAATTCAGACCTGTCTCCGTCTTTTATCCCACGAAGTCTAAAGGTTCCTGTATTGATGCCTTTTACCGTATAGTACACGCAGAGATTCAAGAGATGTGTATCTCAGGTAAAAATAAGACTGCCCATAATCTCACTCAGTCTGAAAAGAAGGCTCTTGAGGCCCTTACCAATAATTTTAATTTAACAATTAAATCTGCTGACAAGGGAGGGGGTATAGTCGTCCAGAATAGATTAGATTATGTAACAGAGGCAAATAGACTCTTGTCAGACAGTAGCACATACATGAAATTGCAGACTGACCCCTTGCCTCGTTTTACTATAGAAGCTGCTTCCCTTGTCAAGGATGCACTCCGTGATGCTGTTATTACTAAATATGAAGCTTCTTTTTTAGTTGGGACCGTTCATTTTACCCCATATTTTTATCACCTACCCAAGGTGCATAAAAATCAAACTAATCCCCCCGGACGACCTATAGTGGCAGCAATGGGAAGTATTACCAGTGGCTTCTCACAATATGTTGACCAGTTCCTCCAGCCACTTGCTCAATCAATGCAGTCTTATATTAGAGATGGTACTCACTTGTTACAAATCCTCTCTCCTTATTCTTGGGAGCCCACTTACCTGTGGGTTTCACTTGATGTCCAGTCTCTGTACACCTCCATACCACACGATGTGGGATTGCGTGCTGTCCAATCCTTTTTATGTCAGGATCCCTTATTGAATTCCAGGCAAGCATCCTTTATTTTAGAGGCAACTGCTTTTTGCCTCACTCATAATTACTTTCAATTTGAAAAAGACTTCTTTCTGCAGGTAAACGGGACTGCGATGGGAGCTAATTTTGCGCCATCATATGCAAATATTACTATGGGATACTGGGAATCTTCCTACATTTGGCATAACAACCCCTTTTCATCTCACATCGTGTTTTATGGAAGATATATAGATGACATGATCATTATCTGGGATGGCAGTGTATCCTCAGTCTCTGATTTTGTTGCTCACTGTAACAACAATAATATGGGTCTCAATTTCACTTCAGTCATAGACGAACATCAGTTGGCCTTTCTTGATCTGGAGCTCTTCTTTATTGGGAAGGACATCCATGCCAGGAATTTTACTAAGCCTACGGCGGGTAATTCATTTCTTAATTATAAAAGTTGCCATCACCCTCAGTGGCTTAACAATATACCTAAAAGCCAGTATTGCAGATTGAAAAAGAACTGCACTAGGGATACCGATTATGAGACTCAAAGTAAGATCTTGGAGGGAAAATTTCTTGATAAAGAATTCCCTGCCGATATTGTAAAAACAGCCTATTCCTTTTATAAAGATACGTCGATTTCATCACGTCCTAAGATCCAAGCCGACACTAGCACTAACAATAAAAATGATATACGGTTTATCACTCAATTTCACTCCCGCCACAGACAGATGGAGGGCATCGTGCGGAAACATTGGCCCTTATTGTTGCAGGATGAACACCTTGTCCCTGCTTTATCAAAAAAGCCAAAATTTGTCTATAGAAAGGCCCCTAACATAAAAGGTAAAGTGGCACCAAGTAAGTTAAAAGAAAAACCCTTACCGCCAGGGTATTCTATCCCTACATTTTTAGCTATTTCAGGCATGTATCAGTGCCGAAAACCCCTTTGTAAGACCTGTAGGTTTGTCAAGCATGGCCAGAAGGACTTCAGTGTAAAAGGAAAAACTTACCCCATCAAAGGTTTCCAGACTTGTTCCTCTGACCATGTAGTATATTGCTTGACATGTCCTTGTGGTTTGTTCTATGTAGGGCGAACCATTAGACCACTGCGCAAACGGTTTGGTGAACACCGCCGTTTTATTACCGATGGTTTAGACAATCATAGTGTCCCTAGGCACTACCTTGAACATCACCAAAAATCTACTGAAGGTCTTTCGGTTTGGGTGATTGAGGCGATGCCCAGAGACCTACCATCAGCTGAGCGCTTTCGCAAGCTTTGTCGTAGGGAAATGTTTTGGATTTTTTCTTTAAGTGTTTTGGCCCCTGGTGGGTTAAATGAGGATTTTGAAATTAGTGCCATTGTATAAAGCAATCCTCTATATTGTTCATCCTCTTCTATGTCTGGTGTACTATGCGTTTCTCATGCGTTTATATTTTTTTATTTTTTATTATATATATATATATATATATATGCACACATATGCATATGTGTATACATATTCTTATCTCCCTGATAATAATTCACCCGTTTTTAACTCCCTTTATGTCTGGTGTATTATGCGTTTTTCATGCGTTTTTTATGTATACATACATATGTGTATGCATATCCTTATTCTCCCTGATAATAATTCCCCTGTTTTAACTGTAATTTATATGGATTTTAATATCGTCAAAAATAGATTATGTTATATGTTTAAATATTTATGTCATACAACATTTTTTTTTTTTTTCCCCCAACAAAAAATTTGTATGCAAACTGAGCAATAAGTAGTATGCAGATTTTGTCCTATTATGCTGTCCAGCTATGGTCCTCCTCCTATTGTTGTTTTTATTTTTATTATTATTATTTTATTATTATTTTTATTTGTGTGTGTGTCTAAACAGTGTATAGTCATTTGGCAGCGTTCTGCTGCTAAAACACTGTGTTGCTTTTTATTTGATTGACGTCCACTAGTCCCGCCCCCATTACAACACATAGACTATAAGAAGTCTAGCCCTTATGGAACCATCGTCACTGGCTGAAGAAGGAACCAATGAGCTGTTCCGAAACGCGTCCCGCCTCCATGACACACTTCCTGTCCACTTCCTGTTCGTGTTCCATGCTGGTTTCTGTCTCGCTTCCTCTGACATCATCCCCAGGCTCCAGCGTTACTGTGTCCTCTGAACATTCACAGCACAATCAGCTGTTATCGTGGACTTTCCTGGAAGCTTTAACATCAGAGACTGGGACTGCCCTGCCACTGGAACATCTCCTGGACGCACTTACCTACTACATGCCTGTTTCATCCACTATCTTGTAAGTGTTTTTAACCCTTTTAGGGGATATTAAAAGTTTTATACTTCTGCACTTAGAGGCGCCTTGTTTGTTTTTCTGTTTCCATTAGAGATTGCTTGTCTCCCTGAGTGCTGCCTAAAGTGTGTGAAGATTTGCTACCCTCTCCAACACAGACCTTATCTGTCAGGATTCAAATGCTTGGAGCGCCCTGGATATACACATTTTTCTGGATCTATTGTTTTAAGCAAACTTTTTAGGCTGCTGCACCTTATATTTGGACTGTCCCCTGGCAGATTGTGTCATTTGAACAATTAATCTTTTGACTGAGATTGGCCCCATTCCTTCCTTAATATTTATTGTGTTTGATCCCCTTTTTTTTTTTTTTATCCTCCCTTGTTCCCTTGTATTTCTTGCTGATATTATGGAACTTTTATCAGAGATTGACTCACTTAAACACACTAGAGTCCAGGAACTTCTTGCCATTTTTCCGAATGATTTTTTTAAACCGCTCCCCCAATTTAGTCACGCACAATATGGTGCTTTATGCCATTCGTTTCAAAGATTGGAGAAATTGCTCACCTCTGCCAATCAACAATGGTGGGATGAATTTTTTCTTCAAAAATATATATCTGCTCATATTACTCCTAGAGGCCTTAGGATTTTAAAAACATGTTCCTTTTTAGATACGGCACAACAGAAAGAATGGTCCTCTATCTCTGAATTTTGTACTAATAAGTGGATCAGTATTATTATAATACAGAGACACATTAAATATGAACAAGTGGTACACCAGATACAGATCCTGATCTCTCAAATCATGGAATTGACCTCTCACTTACCTACCTATTGGCTATCTACCATCACTAAAAAAATCAATAAGAGAGAAGACCTCCTCACTAAATTTAAACTTGGAAAATTCCGGAGAGATTTGGGTGATTATAATAAAAACAATATATTCTCATGGAAACGTACATCTAATTGTAATATTCCATCTCTTATGGATATTAACCCATATGCCCCTATAGTTAACCAGCATCCAAAAACTATAGCACACGATAGAGTGCCCCTCAAGTCTCCTACATCTCTATCACTACCTAACCTACAGAGAAAGGACACCAAAAAGGTACCCCCAGTATTACATTCATCCATACCTGGTGTTGACCTACCACCTAGCCATACACAGGTAATTTCTAGTTCCAATCACAGGATATCTTCTCCTCCCTCTTTTCATACAGATGAAATTAATACGAGTACCACGATGCCTATTCATATAAATGAAACTAACATTATCACTTCAATGCCTACTTTATCTGTTGACCAAACATCATCTAACTTACCTATAACCTTTGGTCCAAATTCCTTATATGTACCCACTACTAGTGGAGCCCAATCTTTTGAATCCCCTCCGGTCTCTTTTTTAGTATTAGACCTCCCCCGGACCAAACCTTTAAAAAGAAAGCACGACGCAGAGGATGCCGGGGTAGAGGAAGTAGATCCAAGTCCAGACCACAGGAAAAAGAGAGTACAGTAAAAATCTTCAATCTCTCGACACACCAGCTGTCTAGTGACGAAATCTCTTTACTCAGTCGGGGCCTTAATTTTGCACCTTCTGCTCAACCAAACCCCTTTCTTTTATTTACTGATTTAAATAAGTTTATACGTCGTCTTACTTTAAAACGATTTTTTAATATAAAGTCTACCCACCACATGCCTAATCAATCTGAGGTTTACCCTATTCCAGCCAGTCCCCTGTGTAATGACAATATGACTCATGATGATCATGTCTGTTTAGCTCTCTTAGAAGACCTTTATTGTCCTAATACTGAACCTGACTATGAGCATTCTGCCAGGGCCTCTTTGTTTGATAGTTCAGTGAATGACCAAATACAGTATACCCAGTATCTTATGACCTCGCCACCAATTCAGAATACCAAATTCAGACCTGTCTCCGTCTTTTATCCCACGAAGTCTAAAGGTTCCTGTATTGATGCCTTTTACCGTATAGTACACGCAGAGATTCAAGAGATGTGTATCTCAGGTAAAAATAAGACTGCCCATAATCTCACTCAGTCTGAAAAGAAGGCTCTTGAGGCCCTTACCAATAATTTTAATTTAACAATTAAATCTGCTGACAAGGGAGGGGGTATAGTCGTCCAGAATAGATTAGATTATGTAACAGAGGCAAATAGACTCTTGTCAGACAGTAGCACATACATGAAATTGCAGACTGACCCCTTGCCTCGTTTTACTATAGAAGCTGCTTCCCTTGTCAAGGATGCACTCCGTGATGCTGTTATTACTAAATATGAAGCTTCTTTTTTAGTTGGGACCGTTCATTTTACCCCATATTTTTATCACCTACCCAAGGTGCATAAAAATCAAACTAATCCCCCCGGACGACCTATAGTGGCAGCAATGGGAAGTATTACCAGTGGCTTCTCACAATATGTTGACCAGTTCCTCCAGCCACTTGCTCAATCAATGCAGTCTTATATTAGAGATGGTACTCACTTGTTACAACTCCTCTCTCCTTATTCTTGGGAGCCCACTTACCTGTGGGTTTCACTTGATGTCCAGTCTCTGTACACCTCCATACCACACGATGTGGGATTGCGTGCTGTCCAATCCTTTTTATGTCAGGATCCCTTATTGAATTCCAGGCAAGCATCCTTTATTTTAGAGGCAACTGCTTTTTGCCTCACTCATAATTACTTTCAATTTGAAAAAGACTTCTTTCTGCAGGTAAACGGGACTGCGATGGGAGCTAATTTTGCGCCATCATATGCAAATATTACTATGGGATACTGGGAATCTTCCTACATTTGGCATAACAACCCCTTTTCATCTCACATCGTGTTTTATGGAAGATATATAGATGACATGATCATTATCTGGGATGGCAGTGTATCCTCAGTCTCTGATTTTGTTGCTCACTGTAACAACAATAATATGGGTCTCAATTTCACTTCAGTCATAGACGAACATCAGTTGGCCTTTCTTGATCTGGAGCTCTTCTTTATTGGGAAGGACATCCATGCCAGGAATTTTACTAAGCCTACGGCGGGTAATTCATTTCTTAATTATAAAAGTTGCCATCACCCTCAGTGGCTTAACAATATACCTAAAAGCCAGTATTGCAGATTGAAAAAGAACTGCACTAGGGATACCGATTATGAGACTCAAAGTAAGATCTTGGAGGGAAAATTTCTTGATAAAGAATTCCCTGCCGATATTGTAAAAACAGCCTATTCCTTTTATAAAGATACGTTGATTTCATCACGTCCTAAGATCCAAGCCGACACTAGCACTAACAATAAAAATGATATACGGTTTATCACTCAATTTCACTCCCGCCACAGACAGATGGAGGGCATCGTGCGGAAACATTGGCCCTTATTGTTGCAGGATGAACACCTTGTCCCTGCTTTATCAAAAAAGCCAAAATTTGTCTATAGAAAGGCCCCTAACATAAAAGGTAAAGTGGCACCAAGTAAGTTAAAAGAAAAACCCTTACCGCCAGGGTATTCTATCCCTACATTTTTAGCTATTTCAGGCATGTATCAGTGCCGAAAACCCCTTTGTAAGACCTGTAGGTTTGTCAAGCATGGCCAGAAGGACTTCAGTGTAAAAGGAAAAACTTACCCCATCAAAGGTTTCCAGACTTGTTCCTCTGACCATGTAGTATATTGCTTGACATGTCCTTGTGGTTTGTTCTATGTAGGGCGAACCATTAGACCACTGCGCAAACGGTTTGGTGAACACCGCCGTTTTATTACCGATGGTTTAGACAATCATAGTGTCCCTAGGCACTACCTTGAACATCACCAAAAATCTACTGAAGGTCTTTCGGTTTGGGTGATTGAGGCGATGCCCAGAGACCTACCATCAGCTGAGCGCTTTCGCAAGCTTTGTCGTAGGGAAATGTTTTGGATTTTTTCTTTAAGTGTTTTGGCCCCTGGTGGGTTAAATGAGGATTTTGAAATTAGTGCCATTGTATAAAGCAATCCTCTATATTGTTCATCCTCTTCTATGTCTGGTGTACTATGCGTTTCTCATGCGTTTATATTTTTTTATTTTTTATTATATATATATATATATATATATATATATGCACACATATGCATATGTGTATACATATTCTTATCTCCCTGATAATAATTCACCCGTTTTTAACTCCCTTTATGTCTGGTGTATTATGCGTTTTTCATGCGTTTTTTATGTATACATACATATGTGTATGCATATCCTTATTCTCCCTGATAATAATTCCCCTGTTTTAACTGTAATTTATATGGATTTTAATATCGTCAAAAATAGATTATGTTATATGTTTAAATATTTATGTCATACAACATTTTTTTTTTTTTTCCCCCAACAAAAAATTTGTATGCAAACTGAGCAATAAGTAGTATGCAGATTTTGTCCTATTATGCTGTCCAGCTATGGTCCTCCTCCTATTGTTGTTTTTATTTTTATTATTATTATTTTATTATTATTTTTATTTGTGTGTGTGTGTAAACAGTGTATAGTCATTTGGCAGCGTTCTGCTGCTAAAACACTGTGTTGCTTTTTATTTGATTGACGTCCACTAGTCCCGCCCCCATTACAACACATAGACTATAAGAAGTCTAGCCCTTATGGAACCATCGTCACTGGCTGAAGAAGGAACCAATGAGCTGTTCCGAAACGCGTCCCGCCTCCATGACACACTTCCTGTCCACTTCCTGTTCGTGTTCCATGCTGGTTTCTGTCTCGCTTCCTCTGACATCATCCCCAGGCTCCAGCGTTACTGTGTCCTCTGAACATTCACAGCACAATCAGCTGTTATCGTGGACTTTCCTGGAAGCTTTAACATCAGAGACTGGGACTGCCCTGCCACTGGAACATCTCCTGGACGCACTTACCTACTACATGCCTGTTTCATCCACTATCTTGTAAGTGTTTTTAACCCTTTTAGGGGATATTAAAAGTTTTATACTTCTGCACATACAGGCATCTGCAGCACACAAGGCAGTAGTAGGTTAGGTTATGCAGCCAAATACTGACATTTAAGAGAGATCAGTGTGGGCTGCTTTGGCCGTAGTTTTCCCAGAGAATTGTGACAAGATTTTAAAGGGTCCTTTAATTTCAGTTTAACCACTTTACAACCACCTGCCGACAAATAACGTCGACAAGGTGGTTGCTTAACTCTGGGAGGACGTTATATAACGTCCTCCCAGAATCGCGCTCCCGCGCGCCCCCTGGGGCGCGCACACGGGAAGGATCACGAATCGCGGTAAATCGCCGCTGATAGCGGCCGTTTACCACGTGATCGCTCCGTCAAATGACGGAGCAATCACTTGTAAACAGACCGGCGTCATTTGATGACGCCGGTTCCTCCCTCCCCTCTCTGTACCGATCGGTACAGTGTGAGAGGAGAGGGGAGGGAGCGGATGGCAGCAGCAGCTCTGTGGGCTGGATCTGTGACAATTGCAGTCACAGATCCAGCCATCCATCCATCCCTGCTCAGCCATCCCTGGTGCAATACCCTGCCAATACTCTGCAATACACCCTGCCAATACTCTGCAAAATACCCTGCGCAATACTCTGCAAAATACTCTGCAATACCCTGGGGCAATACTCTGCAATACCCTGGCGCAATACTCTGCAATACCCTGCGCAATACTCTGCAATACCCTGCGCAATACTCTGCAATACCCTGCAAAATACTCTGCAATACCCTGCAAAATACTCTGCAATACCCTGCGCAATACTCTGCAATACCCTGCGCAATACTCTGCAATACCCTGCGCAATACTCTGCAATACCCTGCGCAATACTCTGCAATACCCTGCGCAATACCCTGCAAAATACTCTGCAATACCCTGCGCAATACCCTGCAAAATACTCTGCAATACCCTGCACAATACTCTGCAATACCCTTAACAATACTCTGCAATACCCTGCGCAATACTCTGCAATACCCTGCGCAATACTCTGCAATACCCTGCACAATACCCTGCAAAATACTCTGCAATACCCTGCGCAATACCCTGCAAAATACTCTGCAATACCCTGCGCAATACTCTGCAATACCCTGCGCAATACTCTGCAATACCCTGCGCAATACTCTGCAATACCCTGCGCAATACTCTGCAATACTCTGCAATACCCTGCGCAATACTCTGCAATACCCTGCGCAATACTCTGCAATACCCTGCGCAATACTCTGCAATACCCTGCGCAATACTCTGCAAAATACTCTGCAATACCCTGCACAATACTCTGCAATACCCTGCAATACCCTGCGCAATACTCTGCAATACCCTGCGCAATACTCTGCAATACCCTGCGCAATACTCTGCAATACCATGCGCAATACTCTGCAAAATACTCTGCAATACCCTGCACAATTCTCTGCAATACCCTGCACAATACTCTGCAATACCCTCACAATACTCTGCAATACCCTGCAATACCCTGTGCAATACCCCGTGAAATACCCTGCCATACTCCGCAATACCCTGCCATAGTCCGCAATACTCCGCAATGCCCTGCAATACTCCGCAATACTCCGCAATGCCCGGCAATACTCCTCAATACCCGGCAATACTCCTCAATAACCACTTCCCGCCCGCCGGCCGTCATATGACGTCCTTGACTTTGTGCGGGTATATCTGAATGATGGGAGCAGCTACAGGCATCATTCAGATATTCGCTTTTTCAGCCGGCGATTCCCTACACCATAAGAACAATCATAGCGGCTGTTCCGCTGCTTGATCATTCTTACGGGAGGCGAGAGGGGATGTCCCCCCCTCCCGCTGCCCTCCGGTGCTTCTACCGACTCACCGCTACGATCAAAGCCAGGATTGTTGTTTTTTTTTGTTTTTTTTCAGGCTTCCCAGCCTAGAGGTGAGGTGTGGGGTCTTATTGACCCCATATCTCACTGTAAAGAGGACCTGTCATGCCATATTCCTATTACAAGGGATGTTTACGTTCCTTGTAATAGGTATAAAAGTGATCAAAAAAAATTTTGGGGCGGAAAAACATGTCAAACTAAAATAAATAAAGTAAAATGAACAATAAAAAAAAATATATTTTTTTTAAAGCGCCCCTGTCCCCGTGAGCTCGCATACAGAAGCGAACGCATACGTAAGTCCCGCCCACATATGAAAACGGTTTTCAAACCACACATGTGAGGTATCTCTGCGAACGTTAGAGCAAGAGCAATCATTTTGGCCCTAGACCTCCTCTGTAACTCAAAACATGTAACCAGTAAAAATATTTAAAGCGTCGCCTATGGGGATTTTTTAAGTAGCGAAGTTTGGCGCCATTCCACGAGTGTGTGCAATTTTTAAGGGTGACATGTTAGGTATTTATTTACTCGGCGTAACTTCATCTTTCACATTATGCAAAAACATTGGGCTAACTTTACTGTTTTTTTTTTTTAAGCACAAAACATTTTTTTCCGTAAAAAACGCGTTAAAAAAATTGCTGCGCAAATATCGTGCGAGATAAAAAGTTGCAACAACCACCATTATATTCTCTAAGGTCTTTGCTAAAAAAACATATATAATGTTTTGGGGTTCTATGTAATTTTCTAGCAAACAAATGATGATTTTTACATGTAGGAGAGAAATGTCAGAATTGGCCTGGGTGCTCCAGAACGCCTGAAGGTGCTCCCTGCATGTTGGGCCTCTGTATGTGGCCACGCTGTGTAAAAGTCTCACACATGTGGTATCGCCATACTCGGGAGTAATAGCAGAATGTGTTTTGGGGTGTAATTTGTGGTATGCATATGCTGGGTGTGAGAAATAACCTGCTAATATGACAATTTTGTGAAAAAAAAGAGAAAAAAAAAATCTTGATATTACAAAGAATTGTGGGAAAAAATGACAACTTCAAAAAACTCACAATGCCTCTTTCTGAATACCTTGGAATGTCTTCTTTCCAAAAAGGGGTCATTTGGGGGGTATTTGTACTTTTCTGGCATGTTAGGGTCTCAAGAAATGAGATTGGCCGTCAGTACTTCAGGTGTGATCAATTTTCAGATATTGGCACCATAGCTTGTGGACTCTATAACTTTCACAAAGACCAAATAATATCCACCAATTTGTACTTATTTTTACCAAAGATATGTAGCAGTATAAATTTTGGCCAAAATTTATGAAGAAAAAATAGTAATTTGCAAATTTTTATAACAGAAACGAAAAAAAAAACATTTTTTTACAAAATTTTCAGTCTTTTTTCTCTTATAGCGCAAAAAATAAAAAACCCAACAGTGATTAAATACCACCAAAAGAAATCTCTATTTGTGTGAAAAAAAGGACAAAAAATTCATATGGGTACAGTGTTGTATGACTGAGTAATTGTCATTCAAAATGTGAGAGCACCGAAAGCTGAAAATTGGTCTGGTTATTAAGGGGGTTTAAGTGCCCAGTGGTCAAGTGGTTAAAGTTTGACACATCTAACAGCTCAGGGTGTGCGTTTTAGGCTACAGTGTGTGCAGTGTAATTGCACTTTACAATTGGTACATATGGAAGGGGCAACACCTGAGCCTCCTGGCAAAAACTGATGCATTGCTTCTTCTCAGGCTTACGGCTAACAGATCTTCAGTTCAAACACTGGTAATCAGCAGATGATGATTTAAAACAAAAAGCAAAGTGTCTGTGGTGCAAAAAATTGTCCGTAGTCATGCTGCAAGTTACAAACACAAGTCTATTGCTGCAGCCAGGCAAGCCAACACGAGTATTGCTACATTTGCTAAACAAAGTACAGAATCAGAAGCAGGGCCGCCATCAGGGGGGTACAGGCAGTACACCCGTAAGGGGCCCGGATGGCAACCCCCTTCTTTTTTTTTAAGGGGCCCAGAGGTATATATTGCGGCAGGGTGGCTTTATTGCGTGAAACGACGTACCTGTATCTCTGAACACGGATCTCTGTGTTCTTCCAGTCAGTTTATCCCCCACACAGTTAGAAAGCATCCCCTAGGGACACACTTAACCCTTTGATCGCCCCTGGTGTTAACCCTTTCCCTGCCAGTGTCATTAGTACAGTAGCAGTGCATATTTTTAGCATTGATCACTTTATTAGTGTCACTGGTTCCCAAGAAAAAGTGTCAAAAATGTCAGTTAGGTGTCCGATTTGTCCGCAGCAATGTCGCAGTACAGCTAAAAATCGCTAATCGCCGCCATTACTATATACAGGTCCTTCTCAAAAAATTAGCATATTGTGATAAAGTTCATTATTTTCTGTAATGTACTGATAAACATTAGACTTTCATATATTTTAGATTCATTACACACAACTGAAGTAGTTCAAGCCTTTTCTTGTTTTAATATTGATGATTTTGGCATACAGCTCATGAAAACCCAAAAATCCTATCTCAAAAAATTAGCATATTTCATCCGACCAATAAAAGAAAAGTGTTTTTAATACAAAAAAAGTCAACCTTTAAATAATTATGTTCAGTTATGCACTCAATACTTGGTCGGGAATCCTTTTGCAGAAATGACTGCTTCAATGCGGCGTGGCATGGAGGCAACCAGCCTGTGGCACTGCTGAGGTGTTATGGAGGCCCAGGATGCTTCGATAGCGGCCTTAAGCTCATCCAGAGTGTTGGGTCTTGTGTCTCTCAACTTTCTCTTCCCAATATCCCACAGATTCTCTATGGGGTTCAGGTCAGGAGAGTTGGCAGGCCAATTGAGCACAGTAATACCATGGTCAGTAAACCATTTACCAGTGGTTTTGGCACTGTGAGCAGGTGCCAGGTCGTGCTGAAAAATGAAATCTTCATCTCCATAAAGCTTTTCAGCAGATGGAAGCCTGAAGTGCTCCAAAATCTCCTGATAGCTAGCTGCATTGACCCTGCCCTTGATAAAACACAGTGGACCAACACCAGCAGCTGACATGGCACCCCAGACCATCACTGACTGTGGGTACTTGACACTGGACTTCAGGCATTTTGGCATTTCCCTCTCCCCAGTCTTCCTCCAGACTCTGGCACCTTGATTTCTGAATGTACTTTGGACCACTGAGCAACAGTCCAGTGCTGCTTCTCTGTAGCCCAGGTCAGGCGCTTCTGCCGCTGTTTCTGGTTCAAAAGTGGCTTGACCTGGGGAATGCGGCACCTGTAGCCCATTTCCTGCACACGCCTGTTCACAGTGGCTCTGGATGTTTCTACTCCAGACTCAGTCCACTGCTTCCGCAGGTCCTCCAAGGTCTGGAATCGGTCCTTCTCCACAATCTTCTTCAGGGTCCGGTCACCTCTTCTCATTGTGCAGCGTTTTCTGCCACACTTTTTCCTTCCCACAGACTTCCCACTGAGGTGCCTTGATACAGCACTCTGGGAACAGCCTATTCGTTCAGAAATTTCTTTCTGTGTCTTACCCTCTTGCTTGAGGGTGTCAATGATGGCCTTCTGGACAGCAGTCAGGTCGGCAGTCTTACCCATGATTGCGGTTTTGAGTAATGAACCAGGCTGGGAGTTTTTAAAAGCCTCAGGAATCTTTTGCAGGTGTTTAGAGTTAATTAGTTGATTCAGATGATTAGGTTAATAGCTTGTTTAGAGAACCTTTTCATGATATGCTAATTTTTTGAGATAGGAATTTTGGGTTGTCATGAGCTGTATGCCAAAATCATCAATATTAAAACAAGAAAAGGCTTGAACTACTTCAAGTTGTGTTTAACGAATCTAAAATATATGAAAGTCTAATGTTTATCAGTACATTACAGAAAATAATGAACTTTATCACAATATGCTAATTTTTTGAGAAGGACCTGTATATAAAAAAACAAAAATGCCATAAAAATATCCCATACTTAGTAAATATGTAGCAGAATACATATTGGCCTAAATTGATGAAGAAATTTGTTTTTGTTTTTTTCATTGGATATTTTTTATACCAGAAAGTAAAAAATATAGTTTTATTTTCAAAATTGTCACTCTTTTTTTGTTTATAGCGCAAAAAATAAAAACCGCAGAGGTAATCAAATTATATAAAATACTAAAGCGCAAAAATGGTGCAAACAATGGTGCTTAAATAGTGGTAAAACAATCAACGAAGGATACCTAAATGATTTTAGCTGCACTCAATCAAAAATGATCTGAAACTCAAACATATGTATAAATTAATAACAATATTGGTGCGCTGTGAATCAACACTTAGTGAATACAGTATAGCTGGATGACTATCCAAAAGATACACAAATAAAACAAATGTGACTAATAAAACATACCGTATTTATCGGCGTATAACACGCACCGGCGTATAACACGCACCCCAAGTTTAGGAGGGAATTTTAAGGAAAAAAACTTTTAGGAGGGAAATTCAAGGAAAAAAAACTTACATTTAAATGCAGCATGCAGCCTTGCCCAGTGTCCATCTGCAGCCTTGCCCAGTGTCCATCTGTCCATCTGCAGCCGTGCCCAGTGTCCATCTGTCCATCTGCAGCCGTGCCCAGTGTCCATCTGTAGCCTTGCCCAGTGTCCATCTGTCCATCTGCAGCCGTGCCCAGTGTCCATCTGTCCATCTGCAGCCGTGCCCAGTGTTCATCTGTCCATCTGCAGCCGTGCCCAGTGCCTTTGCGATCGTGTCAGTCCCGGCGGTTTTTAAAATTTGGTGCCGATTTCTGTGGAGAGGAGCGAGCGGGGCCGAGTGTCACTCGGCTGGACTCGGCTCCTCTCGCAGTTCCGCCCATCTCCACTGACTGCGCCGCTGACGGAGAAAGCCGAGTGTACTTCGCCTAGACTCGGCTCTGCTCACAGTCACAGGCAGGACTGCGAGAGGAGCCGAGACTAGGCGAAGTACACTCGGCTTTCTCCGACAGCGGCGCAGTCAGAGATGGGCGGGACTGCGAGAGGAGCCGAGTAAAGCCGATTGTACTTCGGCTCCGCTCGCTCCTCTCGCTCGTTTTCAGCAGGGGAATTCGACGGAGTGTCGGCGTATAACACGCACCCACGATTTTCCCCTGATTTTAAGGGGAAAAAAGTGCGTGTTATACGCCGATAAATACGGTAAGTGATATCCACAGTGCAAAAACCAGTGCAAAAAAGCAATACTCAAACTTGAAATACTGTGTCCATAAGACTCCCAATACCAGTGCTGAGCAGCCTATAAACCTGGATGGCTATCTAAAAACAGCCAGGAGAATCCCACACCTGCACTTCTCAGACCTAACAGCAACCAGCTGGAGAATCCCTCAATGTGTCTCTCCTTCTCAGCTGTACATAGGTCCAAAACAGCTATCAGGTTAATTGCTTGAGCAATACGATGGGTAGTTTAGACAGAACAAACAAATCTTGGAATGAAGAAAAAAGAAACATTCATTGCGTAGCGCTGCAGATACTACAAGCAATGATATTCCAATTACTCATCTCACTCACGTGACCATAGACAAAGTATGCGCACAGTAGCCACTATCCAGCTCAGTTGGAGTGATTTCCTTCACTTGCTGCGGCTTCAGTCCCTCCGAACACCGCTAGCGTGATTAGGCTCCTCCCCCTACGCCTTACGTCACTCGTCACGTGACTTAGTCATTGCTTGTAGTATCTGCAGCGCTGCGCAATGAATGTTTCTTTTTTCTTCATTCCAAGATTCGTTTGTTCTGTTTAAACTACCCATCGTACTGCTCAAGCAATTAACCTGATAGCTGTTTTGGACCTATGTACAGCTGAGAAGGAGAGACACATTGAGGGATTCTCCAGCTGGTTGCTGTTAGGTCTGAGAAGTGCAGGTGTGGGATTCTCCTGGCTGTTTTTAGATAGCCATCCAGGTTTATAGGCTGCTCAGCACTGGTATTGGGAGTCTTATGGACACAGTATTTCAAGTTTGAGTATTGCTTTTATTGCACTGGTTTTTGCACTGTGGATATCACTTATGTTTTATTAGTCACATTTGTTTTATTTGTGTATCTTTTGGATAGTCATCCAGCTATACTGTATTCACTAAGGGTTGATTCACAGCGCACCAATATTGTTATTAATTTAGAGGTAATCAAATACCACCAAAAGAAAGTTTTATTTGTGGGAAAAAAAGGACATCAATTTTATTTGGGTAAAGCGTCTGTGTGCAATTGTCAGCTAAACTAACGCAGTACCGTATCGCAAAAAATGGCCTGGTAATGAAGGGGGTAAAACCTTCCGGGGATAAAGTGGTTAACTCAGTTGAAAATAGTTAATTTTATATATGCCAATATGTTTGTTAGATTAGGTTAATAATAGCATGGCTGACTGGTTTCCAGAATCCAAATTAACAGGTTGCTTCTGTTGTAAGCGTACCAAAGGATCCATGCTAATCAAAAACGTCATTTGGCAAATGCAATAAAGAGCTGTTGTGCCAAAAACGTTCCTGTTGTCTCTTTTCATTACTGATTGATGAAGCTCCAGATATATCAATCAACAACCAAAAAATTAGCCATGGTGACCATTTATTTTGATAACGATGCTGGTAAAACCCAGTATCACCTTGTTGATCTAACTGAAGCTACTGCTGGTGCTATTTTTCAGCAGATTAAACAATGTTTTCTGGAAGATGATATCCCCCTGAAAAATGTTATTGTACTTGGCACAGATGGTGCAAGTGTAATGGTTGGTCCAAGAAACGCTGTATTATCTCACTTCAAAGCAGAGCCGCATTTCATCTTTCACATTCATTGCACCTGCCATATTGCTACCTTGTGTTCTGCAGAGGCCTGTAAAGCCATACCTAAAACTGTTGAGCAACTTTGCAGAGACATACATAACCACTTTACACATAGTTGCAAACATCTACAGTTGTATCACGAACTTCTGAATTTTTTGAGGCAAATTTTTTAAAGATTTTACTGCTTTGTTCTATCGCATGGCTTTCTATGCTTGAATGTGTCAACCACATTCTCAATCGAATGATGCCCTGTTATGGTGTTTTTCAGTCAAGTGATGATGCAGCCTGTTAGATGGGAATCACACTTCATAAATATCACATATTTCTCCTGTTACTATATATGATAGCTTCCTTCCTCTGCATTCAATGGCTGTTAAGGAAGTGGCGGGTGTTAGAACAACAAAGTGGTCAAGATTAGTTCAGAGAAAAAAAGAAAAAACAGCGTAGGGTTCCCTTTATAATTTATAAAGGTCTGGGATAAATTTAAAGGGGTCCCTATGCTAAAAAAAAAAGACACCGCCTGGGGTCCCCTTCATATTATATACCAGAACCTTTGGGTCTGCTATGGATTTTAAGGGGGAACAGCACTCAAAAAGCAAGAAAAAAAAAGTGCAATTTCCCCCAAAAATATACACCAGACCCTTAACTGAGCATGCAGCCTGGAAACCCAGGAAAGGGTGGCATGGGAAACAAGAATATACCTAATTGCAGAGACAAAATGCAGTGAGAATGGGGCCAAATGACAGCAGGCACAGAGAGTGATCTTCCCCAAAAAATTGTGTATCATCCCTTTTGGACTTGAGGGGGCTAACTGATTGTTTGGCAAAGGGAAATAGCAGAAAGAGAAGCAGTAGAGGTGCCAGGAAGCGGAATATGTTGGTGCCAGTGGCAGCAATAGTAAGAATAACAGGGAAAAGTGTTTCGTTTTTTTTCTGGTTTAAAAAACAAAAACAACAACCATGTCTATACTTATCTGATCCTCCTCTTCTCGAGCGCCCCGCCAGTGCTCCGGGCTCTTCTCCTCTCGCTGGTGCCCCCAATAAGAAACCAATGGGGGCACTCGTGTGGGCTCGCTCCCAAACCCTGCTGGTGCGTCCATTGACACAAACAGCATGACTATTCTCCTGGCGAAGCGGCAATAGACCGCAAAACTAGTTGAGATGCCTTTCGTGACCCATAATCCCATTGTGATTTTCCCCCTCTGGGGACCTTTATACTGGTGATATGTATGGATTGCCACTATGTTTTTAATCTGTATATTATTCTTTGACGTTTTTTATTGATTTTGTATTAATAAAACTTAATTTATATTTTTCTATATATGTGTTTCTACACTTGATTCCAAATCTGTACCGAGATAGTCCAGTTGCCCCTGCCCTTCGGACCTTTGGTTCGGGGAACAAATTATTCGGATTTCTATATCTCTAATCTTTTGGATGATGGTACTATGGATCTACAATAAAATATATTTTTGATATACCCTTTAGAGGCTTTAATTAAATTTTATAACAGCCTAATGCAGTTAGATAGAACCAGTGGTGTATCATCCATGTGTGCAGAGTGCGGGGCACACGGGTCCCTGAGGGAAGGGGTGCCCACTGCTCCCCAACATATGCTACACACATGAAGCAAATAAAATTTACTTCATAGCATTTCCCCAGGCCCCCTCATTTCATGAGAGGGGCACAAGAGTATGAAACTTTTTTATATTGTTTAGCTTGCAGGCAGCAGAAGCTGGACACATTTACTGATAGTAAGATTAAATACAGATTTTTACTTGTAAACAACAAGTGTCAGAAAAAGGCCTGGTCAGCAAGTGGACTCCTGCACTCCACTACAATATGTACACTATATTCTACATTACATACTTCTGACCTAAGTATTCTTTGTCTTAACAGTTGCTGGTTTGCTAATCAATCACTGATGTTCTAGTGAAGTTATTCTTTAACCTCCCCGGCGGTATGATTCTGTCTGGAATTATGTACCAAAAGCGGTACAATTATTTTGCATGGAAATTTGGTGTTATGTATAGAGTTGAGCGGACACCTGGATGTTCGGGTTCGGCCGAACTTCGGAAAAAAGTTCGGGTTCGGGACCGAACTTTAACCCGAACCCAGACCCGAACCCGAACCCCATTGAAGTCAATGGGGACCCGGACTTCAAAGGACTAAAAAGGCTCTAAAAAAGTAATGGAAAGGGCTAGAGGGCTGCAAATGGCAGCAAAATGTTGTTAAGAGCATGGCAAGTGCTCTGCAAACAAATGTGGATAGGGAAATAACTTAAAATAACCTAAAAAAAAAAAAAAAATAAAAAAATATGCTAGAGGCCCCCTTTTCAGCAGAAGAGGTACGGGAAGTCATTAAGAACCTCAGAAACTCAACGGCACGATGCCACACATATGGTGGGAATGCCCCAGAATACGCCCTTTCTGGAATAAATTATTCAATTTAATGGATAAGCTAGTGGGAAAATAAAATACTTTGAAATAAAAATGTAGCGCGGTGCTAAATTTAAGGGAAGTGTTTAAGTGGTAAATAGGCTCAAACACCCTAATTCTGTAGGATTCATGGACCATTTTGTCCTCGGGGGACAGTATTGGTGTGCAGTTCCCTGCGGCCTACAGGTGGCGCTGCCATGGTAGGCTAGGGTTGAACCGCCGATACAGTGCTGTGCCTTTTGTGTCCCCTCTTGGCAGTAGTACAGCGGGGCGGGGAACATGCTGTGCATGCCGGGAGAGCATATAAAAGGGGCAGACCTTTGGCCTGGGGGCTGATGTCCAGTGGGGTCCACGCCCAGGTGCCTTCGGCCTGGGTGCATGTGTTCCTGTTCCATCTCGGGTACCTTTAGCCCGGGGTGAGGTACTATCCTGGAGTTCCTGCTGCCCTGGGTATGGAGGCCTAGGTGCGGGAGTAAAGCCTGGAGTCCAGAGCCTTCGTCTGGAGTCCGCTAAGGGTCGAGGAGTCTTAGGGTGCCGCCTCATGTAGGGGACCATGTTCCAGGGAAGGGAGGATCATTCTGATGGACCGCTGCGGGAGTCACGGTGAAGGAAGGGTCTGTTGACTCCCTGGAGAGATGTCTTCCCCTTGATATGGGCTAGGTTCGTAGAAGGAGAAGCTCAAGGTCATCTTGACTGTATCAGAGGCCTTATTCACCCGGCCCGTGGCAGGGGCCTTATACACCCTGGTCTGTGGCAGAGACCAAAGTTCTCCAGGTCCGTGGCAGGGGCCTTGTACACCCGGTCTGTGGCAGAGACCAACCTCAAGGTCTGTGGCAGAGACCGTGCACCTAAAACTGTTTGAGAAACCTAAGCAGTGAAGTGAATGTGCTACGTTTGTGCCTGGACCTCCTCCACACCTTAAGCTGTCCTGTTTATTTGCTCTAACCTTTTCTATCCGAGTAGAGTTTATTTTGCCATGAGAGAATAAGAGTTGTAATTTCAGCTGGTGTGGACATTGACTTTACTGGGAATTAAAGGACTTGCCTCTACCTACAGTAGAGGTGAGAATCATCCTCTGGAGGAGTTTTGACTCCGGCTGTGGACACGGCCCGTCAAGTACACCGCTCAACCTCTTTATATAGGAGGGTACGGGCTGGTAGTGCGGTGTGCCTTTCTCCCTCCTGCGAGGAGCCAACAACATAAAGGCAGGTAAGGGGGAAAGGATCTGTGCGCTACAAAAAAAAAAAAAAAAAATTATAATCTTGACCTAGGAGGACGAGGTCCATATGGAGTAGGAGGTTGAGGTGGCGGTGGATGTGGCTGTGTAGGTGGAAGCGGCGGTGGAGGAGGACGAGGTAGCCAACACTGGTTCAAAAATACAACAATGGCTGGGTAAGGCCGGTGATGTGTCGAATTCTGTCCCCCGTCAAATAGTGTCCACCCTGTACTGCGCTTGCTCAGTATGTAGGACAAGGGGATTTCGAAAATCTCCCAAGACGAACGGCGCCTGCGTGGTGAGTTCAGGTGAAGGCCACACCATCCGTGGTTCAAGCCGAGCCAAGTGAGGCCGTGCCTGAAGCGTGGTGATCGAACCGAGCCCGTGAGGGGCCCTGTTACTATGTGCTACCGTATGTCCACTTGGATGGTCGGGCTTGGATGGTATAGCACAGTAGGAGAAAACTATATAGAAATTGTTTATTTCACACACCTCCAAATATGTATAACACACTGCAAACTATTTTTTGTGCCCCTAAATGGCATTTTTTGGAAGAGCAGAACATACCCACAGTACGTAACCGCTGAATCGCACAGCTACAGAACTGCAGAAAATGCTATTCAAAAAAAATTTAGTTTTTTTAGTATAGCACAGTAGGAGAAAACTATATAGAAATTGTTTATTTCACACACCTCCAAATATGTATAACACACTGCAAACTATTTTTTGTGCACCTAAACTGCGTTTTTGGGAAGAGCAGAACACACCAACAGTACGTAACCGCTGAATCGCACAGCTACAGAACTGCAGAAAATGCTATTAAAAAAAAATGTTTGTTTTTTTAGTATAGCACAGTAGGAGAAAACTATATAGAAATTGTTTATTTCACACACCTCCAAATATGTATAACACACTGCAAACTATTTTTTGTGCCCCTAAATGGCATTTTTTGGAAGAGCAGAACATACCCACAGTACGTAACCGCTGAATCGCACAGCTACAGAACTGCAGAAAATGCTATTCAAAAAAAATTTAGTTTTTTTAGTATAGCACAGTAGGAGAAAACTATATAGAAATTGTTTATTTCACACACCTCCAAATATGTATAACACACTGCAAACTATTTTTTGTGCCCCTAAACTGCGTTTTTTGGAAGAGCAGAACACACCCACAGTACGTAACCGCTGAATCGCACAGCTACAGAACTGCAGAAAATGCTATTAAAAAAAAATGTTTGTTTTTTTAGTATAGCACAGTAGGAGAAAACTATATAGAAATTGTTTATTTCACACACCTCCACATATGTATAACACACTGCAAACTATTTTTTGTGGCCCTGAATGGCTCTTTTTGCAAGCGTACATTAAAGTGCAAATTTTTTATTTATTTATTTTTTTGCCCTAAACGGGTCTTTTTTTGCACGAGCAAAATAAAATGCAATTTTTTTTTTTTTTTGCCCTATGGGTCTTTTGGAAAAGAGCACAATAAAGTGCCTTTTTTTCCCCCTAAATGGATCTTTTTCAAAGAGCAGAATACACCTACAGTATGGAAACGGTGTATCTCTCAACGTAATATATGCAGTGCTGGTGCACTGAGCTTGCAGATAAAAGTTAGATTTTCTCTGACACTGGGCTCATGGCAGTGTAAAAAGACTGTGCACTGCAACACAAACAGGTAAACCTATGCAGATCGCTGATTTTAATCTCTGAATCTGGACTCCTATATAATATATCTCTCTCCCTGAAAGCACCAACAGGAACCTGGCCCTACACTACACTATCTCTCTATCTTTTCCCTCAGATTGCAGAATCAGGACTACCTCATGTATTTTACAATCTCTCCCTATTAGCAACAGCAGCAGCCAAGATCCTCTCCCTATCTATTCTGAAGCAGAGTGACGTGTGTGCTGTGTGCCTCTAGCTTATATAGAAGCTGGGTCACATGTTGCACTGACCAATCACAGCCATGCCATTAGTAGGCATGGCTATGATGGCCTCTAAGGGCACACCAGCTAATCAAAAGGTGATTGGCTGGCCCCTGAAGCATTTCTAAATGCGTAATTAGATTGCCGAACCCGAACCCGGACTTTTGCGCAAAGTCCGGGTTCGGGTTCGGGAAAAAGCTAAAGTTCGGTACGGACCCGAACTTTACAGTTCGGGTTCGCTCAACAACACTAGTTATGTATTGTAGGCCTGCAATTCTTAGTAATTATTTACTTAAACCTGACCAAACAAGAGTCTAGTAGACATCCCGGGTATGATAAAGTTTGAAACACAAAATCATAAATTATAATATAATAAATAACTAAATATTTATAACAAATAGTAATGTAATTATAATAAAAATTATTCAATAATGTAATCAAATCAAAAGCACTGAAATTTGCTCAGTTGCATAATCGTCGCTGTCATTAGATTTAGTGTTTGATGACGAATTTCCCCACAAATCGTTATTTCTCAATTCTGCGAGTGATTCTAATTTATTATCACTGTTTTGACATAAAGGGACACTTTTTGGTTGCTATGGACAACCTCCAGTTTCCAGGCAGAAAGAACAGTTTTTATAATATAAAAGTGCATGCAGGACACTGGACAGACCACTAGGGACAAATGGGATGTGAAATTATTTGATACAGTACTGTAATCAGTAAGATTACAGTATACAGTATGTATTGTGTGTTTTTCACTTTTTGAATTTAGCGCCGAACTCCGCCCCCGTGCGCCGCAACGTCACAGGGAACGGAGCTCAGCACTCGACAGTGTGAATCGAGCGAGACACGGCTTGCACACACTGCGGGGAGACATTGTAGGATCCAGGGGACAAGGTAAGTAACTTCCCCTGGATACTGCGATGCAGCCCGAGTCTGGCTCGAGGTTACCGCTCTTAGCATTAAAAACTCAACCCTCGGGAATACCGCTAAGGGGGTTAAGGTAGGCTCAGACAAAATGTTAATCCTCAGTCTATTTTCAGTATGTACAAAATCATACATATGGAGGAGTTTAATTTATAAAAACTTATTGTGCTTAGGTTTATACATGTCTGTGAGAGCCATACTTTTGGCACAGCAACCTATGCATATTTTATGGGTACAAGAAGGCTTTTGTTTTATAAAACCATGCCCCTTTAAGCCCTCCCACTGTTAATTCAATTTCACTACACCCAGTCTTCACGCCCCGCATTGTTACTTTACTCTCAGTCCCCAAAGGTACCCCAGATGCCCACCCTTGACTACAGCTCATCACTTTTTTATTGAGCAATGGGGCCCAGCTTATATACCTGCACACAGGCCCGCTGATTTCATAAAATACTACGGGTATGGAACACAGAAAAATTATGAAACTGGGGCAGAACAGAAAGTAGGATTGTCAGTATAATAGCCAAGCAGCTAGTATTTTCATAAGAAGAGGTTAGTAATAGCAGCATCTGTGTTTTTCTTATGATAGGTTTGCCGTTAAGTGGAGTTGATTTGATACCCTATTAAAGTTCCTCCAGAGAGTTTGATTACAGCAGCTGGCCAACCAGAGTCAAATTTAGGGGCAGCCATATTCGACTTGAATTTTGCCTGGTTCAGCAGAAGCTGAGCCTTGGGTGCCGCTGTCAGCACCACCCAGCTTGATAAAAATAAATAGTTTAATTGGAAAATTGATGGCTGTTGATGACATCCAATCAGATGTAGGCATTGTCTGGTTATAGCTGTGGCTGCTGAGTGTATGAATACAGTAGACAGCAGGGGAGGTTTGCCCATCTACGCTGTATAAAGCGGATGGAAGAATCTGTTAGATTTCTTTCACGCAACACGCAGGCTGAATTAAATACATTTTTATGTGTATGGCCAGCTTAAATAAAAGACAAAGACATAATGAGGCAAAGACAAAGACAAAATGAGCTAGTATGCATTGCACACTAGCTCATTAGGAAATACCTACCTTAGATCAAAGCTCTCTCAGCGGCGCCCGCACACCCCTGAGACGGACGATATTTACCCCGGAGCATCTTTTAGGTTTGCGGGCTCCGCCGCTGTGATTGGCTGGAGCCGTGATGAAGTCACTCCCGCACATTCACAGCAGGGTGCTTGGAAGGAATGGCACCCGTGGCTGTTCCTTCAGTGATGTCACTGGCTGCATGCAATGTAAATATCTCCTAAACGATACACGTTTAGGAGATATTTTCACAACCTATAAATAGGCCTTATTATAGGCTTACCTATGGGTAAATGTCAGCAGGGGACGTTTACTTCCTCTTTAAGGCAGAAAGGGACCCCAGGGGCAAGGTAGCAGCTTTAACCCCCCCCCCCCCCCCAATTAATTTTACTGACACCAGAAACATACCAATAGCAAAGAGAAGCCACACAATGATTGTTGGGAGAATGCTTGATGGCCACCTTTACAGGCATTTTACAGGAAAATGTGTAGAAATAAAAAATTCTATGCATTTGTGTAGTCACATACCTGCCAACTTTTGGAGATAGAAAAGCAGGATACTTTTAATTGCCAAAATGCTTTTATAAAAGACAGGCCCTTGCTAACCCCCCTTCTATGTATCATCATTTCCTAAAGCCCAGCATGAACAAATTCAATTATATTTGTAAGAATGCTATAAAACAAAAACATCTATTTTATTGGTTGTCATGGTTACTTTTCTGCTTTTGTTTTATACTAGTGTTGAAAATATGCTACATAATCAAGAACAGAATGGACGCAAACATAAAGAACAATATAAACACATGGACAGTTTAATAGTATATGTAATTGTTACACTGTATCTATTTTTCAAAAAAGGCAGTTGCCAAAGAAAGATATGTAGAGAAATTAGGGTGCAAAAAAAGGTCTGTGACACTACATTAGGAACAGATAGCAACAATAGTCATGGATAAATAAAGAAAGTTATCTTCCCATGATGCGGGATGCAATAGGATAGCTTTCTGCTCTGATCCTTTTGGGCCCTGTATGATTTGCAGATTAGCTGTCCTATTACATAAGAAACATGTAAATGAGTGATCTTCTTTAAAGCAAAACTTCACCCTAAAGGGTAAGTTCTGCTTTATGCCCTCCCCCCTCCTTTTCTTCTTTTTTATTGGGGGGGGGAGTGGGTACCTAATTTTGACAGGTACCTGCTCCCACTTCCAGTCAGATCGCCTGGGCCCCACCCCCTTCCTGCAACCTTCGGAGACATGTCATAGGTCCTAGGATGCTGCAGGACCATTCGCAAAGCACAACATGTGCAGTAGAAGGACCAGCTGTGATTTGTAGCAGCTGACTTTTAATTTTTTTCAAACAAGTTGTGAAACCTCTTGTTAGCGAAATCAGGCTGTATGCAGAGCACACAGCCAGATATCGTGTCTCTAATAGTAACACATTTCGTCTCAATGATATAATGCATCTTAGGCTAAAATTCACTCACCATTCATTCGATTTGCCATTCATTCAAGTCAAGAGACATCACCACACTGTTCTTATCATCCTGGCATCACAGCATCACACTGCTTGCCCAGAGCCTCACGGCTCCTTTTTATTATCAAAAGATCTCACCAGCAGATGATCACCTCCCCCATGGAAGCGGTCATCACAGGATGTCCCCTTCACACAGGAAATGTCCATATAAGGACGTCCCTCTAACAGGATGTCCGATACAATACAATACAATACAATAAAAGAACCAATCACAGACATGTATACATTCAAATAGACTAGCAGTGGCGTGCACCGCTTCCAATGACGGGAACCATACGAAAATTATGGCACAATGGGCCACAATTGTCGTATAGTTATGCTATAGTTCTCGTGGACACAGATCTGTTCGCTCTGAGTCATTTAATGCCAACACCAAGAAGTGGCCAGTCCCTTGGCGAGGCATAAAACAAACATCCCTAAAAGAGCAAACATCGCTGTGTCCACAGGAAGATTTTTGCGCCACCGGTCTTCCACCAACGTCTGTATGTGCGAATACGTTCACATGAGCGCATTACAGCAAAACCGACACCGGGGGACATCTGACAACATACATTAATAAAATTTTCCACAACACTCTTTAACCCCTTAACACTTCTCACATACATGTAAAAATCAAATTTTTGCAAGAAAATTACTTATAACCCGTAAACATTATATATATATTTTTAAAGCATTTTTTATGTTATGGTGAGTAATTAGATACCAAACATGTCACATTTTAAAATTGCGCACACCCGTAGAAACTATGGTATTTAAAAAGCCTTTAGAGTTTACCAGTTTAGAGTTACATTGGAGGTCTGGTGCTAGGATTACTGCTCTCACGCTCACGGTGATACCTCACGTGTGTGGTGCGATCACCGTTTACATATGCATGTTTACATGCAGGACCTACGTATGCATTCGCACTTGCGTGTGAGCATGGGGAAATGGGGCACTTTCAAATCGTTTTTAAATGTTATTATTTATTTTATTTAAAACTTTTTTACACTGTCCCTTTATTTTTTTTAAATCAACTTTATTGCTATCACAAGGGGTGAACAACATCCCACTGTGATAGCTTGGGCCATGACAGCTCCTCTATATGGAGAGATCTGGAGTCCAATAAACCCCATATCTCTTCTCTGGCCTCAAAAGAACCTTATCCAACTGAGGTTGGTTTGATCAGATGCTGTACAAGCCAGTAACAGCTTGTAAACAATTTAAACTGGAACTGACAAATCCTCATTGCTTCTGTTTTTTTACATCAGAGAAGGGAGACGGGTACTTTTATCCCCTCTCCTCCCCTGAACACACCAAATGGCAGTGATCGTGGGCTCCTCGATTGCTAGGGAGAGCCCAGTAAGGGTGGAGGGCAGCAGGAGGGGGCGGCCTCCCTCTGTCTGCTTGGCTGGTGCGGTCATTTACCCCATAGGATCTCGACACGCTTGGGACACACAGTCATACACACATATATACTGGACCAATTTGGACAGGATCCAATTAACCTACCAGCATGTCTTTGGAGTGTGGGAGGAAACCGGAGTACCCAGAGGAAACCCACGCAGACACAGGGAGAACATGCAAACTCCAGGCAGATGGTGTCGTGGTTGGGATTCGAACCAACGACCCTTTTGCTGCCTGGTGAAAGTGCTAACCACTACACCACTGTGCTATCCTCTGTGCCCTGTAAAAGTGATTGGGCAACTGTAGAGCCACTCAAATCACTTCTACAGAAAACCTATCGCTGACTGAAAATTTTTGTACTGGGTAAGTACCAAAGGTACAGCAACTTCAAACTGAGGATGTCCTAAGGGGTTGAAAAAGTACAACTTTAATTAAGTTGACTCCTACACCCCCCTAGATTATATTGTTATCTTCAGTTCTACTTCAAGGATTTTCACTGTGCTGTCTTACTTTTCTTATCTAGTGTGAAACAGCTTTTGCATGAAAAAAGTCCAATGGTTGTGCCCACTATCAGTACGAAACAGCTATAGTAATAAATAAGACTGCAGTGCACTGCAGTAGCTGTTGGCCCAGGGCGAGCTGCAACTGTTTTCATGCAAAGGTGGCCACACAGTGAACATCTCCTGAGCCAGGAAAAGTTTTCTATTTGGGTTACACTGAAGCAGGAGGTGGAAGGCTGTAAAGCCAAATTCACTAAAAGGGAAGTCATCCCTAAAATGTATTTCTTGCAAGATGGCCTCTGACGAAACTTGGCTCAGAATTTTTCCACATGTCAATCAAATCAACAAATTGTATGTGACTAACCCTATACGTGGGATAGACATTAGGGTTGATTTACTAAAACTGGAAAGTGCAAAATCTGGTGCAGCTGTGCATGGTAGCCAATCAGCTTCTAAGGCCTGGTTCACACTGGGGCGACAAACGCTCCGACATTGGGAGCTCATGTCGCATGACGTGTGAAAATCAATGTTTCCCTATGGGAGCCGTCTTAACTGGTCTGACACATGTCGGTCCGACTTTGAAAATGCTCCCTGTACTACTTCGGTCCGACTTTGATCCGACTTCAGCCCATTGACTATCATTGAAGTCGGATCAAAGTCGTACCGCAGTCTTGCATGATCCGACTTTGGCATGCGACTTGTGCTGTACTGCTCTTGAGGGGGAACTCCACGCCAAATTTTAAATTAAAAACCAGCATGGGTTCCCCCTCCAGAGGCATACCAAGCCCTTGGGTCTGGTCTGGATTTGAAGGGGAACCCCCTACGCCGAAAAACCAGCGTGGGGGTCCCCCCACAATCCAAACCAGACCCTTATCCGAGCACGCAACCTGGCAGGCCGCAGGGGAAAAGGGGGGGACGAGAGAGCGGCCCCCCCTCCCTCCTGAACCGTACCAGGCCGAATGCCCTCAACATGGGGGGTTTGGTGCTCTGGGGCAGGGGGGCGACCTGCGGCCCCCCCACCCCAGAGCACCCTGCCCCCATGTTGATGAGGACAGGGCCTCTTCCCGACAACCCTGGCCGTTGGTTGTCGGGGTCTGCGGACGGGGGGCTTATCGGAATCCGGGAGCCCCCTTTAATAAAGGGGCCCCTGGATCCCGGCCCCCCCACCCTATGTGAATGAGTATGGGGTACATCGTACCCCTACCCATTCACCTGGTGGAAAAAAATGCAATAAAAAAACCACACAGCTTTTTAAAGAATTTTATTGCACAGCTCCGGGGGTCTTCTTCCGACTTCGGGGGTCTCCGGTTCTTCTCCCGCTCTCCGGTTCTTTCTTCCGCCGGGCCTCCACTAACTTCTTTTTAGCTCTTTTGCTAACAGAGGCCCGGACTTCTCCGTCTTCTCGTCCGGCTCTCAGTTGTCCTTCTGCCGGCCCCTCCACTAACTTCTTGGTAGCTCTTTCGCTAGTGGAGGGGCCGGTCTTCCCGTCGTCGCCGTCGGCGTCTTCTTCCCTCTTCTCCTCCTCGATGTTGACGCGTCGCTTCCTCCCACTGTAATACTGGCTGGCCGCTCCGCTCCGCATTAATATAGGCTTCTCATGACGTCACAGTCACATGTTCCCATGACGTCACAGTCACATGCTCCGGGGCCATGTGCCCCGTAACATGTGACTGTGACGTCATGAGAAGCCTATATTAATGCGGAGCGGAGAGCCAGTATTACAGCGGGAGGAAGCGACGCGTCAACATCGAGGAGGAGAAGAGGGAAGAAGACGCCAACGGGAAGACCGCACCCCTCCACTAGCGAAAGAGCTACCAAGAAGTTAGTGGAGGGGCCGGCAGAAGGACAACGGAGAGCCGGACGAGAGGACGGAGAAGTCCGGGCCTCCGTTAGCAAAAGAGCTAAAAAGAAGTTAGCGGAGGCCCGGCGGAAGAAAGAACCGGAGAGCGCGGCGACGACACCGGAGACCCCCGAAGTCGGAAGAAGACCTCCGGAGCTGTGCAATAAAATACTTTAAAAATCGAAGTGGTTTTTTTATTGCAATTTTTTTCCACCAGGTGAATGGGTAGGGGTACGATGTACCCCATACTCAATCACATAGGGTGGGGGGGCCGGGATCCAGGGGCCCCTTTATTAAAGGGGGCTCCCGGATTCCGATAAGCCCCCCGCCCCCAGACCCCGACAACCAACGGCCAGGGTTGTCGGGAAGAGGCCCTGTCCTCATCAACATGGGGGCAGGGTGCTCTGGGGTGGGGGGGCCGCAGGTCGCCCCCCTGCCCCAGAGCACCAAACCCCCCATGTTGAGGGCATGCGGCCTGGTACGGTTCAGGAGGGAGGGGGGCCGCTCTCTCGTCCCCCCCTTTTCCCCTGCGGCCTGCCAGGTTGCGTGCTCGGATAAGGGTCTGGTTTGGATTTTGGGGGGACCCCCATGCCGTTTTTTCGGCGTAGGGGCGCCCCTTCAAATCCAGACCAGACCCAAGGGCCTGGTATGCTCCTGGAGGGGGAACCCATGCCGGTTTTTTATTTAAAATTTGGCCTGGAGTTCCCCCTCAAGATTCATACCAAACACAGTGCCTGCTATTGGCGGGGATCCAAGTCGGATCCCCGTTCATTGAAAGTCAGACATATGTCGGCTTCATGTCGCAGGGCAAAGTCGGATCCAAAGTAGGACAGATGTCGTGTCGCACTAGTGTGAACCCAGCCTAACTTCAGCTTGCTCGATTAAGCTTTGACAATAAAACCTGGACGCTGATTGGTTTCTATGCAGAGCTGCACCAGATTTTGCACTCTCCAGTTTTAGTAAATCAACCCTGTGCCTTATACAAACATGTCAGTAAATCACAAATTATTTTCCCAGAAGTTTTTATCAGATCTTTTTTCTATTTTGACCATGGACAGATGCTAATGTTTAACACAAAGATTACATTAAAAGATTAGCCATTAATTCATCCTTCAACTTCATTATTTATTGTAAATAAATGTATATTTTAAGTCAATCCAAGGACGAGCAGAGCAGCAAAATTGAATAATCAAGCAGTAGTAATAGCAGCCACATGCTAGAATGCTGCAAGTCAATCACGAATCAAAAACAGTTATTTGTTCAACGCATTAAAAAACAAAGGCATGAGGGAACATGACTATTGGAAACTACTTAAATTAGTTTACTGCTTCGTCTTGTTATGGTAAATCATGAATTTGTCTTTAAAGGGGAAGTGCACTATAAGACCTTTCTTGTGGGTAGACCTTTCCTTGGAATGAATGAACACAGAGGAATACGGGAATAGGAGGAGCAGGACCCAGCTTGTGAAGAAGAGGCAGTGCAAGGTAGTGCAGGCTACACAGCAAACATCTTGGTGGAGTGGGGACAGGTAAGTATGTGCTACTGAGAATTATGCTTTATGCCTAACTAGCAATTCTAGGCCATTTTTCACTTTTCCTCTCTATGTGACCATTGACTTAATAGATGGCCTAAATTACCTACATGCCTCTCCTTTCTTAGTAAAATCATCTAATCAAGGCACTAGGGCTTTCTGATATTAGAAAGAGTCTGCCCTTTTCAAGAAAAAAAAAGGGTAAACCAGAACCCTCTTATACCCAGTGTGATTAAAAATGGAGGATTAAGGTTCAAGGGATTGGATGAGCACTGGCACGATAGTTCATCACATGAATGGTTCATTCAATTTTAAGACAAAAATTCCTTAAAGTGATTGGCATGTGCTCTCTCTTAATAGAATATTGCAAAAATGGATATGAACATCAATTTTAGACCTTGGTGTTGCCAACATCCCTAAGAGTCAATCAAAAGAAGAGAAACCCCCCAGATGGGACTTTAAGGGCAACAGTGGAGTAAATAGAGTAAAATTATTTATTGAAAAACGTACAAAATATACAAAATACACAATTAAAATCATGGATGATACAAGGGTACATGAATCCCGAGAAGAGGTCCAGAAAGCCTGACGCGTTTCGGGACACAAGCCGTCCCTTCGTCAGGGGCCAAGATCCAGACGGGATCGCACTGTACAATACAAATAGAATAAATTAAAAAAAAACATATATTCCAACTATTTGGGCCCCCAGAGGCAAAACATAATAGAATATTGAGAAGGGCCACATGACCATGGTTTAGTGGCCATGATGTCCAAAAAAACAGTATACAGACTTGCCAGCCACCAGGGAGGGTATAGAGCCTGTGGGGAGCTTGGGTGGTTAGCAGAGAGATGATGCTGGACCTCTCTCTATAGCCATAACTAGGGCTGGGAGAAATTCTTTCTGTACACAGCTTGCACAAAGAAAAGAGGGTCTTACTGCACACGGAGGCATAGCAGGAGACCGTCTGTCATGTAATGTAAGCAGTCTCATATTTCCCGATGGTGACCTTTATTGTCTTTGCTTTATTATTAACATTGGTGTTTTAACAGTCTGCCTTTTTTTTCTCTATTGAAAACAAAATTCTGTTTCTATCCTTTGCGACACACCCGTCTTCTGTGTTATTATGAAAAACTATATTTTTAACTTTTCTAAAAGTAAATATAGGCCAAATGAAGAAAAAAATAATGTTCATATAATCATGTATAACTCCAATATGCATCATTAAACATTTCTTACAGTCGGCCGGCCCTGCAGGCCATGTCTAAACAGGACTCAAATATTTATTTAAACTTTAACACAACACTGATAACCAACCATAAGCAAATAATACAGGATTTGCTACATATTTACATACCACACTGCAAACTTCCATCTCACCATACTGCAGATAACTAAATGACAGAAATATTGGAATAATGCAATAACAATCCTGTAAGCCCTTATCTTTGAGAAGCGGCAGTAGAAAACTTGCTTGGTTTGGCCTGTGGGGCAATCAGAGTTGAGTGGCTCATGGCAGAGACGCAGTATCTCCATGTTTACAATAACAGGTAATTATTAGGAGAAAATGCAGAGGAAGGTAGCCCTAATGGTTCAACAGCTTTTTTCCCCTGCTGAATTATAAAATGCCTTTCCCTTAGAAAATAATAATGTGTAGACCTGTAACGTGGCAGTATGTAGTATGTGGCAGTTGAGAACTAGATTAGTTTGGCCTCTGGGGAAACCAGAATTCAGTGGCTCATGACCGAGACCATAGGTGTGCACAGCCTTTTACGTTAGGGTGTGCACGCCAAAGCTCAAACACACATGCATGTGTGTGTATAGATACTGAATATACATTATATTATTACAAGTATTGGGACACCTGCCTTTACACGCACATGAACTTTAATGGCATCCCAGTCTTAATCCGTAGGGTTCAATATTGAGTTGGCCCACCCTTTGCAGCTATAACAGCTTCAACTCTTCTGGGAAGGCTGTCCACAAGGTTTAGGAGTGTGTCTATGGGAATGTTTGACCATTCTTCCTGAAGCGAAGGTCAGGCACTGATGTGGACGAGAAGGCCTGGCTCGCAGTCTCTGCTCTAACTCATCCCAAAGGTGTTCCGTGGGGTTGAGGTCAGGACTCTTTGCAGGCCAGTCAAGTTCCTCTACCCCAAAATCACTCATCCATGTCTTTATGGACTTTGCTTTGTGCACTGGTCCAAATCATTTAGTGGAGGAGGGATTATGGTGTGGGGTTGTTTTTCGCTCATCCATGTCTTTATGGACCTTGTTACAAAACATTGTAAGGTATTATAACCCTCCCTCCTTCACTCAATTAACCACTTGACCTCCGGTTGGTTTTACCCTCTTCATGGCCAGGGCATTTTTTGCTATTCAGCACTGTGCTACTTTAACTGGCCATTGCTCAATCATGCAACACTGTAGGCAAGTGAAATGTATATCATATCACTTTCAGTACCCCACAACGTCATCACATCCTCAGGTTTACGTACAAATCTTCTATTTGCACAAGAATGCAGGAAACCAACTTTAAGATTCTCTCCAGGTGGTACAGAACACCAGTGAGACTGAAGAAAATCTTCCCTGACACTTCTGATCTGTGCTGGAGATGCCAGAGAGATAAGGGCACCATCCTACATATTTTCTGGACCTGTCCCAAATTAAAACACTTTTGGACGGAGATCCGACGTATTCTCCAAAAATTCACAGAGCGCATAATACCTGAAGATCCAGCCATTTTCCTTCTTCACGCCTCCAATATACCTGGGAATATATACAAAAAATCTATCATTCGCCACCTCCTTGACACCGCTAAGGCATGCATCCCTCTTAAGTGGAAATCCACACAACCCCCGACAATAGGGATGTGGATATGTAAAGTAAGGGAAATCAGTAGAATGGAAGATTTCTTTCTTTTGGCACGACATCAGCGGGAGCGATACTCCAAAACCTGGTCGCTTTGAAATGTTTTTCTCTTTTCTGACGAGGGAAGAACCCTCCTTGACGGTAACCTGAATGACTAAACGCATCCTGTCAAATAGTGGTCCTACTGGCTATAGAGCACCCATGGACCTCACTCTATCGCCCCTGTGCGTTGGGCGAGTTCGCACAGGGTACATTTCTGCATTCCCACCCCCCCTCCTTCCCCTCTCTCTTCCTCCACTCCTCACCAGCCCCTCTCTCTCAGCCTTTTCTCTCTCTCCTTTCTCTTCTCTCGGTTACAAGACCCGGGCTTCCAGGCTCCCAGAATTATTTCTAATATATAATCTTATAAAATTGATTAGGACTGGTCCGGGTCCCTATTTGGGGCAGCATAACGGGATCACGAATCCCACCACCTTGAGTACACCCAGTACCAGGGCACTACCTAAGGCACCTCCATTACGAAACACGGGAGACATCCCAGATGGTAGACTGCCATAATGTCCTTCAGATGCAGTAATGTGCTCTTGTATGTAGTGTATACTTGCAATGCTGTGTAACGCAACTAACTGTATGTTTCCAGATGTTTGTCCTTGACCATGTTCTATGACTAAATAAAAATAAATGTATATCATGTTTTAGGCCCCCTTCACACATGCCTTCAGTTTGTTTCATCAGTTCAGTCACGTTTTTTCAAAGAAAAAACTGATCAGTTTTTCATCAGTATTTACATCAGTTTTTACATCAGTTCTTTACATCCACTTAAGTCAAATTTTTGGTTTACATTAGAGCTGCACGATTCTGGATAAAATGAGAATCACGATTTTTTTTCTTAGAATAAAGATCACGATTCTCTCACGGCGTAACATCATCTTTCACATTATACAAAAAAATTGGGCTAACTTTACTGTTTAGTTTCTTTTAATTCATGGAAGTGTATTTTTTCCCAAAAGACTGCTGCGCAAATTCAGTGTGACATAAAATATTGCAACAATCGCCATTTTATTCTCTAGGGTCTTTGCTAAAAATATATATATATATATAATGTTTGGGAGTTCTAAGTAATTTTCTAGCAGAAAATTGTGATTTTAACTTGTAAGCAACAAATGTCAGAAAAAGGTTCAGTTTTAAAGTGGTTAAACTTCCCTCATCTACAGAGTGAAGTTCATCCTTTTAATCTCTAAAAGAACCGAGAGATACATTGTATCTGTTCTCTATCTTTCTGCACTGAGGAATGTCTTTTTTTTTAATTTGTTTTTGACAGCTCTCTACTGGCTCTGCACTGTTTACATAGAATCGGGGAAATGTCAGTTCAGATCGAGAGGGGGGTTGAATTGAGATTTTTTTTTTAATGATTAATTGTCCAGTACTAGTATGCCTGTGTATGTGGGGTGGCTCACAAAATAATTTTTTTTTTTAACTTTTCATGTGTTTTTTTTTTACTTATGATTTTATTGCTAACTCATAGGGGACCTATGTGATAGCAGATATTTGACAAGTCCTCTTTGAGGTGGGGAAGGGATGTGTGTAAGGAGAGGACAGGTGAAGAGCAGTATACACAGTGAGGGGGCAGTCTGTACAGACAGGCTTCCTCACTTGCCGTCACTGTCAGCTTTTAAATGTAATTGTCTTTTTTTTTTCTATACTTCATAGCGCCGAGAAGGAGCTGTCATTCGGGCCACCACTAAATTAAACCCAGTGACATCACCCGGTGACCCCGCCCCTTTGTTTAATTTAGTGGCGGGCCCGAAATAACAGCTCCCTCTCAGCACTATTAAGTATAGAAAAAAAAAGCCGACAATTACATTTAACCACTTAAGCCCCGGACCATTTGGTAGCTAAAGGACCAGAGGTGAATTCAGAATTTTGCACTGCGCTGCTTTAACTGTAAATTGTGCGGACATGCAATGTTGTACCCAAACGAAATTTGCGTCCTTTTCTTCCCACAAATAGAGCTTTCTTTTAATGGTATTTGATTGCCTCTGCGATTTTTATTTTTTGCGATATAAACGGAAAAAGACCGAAAATTTTGAAAAAAAATGATATTTTCTACTTTTTGTTATAAGAAAAATCGAATAAACTCAATTGTAGTCATACATTTAGGCCAAAATGTATTCAGCCACATGTTTTTAGTAAAAAAAATGTCAATAAGCGTATATTTATTGGTTTGCGCAAAGTTATAGAGTTTAGAAACTAGGGTACATTTTCTGAAATTTACACAGCTTTAAATTTATGACTGTCATTTCTTGAGGTGCTAAAATGACAGGGCAGTACAAAACCCCCCCAAATGACCCCATTTTGGAAAGTAGACACCCCAAGGAAATTGCTGAGAGGCATGTTGAGCCCATTGAATTTTTTTTTTTTTGTCCCAAGTGATTGAATAATGACAAAAAAAAAAATTACAAAAAGTTGTCACTAAATGATATATTGCTCACACATGCCATGGTTATATGTGGAATTTCACCCCAAAATACATTTTGCTGCTTCTCCTGAGTACGGGGATACCACATGTGTGGGACTTTTTGGGAGCCTAGCCGCGTACAGGACCCCGGAAACCAAGCACCGCCTTCAGGATTTCTAAGGGCGCAAATTTTTGATTTCACTCCTCACTACCTATCACAGTTTCGAAGGCCATAAAATGCCAAAATAGCACAAAACCCCCCCCAAATGACCCCATTTTAGAAAGTAGACACCCCAAGGAAATTGCTGAGAGGCCTGTTGAGCCCATTGAATATATTTTTTTTGTCCCAAGTGATTGAATAATGACAAAAAAAAAAAAAAATACAAAAAGTTGTCACAAAATGATATATTGCTCACACATGCCATGGTTATATGTGGAATTACACCCCAAAATACATTTTTCTGCTTCTCCTGAGTACGGGGATACCACATGTGTGGGACTTTTTAGGAGCCTAGCCGTGTACGGGACCCCGAAAACCAAGCACCACCTTCAGGATTTCTAGGCACAAATTTTTGATTTCACTCCTCACTACCTATCACAGTTTCGAAGGCCATAAAATGCCAAAATCGCACAAAACCCCCCCAAATGACCCCATTTTGGAATATAGACACCCCAAGCTTTTTGCTGAGAGGAATGGCGAGTATTTTACAGCTCTCATTTGTTTTTGAAATTGAAGAAAGAAAATATATATATATATATATATATATATTTTTTTTTCAATTTTCAAAACTTTGTGACAAAAAGCGAGATCTGCAAAATACTCACAATACCTCTCAGCAAATAGCTTGGGGTGTCTACTTTCCAAAATGGGGTCATTTGGGGGGGTTTTGTGCTATCTGGGCATTCCATGGCCTCCGAAACTGTGATAGGCAGTGAGAAGTGAAATCAAAAATTTACACCCTTAGAAAGCCTGAAGGCGGTGCTTGGTTTTTGGGGTCCCGTACGTGGCTAAGCTCCCAAAAAGTCTCACACATGTGATATCCCCGTACTCAGGAGAAGCAACAGAATGTTGATTTTTCAAACGCATTTTTTGGGTTAAAAAATACACTTTTTTTAAGTTTAATGCACTAAAACACACTATATTGCCCAAATGTTTGATGAAATAAAAAAGATGATCTTGGGCCGAGTACATAGATACCAAACACGACATGCTTTAAAATTTCGCACAAACGCGCATTGGCGACAAACTACATACATTTTTAAAAGCCTTTAAAAGCCTTTACAGGTTACCCCAGTAGATTTACAGAGGAGGTCTACTGCTAAAATGATTGCCCTCGATCTGACCTTCGCGGTGATACCTCACATGCATGGTGCAATTGCTGTTTACATATGACGCCAGACCGACGCTTGCGTTCGCCATTGGGCAAGAGCAGGGCAGGACAGGGGTGCTTTTTTTTTTTCTTTTTTTTTTCTTATTAATTTTGCTTTTTTATTTTATTTTTAAATTGTTCCTTCCAAGTATTTTTTTTTTTTTATCATTTTTATTGTTATCTCAGGGAATGTAAATATCCCCTATGATAGCAATAGGTAGTGACAGGTACTCTTTTTTTGAAAAAACTGGGGTCTTCTAGACCCTAGATTTTTCCTCTGCCCTCAAAGCATCTGACCACACCAAGATCGGTGTGATAAAATGCTTTCCCAATTTCCCAATGGCGCTTTTTATATCCGGGGGGGGGCATTCCCTCCCACTGCTTGTAAAAGCAGTCCAGAGGCTAATTAGCCGCTAGGATTGCTTTTACATGAAAGCCGGCCGCAGGCTGAAAAGAATGATACCAAGATGATACCTAAACCCGCAGGCATCATTCTGGTATAAACATTCAAAGTCCAGCAACATACCAGTACGTTGCTGGTCCTTGTTGGACATGTATTGTAATCTTTTTTTTTCATGCAGCCAGTTGGCTGAACAAAAAAAGAGATTGATCGGTGGGTATGCCCACCATTAGAATACCGCCCTTCATCCACCCACTTCCAATGATGGGCATACACGCACCATTTATATATGCCGAAGCATGGGGGCATCCTCCCGCAAAAAAGTTATGCCGCACACACATGGTCGGACTTTTCCACGGGCAAGCCTCCGTCGGAATTTCGACCGTATGTACGCGGCATTAGGAGCAAAATCGCTCCTCCGCCCCTGCTGCCCCAATGCTTCGGCATATTTGCTTTTTTTTTTTAACTGTGGTGGTGAAATCACCTCCTACAGCACTGGAGTAGCAGGGATCAGGCCTGTCTCTGCGAACGCTGCAGTTATGTGTGTTTTTGTTTTGTAAGTGACAGTGATCGATCGATACTGCACTTGGGTGGCCTGGGCTGGACGGAGGGGCAAAACGCAGGTGCCAGCAGGTATCTGGGCTGATCCCGCTAACACTGCATTTTTGGGAACCCTAAACTGCTGGGGACGCTAGTATAGATCTGATCAGATCAGATATTGATCTGTTCAGATACTATACCACTAAGGGGGGTGTATGCTTCACGCGTGGGTGTTAGCGTTACTGGCACTAACCTGACGCTGCCTGGGGTGTGACTCAGACCCTCTCTGACGCTAAAACCTAATTGATATCACCCGCCGGGCGATCAGGGGGTTAAACCTTTATTGGGTTATATACACGGCGGGTGCCCTGACACTATAAAAAGCAAACTAACTAACCAGCGTCACCCGTAACACTTATATGGTGATCACTGGTGAAAGGGTTAACTAGGGGCAATCAGGGGGTTAAAACCTTTATTAGATAATATATGGGGGTACCTGACGCTATAAAAACCTGCGGCGAACCTAAAAAAAATTACCAGCTACCGATCTGCATCACCGACACTAAGACAGCGTTTAGAAAAACGATCGCTTAGCGACAGTGGTGATGGGGGTGAAAGGGTTACCTGGGGGGCGATCAAGGGGGTTAAACGTTTATTAGATAATATATTGGGGTACCTGACGCTATAAAAACATGCAGCGAACCTAAAAAAAATTACTGGCTACGATCTGCATCACCGACACTAAGACAGCGTTTAGAAAAACGATTGCTTAGCGACAGTGGTGATAGGGGGTGAAAGGGTTACCTGGGGGGCGATCAAGGGGGTTAAACCTTTATTAGATAATATATTGGGGTACCTGACGCTATAAAAACCTGCGGCGAACCTAAAAAAAATTACCAGCTACCGATCTGCATCACCGACACTAAGACAGCGTTTAGAAAAACGATCGCTTAGCGACAGTGGTGATGGGGGTGAAAGGGTTACCTGGGGGGCGATCAAGGGGGTTAAACCTTTATTAGATAATATATTGGGGTACCTGACGCTATAAAAACATGCGGCGAACCTAAAAAAAATTACTGGCTACCGATCTGCATCACCGACACTAAGACAGCGTTTAGAAAAACAATTGCTTAGCGACAGTGGTGATAGGGGGTGAAAGGGTTACCTGGGGGGTGATCAAGGGGGTTAAACCTTTATTAGATAATATATTGGGGTACCTGACGCTATAAAAACCTGCGGCGAACCTAAAAAAAATTACCGGCTACCGATCTGCATCACAGACACTAAGACAGCGTTTAGAAAAACGATCGCTTAGTGACAGTGGTGATAGGGGGTGAAAGGGTTACCTGGGGGGCGATCAAGGGGGTTAAACCTTTATTAGATAATATATTGGGGTACCTGACGCTATACAAACATGCGGCGAACCTAAAAAAATCGGCATCACTGACGCTAAGACAGCGATCAGAAAAATGATCGCTTAGCGACAGTGGTGATAGGGGGTGAAAGGGTTATCTGGGGGGTGATCAGGGGGTTAAACCTTTATTAGGGGGGGTTAGGGGGCTACACTGGACCTAAGACTAAACTTTGGTGACACTTTTACAGTCACAAATGTCACTGATTGCAGTGATCACTAAATAAATGGTCACTGCAATCAGTGACACTGTGACTGGGGGCTGGGGGGGTGATCTGGGGGGTGATCTGGGGTGTCTGGGGGGGCCTGGGGGGGCGATTTATGTCCCTATGTGTCCTGGTGTCAGTGTAGTGTTGTGTGCACTGACCTGATATCTTCTCTTGTACGGCGCTCGGTATATGTGAGCGCCGCACCAGAGATGACATCACTTCCTCCTGCTCCCTCTGTCTGACACAGACAGAGGGGGCATTTCCATTCGCCGGGAGCGATCGCGAGGGGGTGGCCAGAAACTAATGGCTGCCCCCTCATCCTGGAACGCTCCCGGACACTTAGCCACCGCTCACTGTATAGGAGGGGGGTCCGGTTGGACCCCCCAACTATACAAAGGCAATCACGTATGCTCTACGTGATTGTGCCTGTCGGTGCCATTCTGCCGACGTATATATACAGTGAGCGGTCGTTAAGTGGTTAAAGGCTGACAGTGACAGTCAGCTTCGGCAAGTGAGGGAGCCTGTTGGTACAGACTGCCCCGTCACTGTATATACTGCTCTTCTCCCTTTCTCTGCCACAAACTCCGTTCCCCCCCACAGTGACTGGTTGCCCCTAACAACCAATGCAAAACAGATGAAAAACTGACCATTTGTCAGTTTACATCCGTTTTTTGTCCGATTCGTTTTTTGAACGTATGAAAAAATAGGGCTTTCATCCGTTCAAAAAAATGGATGTTAACCGAAGCGGATGAAAACGGATGAAATTAGATGATCATCCGTTGTCATCCGTTTTTCCATAGGAATGCATTGATACATTGAACGGTCCATATGTGTGAAAGGGGCCTTATACAAATAGAGCTTTCTTTTGGTGGTATTTAATAACCACTGGGTTTTATTATTTTTTGCTACATAAATGAAACAATACAGAAAAGTTTGTTTTTCTTGTTTGCAAACAAATAATCTTTCTTCATAAAATTAGGAAAAAATGTAGTCTGCTACACTTCTTTGGTAAAAATAGCCCAAATAAATGTATACTATTTAGTCTGTGTGAAAGTTAATAAGTCTACAAACTATGATGTATACAGTAGTATATGATGTACTGATGGGCTATCTCATTTCTTAAGGCTCTAAAATTCTAGGAAAGTGAAAGTACCCCCCAAGTGACCCCTTTTTGTAAAGTAGACAATCAGAGGTATTTAGTAAGAGGCATGGCGAGTTTTCTGAAGTTGTAATTATTTTTGTCACAATTTAAAAAAAAAAAAAAAGAATATATATATATATATATATATATATATATATATATATATATATATATATATATATATATATTTTAACATACTTTTACCAGTGCAGTACAGTGTCATCATTTGTCTGGTGTGGAGGTGAACAGGGATACTGACTGGTGACGATATTTAAATAATAATTATTATTTTTTCTTTAATGTGCAAGTGCTCATTTTTTAAACCTGTACAGTTTGATCCTCACTAGATTTTCACAAGCAATGCATAATTTAGGGGTAGTGATGAGATGATACATTTTCCAAAAACATAGATTTTCACTGGGTAAGACCAGTCCCCAGCAAACAGATGGTTGGCACAGAATACCAAGTTATTCAGTGAACCAATCAGCTTAAAGGAATACTTAGAACCACTTATCAATTTGCTTCCTTGTTGGAACAGCCCATCCTCTGGTCAGCAAGTGAACACATCAATGGAGCATGAATAATATATAGCAATAGTGTTAGGGGCACATTGAGGGTTATTTACGAAAGGCAAATCCACTTTGCACTACAAGTGCAAACAACAAGTGCAAAGTGAACTTGAAAGTACACTTGAAAGTGCAGTCGCTGTAAATCTGAGGGGTAAATCTGAAATGAGGGGAAGCTCTGCTGATTTTACCATCCAATCATGTGCAAGCTAAAATGCATGTCACTCTCGGATCTACAGCGACTGCACTTCCAAGTTCACTTTCAGTGCAATTTCAAGTGCACTTTGCACTTGTAGTTTAAAGTGGATTTGCCTTTCGTAAATAACCCCCAATGTGTCATCAGGACTGTGGTTGAGCAAATCTGCCTGGGTTCGGTAAGCAGACAGTTTCACAAATCTTGTTTAATGTCTAAAGTCTGTGAACTTTTCAGCGAACCACAATGAAATCAAGCTTTGCCTGCAACTAGGGACCACTTAGGGGTCTTTTTTTTAGGGGCAATAATAAGCACTAACTACTATTGGAAGACCCCATTATCTCATAAAGACTTTTCCAATCTCTGGTTACTCCAAACTGGTAGATTAATTCTCTTTTATGACTCATTTACTATGTTACAGCTCCAATCAGGAAGGCTCTTTATTGTACCCTGCATTGTATATACTTCAATTTATTTCAGCTGCATGAATATAATACATTTAATTATAAAGATGTATCTTAAAGCTATCCTGATTTCACATGTCTGATTGAAAGTCAGGAACAAATGTACTTCCCAGGTTCCTTTGTGAGCTGGCTATTATTTTAAAAAAACTGTATTAGCTTTCCAATACTGCTGGCTTAGTAAGAATAATATGAAATCTTTTGACAAATACATGGCATTAAATTTGCAACCAATTTTACTTTTTTTTTTTTTTTTTTTATCTAGGTTTAATAAAAGATGATATTTCCAAATATTTAATGTCTGGGAACTGCATGAGCAATTCAGATTTAAAGAAACCTATTTTTTGAGCACATATTTTAATTATTTCATGGCCAGGCTTTTATCAAACTAATGTTTGATATGGCTATCACATGCTTTCTCTTCCATTCTTTTACTGTATTAAATGTAGATATTTGTATATTAGCCACTAAAGGCAGAGTAAACAAGCCCAAAAAAATTACTCATCGTAACTCTTCAACAACTGTTGAGATATTAGTAAATTGTCTTCAATAATTTAGCCATCTCAAAAGTTAGTGACACACCTTGCAATCTGTTTGAACAATCTTCTTTGAGCTAGGTTCACATCTATGTGGTTGCAGGACTGCGTGTAGATTGCACACATTACCACACAGAAAAATGGGCTACTGTTTAGCAGCAGCGTGAGGGTGCCACTAATTCTTAATCATTCCCATGTATTGGAAACAGTGGCATGTTTTCCCGCACGCAGAAGCGCATAGGACCGTGCGGTCTCCATGTGGCTGTGGCTTTAGAAGAGATTCAGGGACCTTTTTTCTGTGTTTTCTGCAGGTACAGCAGCTCATTTAAATGAAAAAATTGTGTAGAATAATACTTGGCTAATACTTGTCTATGTGTTTTTCTTCAAATGACAGTGAATGGGCTGCTGTGCCCATGAAAAAGTGGCTGCTGGAAAACCACTTAAGTGTCAACCTAGCCTTAGATCTACCAATAATTATATAGCATGAGATCCTACCTTAGATACAGATTGAGTTGATTATATGGGTAGGGCTCCTACTACATCATTTAGGTAGATCTAAAGGAGACTAAATAGAGATTGTACAAGACTATAAATTGTATGGCAAGCTATAGACTTTATGGGAAGTTTGAAGTAAATTTTATTTATTTTTTTCCCCTAAATTTTTATTTTAATTTTATTATTTTATAATATAATGTATGCATTAATATAATACATATTATTGTTGTTTCACAAATATACATGCCTTGCAAAGGACTCCCAGAGCATGATGCACATTTCATGCACACTGGGGATTATTTATTATTAACACTGTAGAGTGCAAAATCTGGTGCAGCTCTGCATAGAAACCAATCAGCTTCCAGGTTTTATTGCCAAAGCTTAATTAAACAAGCTAAACTTAGAAGCTGATTGCCTACCAGGCACCGCTGCACCAGATTCTGAGTGCACCAGTTTTAGTGAATCTCCCCCACTGTCTCTTAAGCCTTGTACACGCGGTCCGATTGTTGTACGACCGACGCTTTTGTCAAAAGCGCGTGTGCAGGATTTTGTCTAGCATATTAACTATCCGCAAATTGTCATTAGAAAAAAATGAGTGTAGTGGCGTACTATGAGAGTATAAAGAGGAAGTTAATTTCTCAAGTGCCACCCTTTGGGCCCCTTCTGCTATTTCTTGTTAGTAGAAGTTTGGTGAGCGTTGATTTCACACTTTTTTGTTAAGTTATTTTTATTTGGATGGCAGATAGCATCTCTAATTTAATTTCTGTTGTTTTTTTTCTGCACAATAAAAAAATTGTGTAGAATAATACTTGGCTATGTGTTTTTCTTCAAATTACAGTTTGGGAGTAGGCAGTTACATTAAAAACAACACAATGGAAAATTAACAGGGGACACCAACATAGTTGTAGCTTTGATCTTAAAAACTCAGAGATAATGGTGTTGTGGTAACTTCCCCAAAAATCTAACAACCATAATATTAATATTATTTATATCACTACAAAACAAATGCCTTTTAAAATACGTTTGGCATAACTACATCAGTATCACCAGCAAAGCAGCTTCATTATTATCTAATTTCATCAATTGGCGCATCACGAATGTTAATTCTAGATTACAAACAGTAGTTTATAAGGCCGAACTCTTCCCGGTCGTTCCTTGATTCCGATCATGCGTGTTTGCACTTTTGACTTATGTTTGACGATTTCTGTACTGACCATCCGAAAATCAGACGTTGAGTTCACATCTGACAAAAATTTTATAGCCTGCACATCCAGCTTTTGTCTGAAGAAAAAGTGAAATCGGCTGTCGAAAGCACTGTACTAACGATCCGAAAATTACGAGGTTTCACATCTGGTTTTCGTCTGGCTTTAGACTGCTTTCACACTAAAAGCGCCAGCCATTAGTGCTAAAGTGCCGCTTGTTTTAGCGGCGCTTTAGCGCTGTTTAAGCTGCACTTTTGCGCTGCTTTTCGGCCGCTAGCAGGGTGCTTTTAACCCCAAAAAAGGGTTAAAAACTTCAGTTTTTTGCCACTTTTCAGCCGCTTTCAAAGTGCTGCCCAATCATTCCAATGGGCAGGGCGTTTTGGGAGTGCTAAATACAGCACTACCAACCCACCCCAAAGATGCTGCTTGCAGGACTTTTCGGAAACGTCCCGCAAACGCACCGCCCCAGTGTGAAAAGTCACACTGCAGTGAATGGGAGGCGGTTTTCAGGCACTTAGCAGAGGCTATTTCTAGTGCTAAAGCGCCTGAAAACCACCCAAATTTAAAAGGGGTCCTATTGTGCACTATAAAGAGCAGTCTTAAAAAATAGAAGCAAAGGAGATTATGGCAACATGGGAAATTAAACCTAAAGCGCTACCTGGTGACTAGATAATATTTATATGCAATATGTAATTATGTACCTGCCTAAAGCTTTACCTGGTGACTGGATACAAAATACTAACTATGTTATATGCAATATGTAATTATGTACCTGAATTAAAAAAGTTTAACTATTTTAAAAATTCGATTTTTAAGCCATGAATTACATACAATACATATGAATTTGTCACGGGTCAGAAATAAGCAAACATGCCAGCTTTTTTCAGGGTTGTCCTGCTGGAACTAATTTGAGTTGTTTATTTAGGACATGCACTCTCTACTACATCTTAAAAGCTTGTATGACTTTTTTTGTCATAGGAATATGCATTTTAAAAAGTTATATGTCATTTTAAAATTATAATGATAATATATTTCCATTTAGCAAATTCTGTTAGAGTCTCTTTTTGTTCAGCTTTAAACTCAGAAAAAAAAGTTGTTATAATTATTTCAGTTCTAGTCTAAATATGTGAAATTATAAAAGCTTTTTGGTGATTATTTGTACTTTATTTGAAATCTACTTGCCTTACATTCTTTGAGATAAAATGACATTTTACCAACGCATGGCGCTTTTTTTCCTGAATGTTCTAGTTACAGACTGTACTGTACTGTTACATTTTCACTAAGCCAAACTGTATTAAACTGTTGTCAAGAAATGTAAGTATTTTATTGTGTTAGTCACAGAGTAAATGTGAAAAGCTAATTCGATTTTTCAGTATCACAGTCTGGAGCGACGTATGTGTCCGTCTCACTCATCAATCAGACAGCTTAATGACGGCAGAAAAAAGATGGAGAGCAATGTGACATGCTCAAATTTTCTTTATTTGCTATGCACATTGAATGGAGATATTGCTTTCATCTTCTTACATAACATGATATCCTCTTTAGAACATATTTTAATCTCAAGAAAGAGAAACATCTAAATTCATGTCATATTAAAATCAAAGACAAATAAATCTTCTACAAAAGAGATCCTTGCTAACATTTTCGCATTATCATCATTTGGTACAATAAGCTAAAAGATATTTTAGAATACCTTGTCTTTTATAGAATTGTGTTTGACCTGTTACTAGATCAAAAGCCTTTTTTTTTTGCTGAAGTGCTGTAATTTGTGTTATATTCAAGATCATTTTGAATATTTGTTAAGGATGAACTCCAAGCAGATATAAAAGACACAAATTAATGCAGCTATGTATTTATTCATCAGTCATTAAGATAGGAATTTACTAAGACTGCAGCAGCCAGAAACTGGAGCAACTGTGCATGGTAACCAACCAGCTTCTAGCTTTTGAAATTATTGTAATAATATAAATGAATTACACCGCCATCTAATATGTATTTGCCTGGCTTAACTGTATATTGACAATAAAAATAGGTATCAAAATATAACCGCTCCTAATATCTTGTACCACCACTGCGCCAATGCAAAAATATGTGAATAAAAAATATTAAACTAAAGCTGCCACTTAAAATGATAAATATGAAAACAGAATTTAGACGCATCTGCTAATTTATTTTTTATTTTTAATCTCACATTTTTAAAAATATTCACTTAATTATTTGTGTGCATTTATTTATCATAGTGAATAGTTATCTATGTCTGTATGGACTCAATATGTTATACTTGGTACTGTTACTGTAACCCAGATTTATCTATGTTTCTGTATTTTAGTATTTTCCTTTTATTCTTATTTTTATTTTATTTTTTCCCCTCTCCAACTTCTGTTCCCCTATTGAAATTTCAATAAAAAAAATTTGACAAAGAAAACTGAATTTAAACCTAAAAACACACAAGTGAAAAATAGGAAAAAATGTAGCGCTAATAAAAGAAAATCACTAAACTAATATAATAGCATTCACTAGTGACACTGTGATAATCAAATTGTACCCCACGTGACATGTGATAAAATTCAAAAACAATAGTCCATAAAGTGAAGTAATGTTCCAAAGAAGAAAGAAATATTCCAAAAAGAGAGATGTAGTCTTCTTAATAGAGAATATCTTCCACCACACCGTGCACGTAACAGCTCCCCTTTGAAAATGCACTCACCAGCTGTATATGCCTCCCACTCTCGTGTTCGGCTCAAACTAGTTAACCACTAGAGGGTGAACGACCATCAATTGAAAGCTTGTGTGTCAACACAGGATATTCCATACATGTAAAAATGAAAAGGTGCTCCAATAAATAATAAGTGTAAAATAGTAACGACCAAATTTATTAAAATAAACAACCACACTTCAAATATTGCACTCACATGATATGAAAATAAAACCAGCCTTAAATCAATCACAGCAAGCAGAATAAAGTGTAAGATGGCACTGCAGTGATTTGCGGTCACGGCGGACCCAAGGTGTACGCTCGGTGTAGGTCTCTCACCCCCTCCTGAGCTCCGGGTCACAGCAGCCATGTAGCGTTCTTAGCCTCAGCGTGTCACGATAGTGTCAATGATAATGCAGCCACGCACCCAACGTTTCGTCACTTGGACTTATTCATGGGATTAACTGTATATTCCCTCTTGTATTTAATCTATATGTATCTGTATATACCATACAGATACATATAGATTAAATACAAGAGGGAATATACAGTTAAGCCAGGCAAATACATTTCAGATGGCGGCGTAATTCGGCGTAGGAATGTTTGTATAACAACACACCCCCCATTATGTTTGTTGTTGATCAAGCCTGGAATCCTGTTTTAAACCTCAGGCAACACTTTATGACCAGGTGACCAGGTGTCCATCTCCTGTTTATTGATAAACAAAACCTGTTTTCCTCCTTTCATGTAACCATAAAACAGCCCCTCCCTTATCCTTTGTCCTGTAGCCCATATATACTGTATGCCTCCACAGTAAAAGCAGACATCATACAAATACAAATGCATAACCTGCCTCTCGTGTATCGTTAATATGATGTCTCCAGATCATCTGTAAGAGCGCTGTCGGGAGACCTTAAAGGAGGATGGTTCATCCAGAATAACTAATATTTCCTTTCAGCTTTTATTTGTAAAGATTACCTGAACAAGGTGACGTTAGAAGCTGATTGGTTACTGTGCACAGCTGCTTCAGATTCAGTATGCTCCAGTTGTAAATGAAAATCCCTCTACATATATAATTTAAATGCAACTAGGGCATACCTCCCAACTTTTTGAGATGGGAATGAGGGACACCTATCAGCAAAAGTAGGCAGGCATAGGACACACCCATTGCCATGCCCCCTTAACCACTTAACGACCGCCCACCGCCGATTTACGTCGGCAGAATGGCACGGACAGGCAGAATCACGTAGATCTACGTGATCGCCTTTGTGCAGTTGGGGGGTCCATCCGGACCCCCCTTCACTGCAGTGAGCGGCCGTTAAGTGTTCGGGAGCGATCAGGCATGAGGGGGCGGCCGCTCGATTCCGCCCCCCCCTCGCGATCGCTCCCGGCCAATGAAATTGCTTCCTCCGCCATGTGATGTAAACACAGGCTGGAGGAAGTGATGTCATCTCCCTCGCCGCGGTCTTTTCGTTCCCGGCGCCGAGGAGTGAAGACAGAGGTTAGTGCTCCAACAGTCCACTGACACGTAGGTACACATAGGCACACAAATCACCCCCCAGTCACCCCCAGATCACCCCCCAGGTCACCCCAAAGCCCCCAATCACAGTGTCACTGATTGCAGTGATCATTTATTTTACTGATCACTGCATTTAGTGTCATCTGTGATTGTAAAAAGTTGCAAGGCAGTTAGGATTAGGCCCCTTTAGGTCCAGGGTAGCCCCCTAACCCCCCCTAATAAAGGTTTAACCCCTTGATCACCCCCCAGGTAACCCTTTCACCCCCTAACTTCAGCGTCACTAAGCGATTGTTTTTCCGATCGCTGTATTCGTGTCGCTGGTGTTTTAGATAGGCAGTTATTTTTTTTTTAGGTTCGCCGCAGGTTTTTATTGGTGTCAGGTACCCCCATATTTAACCTAATAAAGGTTTTAACCCCCTGATTGCCCCTAGTTAACCCTTTCACCAGTGATCACCATATAAAGGTTACGGGTGACGCTGGTTGATTAGTTTGCTTTTTATAGCATCAGGGCACCCGCCGTATATAACCCAATAAAGGTTTAACCCCCCTGATCGCCCGGCGGGTGAGATCAATTAGGTTTTAGCGCCAGAGAGGGTCTGCGTCGCCCCAGGCAGTGTTAGGTTAGTGCCAGTAACGCTAACACCCACGCGCAAAGCATACACCCCCCTTAGTGGTATAGTATCTGATCAGATCTATACTAGCATCCCCAGCGGTTTAGGGTTCCCAAAAACGCAGTGTTAGCGGGATCAGCCCAGATACCTGCTAGCGCCTGCGTTTAGCCCCTCCGCCCAGCCCAGCCCACCCAAGTGCAGTATCGATCGATCACTGTCACTTACCAAACACAACACACATAACTGCAGCGTTCGCAGAGACAGGCCTGATCCCTGCGATCGCTAACAGTTTTTTTGTAGCGTTTGATATATTTGCTGACGACAGTCAGGTGCTTTTTTTCCTGTGAATCTTACTAGTGTACCCCTAAATTTAGAGCCCAAAATGGCAAGACGAAGGTACACTAGTAAAGAGGCCTACGAGATTCTGAGCATGACAGATAGTGAAGAGGAGGTCACGTATCTGTCAGATTCAGGCTCAGAATATCTTCCCGTAGAAGACAGTGACGTCAGCGGCCCCACGTCAGATAGCTCTGACGACGAAGTTGAGGTCCCTGCTAAGGTCAGGCGTACCCGATCCCGATCTTCTGAGGTTGTTGAGGAGCAAGAACCGCAGGTCTCTCGTATCATGGAGCAGAGTAGTACTAGCGCCGCTATTCCTTCTGGTGAACTGGCAAGCACCAGCGGCCTAGTACAGCCTGGACGTACATCCAGCACTGCAGTAACACTTGGTGACGTGGCGAGTCCCATAAGTGCAGTTCAAGCTGGCGAGGTGGCAAGCACAAGTAGTGTCCCGCTGCCACCAAGAAGACAAAGGCAGGCCCGTCGTGCCCATACTGCCCTTCCTGCAGAATTTGCCTATCCTGATTGGGTCCCCACCACTTCTGCAGAACCCGTACTTCCCCCATTCACTGCCCAACCCGGTATTCAGGTGGAAACAGCTGATTTTATGCCAATCGATTTTTATTCGCTGTTTTTCACGGAAGATCTCTATAGATCTATTGTGGACCAGAGTAATTTATATGCTGGTCAATTTATCGCCGCTAACCCCCAGTTGCCTAAAATTGCCAGAAATTGGAAACCAATTACGGTTTCCGAATTTAAGACCTTTCTGGGCCTTTCCCTCAACATGGGCACACATAAATTTCCGTCATTGCGTGCTTATTGGTCCACGCACCCAATTGACCACATGCCCGTGTTCTCTGCCTCCATGTCCAGGGCACGATACGAGCAGATTTTGCGGTTCATGCACTTCAACGACAATGAACTTTGTCGTCCACGTGGGGACCCTGAATACGACCGGCTCTATAAAATTCGGCCCCTCATAAACCACTTCAACGAACGTTTTGCAGCCTTGTTTACTCCCGATCAAGTTGTCTGTGTTGATGAGTCCCTGATTAAATTTTCTGGCCGCTTGTCTTTCAAGCAGTACCTTCCCAGCAAGCGTGCCAGATACGGGGTCAAGCTCTACAAGTTCTGTGACAGGGCAACAGGCTATGTAGTGAACTTTACGGTTTATGAGGGAAAAGACAGTCAGATTGAGTCGGTCAACTGCCCGGATTACATAGGGAGCGCTGGCAAGATAGTGTGGAACTTGGTGTCACCCTTATTCGGAAAGGGGTACCACTTGTATGTGGACAATTATTACACGAGCGTGCCACTGTTTAGTCACTTGTTTGATCATAAGATTGGAGCATGTGGCACCGTGCGACCTAATCGCCGGGGCTTTCCCCAGCGGCTTGTAGATGCCCGTCTTAGGCTGGGGGAGAGAGCCTGCTTGAAGTGTAATAACTTGCTCGCTATGAAGTGGAGGGACAATAAGAATGTTTTCCTTCTTACCTCCCTTCATGCAGACACGACAGTCCAAATTCGTACGGCGACTGGTGTTGTGGAGAAACCCCTCTGTGTCCACGAATATAACCAAAATATGGGAGGGGTGGACCTCAACGACCAGTTGATGGCGCCGTATCTAATTGACCGTAAGGCGAGACGCTGGTACAAAAAAGTGTCTCTATCATTATTCCAATTGGCTTTGCTGAACGCTCATGTGCTATACAGAGCTTCAGGCGGGACGTTATCTCTTCTAAAATTCCAGAATGAGATAGTCACAGAACTCCTGTATCCAGGCGGTTCTGCACCTCACCATCCCCAACCAAATGCAGTAAGCCGGCTGCATGAGAGGCATTATTCGTATGTCCTCCCGAGTACCCCTACCCAAAGCCACCCCCAAAAAAGATGTCGTGTCTGTAGCAAGCGCGGATTTAGGCGTGACACCCGTAGTTTTTGTCCACTCTGTCCTGACAAGCCTGGTCTTTGCCAAGGTGAATGTTTTGAACGCTACCACTCAAAAGTGAAGTTTTAGCGTAGGGTACAGCATTTCACAGACTAGGACACACTTACACAGGGTCTCCCAAGATGCCATTACATTTTGAGAGACCCGAACCATTACAGTTGTAAAGTTACAAAAAAAAGTGTAAAAAAGAAAAAAAAAACGTAAAAAACAAAACACAAAAAAAATATAAAATAAAAAAACCAAAAATAGTTGTCGTTTTATTGTTCTCTCTCTCTCTATTTTCTCTCTATTGTTCTGCTCTTTTTTACTGTATTCTATTCTGCAATGTTTTATCATGCTTGCTTTTCAGGTATGTAATTTTTTGTTTTCAGGTGCGCCATTCAACTGCAGCGCGGAATTATTTATCTTGACAGCAACAGCGTTTGCTCCCACGATACATAAAGCCGTGACTCCAGTGCTGTAGGAGGTGATTTCACCACCACAGTTAAAAAAAAGAGCATATATGCCGAAGCATGGGGGCAGCAGGGGCGGAGGAGCGATTTTGCTCTTAATGCCGCGTACATACGGTCGAAATTCCGACCGTGTGTACGCGGCATAACTTTTTTGCGGGAGGATGCCCCCATGCTTCGGCATATATATATTTTAGGCACAGGTTGCGTTAAAACATTTTTTTATTTTTTACTAGGTTTTGTTTTGGTATTTGCTTTGCAGGTATGGCATGGTAAGGTCCTACTGTTGTACTGTAATGTTACTTTGTTTTAATGTTAACCACCATTTGCTTAGCAGGTACGCCATTCAGTTGCAGCGCGGATCTATTTATCTTGACAGCAACAGCGTTTGCTCCCACGATACATAAAGCCGTGACTCCAACGCTGTAGGAGGTGATTTCACCACCACAGTTAAAAAAAAGAGCATATATGCCGAAGCATGGGGGCAGCAGGGGCGGAGGAGCGATTTTGCTCCTAATGCCGCGTATATACGGTCGAAATTCCAACGGAGGCTTATCCGTGGAAAAGTCCGACCGTGTGTACGCGGCATAACCTTTTATGCCGCGTACATACGGTCGAAATTCCGACGAAGGCTTGACCGTGTGTACGCGGCATAACTTTTTTGCGGGAGGATGCCCCCATGCTTCGGCATATATGCCCATCATTAGAAGTGGGTGGATGAAGGGAGGTATTCTAATGGTGGGCATACCCACCAATCAATCTCTTTTTTTCGTTCAGCCAATAGGCTGTATGAAAAAAAAGATTACAATACATGTCCAACAAGGACCAGCAACGTACTGGTATGTTGCTGGACTTTGAATGTTTATACCAGAATGATGCCTGCGGGTTTAGGTATCATCTTGGTATCATTCTTTTCAGCCAGCAGCCAGCTTTCATGTAAAAGCAATTCTAGCAGATAATTAGCCTCTAGACTGCTTTTACAAGCAGTGGGAGGGAATGTCCCCCCCCCCGGATATAAAAAGCGCCATTGGGAAATTGGGAAAGCATTTTATCACACCGATCTTGGTGTGGTCAGATGCTTTGAGGGCAGAGGAAAGATCTAGGGTCTAACCCCCCAATTTTTTTCAAAAAAAGAGTACCTGTCACTACCTATTGCTATCATAGGGGATATTTACATTCCCTGAGATAACGATAAAAATGGTAAAAAAATAAAATATGGAAGGCACAGTTTAAAAATAAAATAAAAAAGCCAAATAAATAATAAAAAAAAAAAAAAAAAAAGCACCGCTGTCCCCCCCTGCTATTGCGCAAAGGCGAACGCAAGCGTCGGTCTAGCGTCATATGTAAACAGCAATTGCATCATGCATGTGAGGTATCACCGCGAAGGTCAGATCGAGGGCAGTCATTTTAGCAGTAGACCTCCTCTGTAAATCTAACGTGGTAACCTGTAAAGGCTTTTAAATGCTTTTAAAAATGAATGTAGTTTTGTCGCCGCTGCGCGTTTGTGCGCAATTTTAAAGCATGTCGTGTTTGGTATCCATGTACTCGGCCTATGATCATCTTTTTTATTTCATCAAACATTTGGGCAATATAGTGTTTTTTAGTGCATTAAAAATAAAAAAAGTGTGTTTTTCCCCCAAAAAATGCGTTTGAAAAATCGCTGCGCAAATACTGTGTGGAAAAAAAAAATGCAACACCCACTATTTTAATCTGTAGGGCCTTTGCTTTAAAAAAATATATAATGTTTGGGGGTTCAACATAATTTTCTTGCAAAAAAAAATTTTCTTTCATGTAAACAAAAAGTGTCAGAAAGGGCTTTGTCTTCAAGTGGTTAGAAGAGTGGATGATGTGTGACATAAGCTTCCTAATGTTGTGCATAAAATGCCAGGACAGTTCAAAACCCCCCCAAATGACCCCATTTTGTAAAGTAGACACCTCAAGCTATTTGCTGAGAGGCATGTTGAGCCCATTGAATATTTTTTTTTTTTGTCCCAAGTGATTGAATAATGACCAAAAAAAAAAAAAATGTACAAAAAGTTGTCACTAAATTATATATTGCTCAAACATGCCATGGGCATATGTGGAATTACACCCCAAAATACATTCTGTTGCTTCTCCTGAGTACGGGGATACCACATGTGTGGGACTTTTTGGGAGCCTAGTCGCGTACGGGACCCCAAAAACCAAGCACCGCCTTCAGGATTTCTATGGGTGTAAATTTTTGATTTCACTCCTCACTGCCTATCACAGTTTCGGAGGCCATGGAATGCCCAGATGGCACAAAACCCCCCCAAATGACCCCATTTTGGAAAGTAGACACCCCAAGCTATTTGCTGAGAGGTATGTTGAGTATTTTGCAGATCTCGCTTTTTGTCACAAAGTTTTGAAAATGTAAAAAAAGAAAAAAAAAAAGAAAAAAAAATGTCTTTCTTAATTTTCAAAAACAAATGAGAGCTGTAAAATACTCACCATGCCTCTCAGCAAATAGCTTGGGGTGTCTACTTTCCAAAATGGGGTCATTTGTGGGGGTTTTGGGCTATTTTGACATTTTATGGCCTTCAAAATTGTGATAGGTAGTGAGGAGTGAAATCAAAAATTTATGCCCTTAGAAACCTTGAAGGCGGTGCTTGGTTTTTGGGGTCCCGTACGCGGCTCCCAAAAAGTCCCACACATGTGGTATCCCCGTACTCAGGAAAAGCAGCAGAATGTATTTTGGGGTGCAATTCCACATATAACCATGGCATGTGTGAGCAATATATCATTTAGTGACAACTTTTTGTACATTTTTTTTTTCTTTTTGTCATTATTCAATCATTTGGGACAAAAAAAAAATATTCAATGGGGTCAACATGCCTCTCAGCAAATAGCTTGGGGTGTCTACTTTCCAAAATGGGGTCATTTGGGGGGGTTTTGTGCCATCTTGGCATTTTATGGCCTTCAAAACTGTGATAGGTAGTGAGGAGTGAAATCAAAAATGTATGCCCTTAGAAACCTTGAAGGCGGTGCTTGGTTTTTGGAGTTCCGTACGCGGCTAGGCTCCCAAAAAGTCCCACACATGTGGTATCCCCGTACTCAGGAGAAGCAGCAGAATGTATTTTGGGGTGTAATTTCACATATGCCCATGGCATGTGTGAGCAATATATCATTTAGTGACAACTTTGTGCAAAAAAAAAAAAGTTTGTCATATTCCCGCAACTTGTGGCAAAATATAAAATATTCCATGGACTGAACATGCCTCTCAGTAAATAGCTTGGGGTGTCTACTTTCCAAAATGGGGTCATTTGGGGGGGTTTTGTGCTATTTTGGCATTTTATGGCCTTCGAAACTGTGATAGGTAGTGAGGAGTGAAATCAAAAATTTGCGCCCTTAGAAATCCTGAAGGCGGTGCTTGGTTTCCGGGGTCCCGTACGTGGCTAGGCTCCTAAAAAGTCCCACACATGTGGTATCCCCGTACTCAGGAGAAGCAGCAGAATGTATTTTGGGGTGCAATTCCACATATAACCATGGCATGTGTGAGCAATATATCATTTAGTGACAACTTTTTGTAATTTTTTTTTTTTTGTCATTATTCAATCACTTGGGACAAAAAAAAAAAATATTCAATGGGCTCAACATGCCTCTCAGCAATTTCCTTGGGGTGTCTACTTTCCAAAATGGGGTCATTTGGGGGGGTTTTGTACTGCCCTGCCATTTTAGCACCTCAAGAAATGAGATAGGCAGTCATAAATTTAAAGCTGTGTAAATTTCAGAAAATGTACCCTAGTTTGTAAACGCTATAACTTTTGTGCAAACCAATAAATATACGCTTATTGACATTTTTTTTACTAAAGACATGTGGCTGAATACATTTTGGCCTAAATGTATGACTAAAATTGAGTTTATTCGATTTTTCTTATAACAAAAAGTAGAAAATATCATTTTTTTTCAAAATTTTCGGTCTTTTTCTGTTTATATCGCAAAAAATAAAAATCGCAGAGGCAATCAAATACCATTAAAAGAAAGCTCTATTTGTGGGAAGAAAAGGACGCAAATTTCATTTGGGTACAACATTGCATGTCCGCACAATTTACAGTTAAAGCAGCGCAGTGCCGAATCCCAAAAACAGGCTTGGTCCTAATGGCCCGAAATGGTCCGGGGCTTAAGTGGTTAAAGGAGACCCCTTAAACCCACAAGTGCTTTTTTTACCACTACTATTCCTTTATTGGAATTTACAAATGCAGCAATTTAAAAATCAGATGAAAGGTTTAGCGCTGGAAAACACTTTTTGATTGATAAAAAGTGCATTTTCTATACAACTATTTAGGTCAGACCAAAATGAGGGACAAAGGAGGAGGAATGAGGGACAGAGGGACATTGTTCCAAATCAGGGACAGTCCCTCGAAATCAGGGACAGTTGGGAGCTATGCTAGGTTAAGTATCTGAATTTGACTTGGTATCAGCTTCTTGCAATCTCTTATACAGAAGTACTTAGGCTGGTTGTGGGAGGGGCAGAACTAAAAGCAAATCAGGTAAGTTGCCTGCAGATATGTTGACAAAGAACAAATGGGAAAGGAAAATAAAGCAGCGTGAGCTTAGAAATGGCTTCATCAGTCTGCTGCTGTTGCTGCTCTTTTAGGCTGTGTTCACACCTATGCAAATTGGGGGAGAGTTTCCCCGCATCCAATTTGCATAGCAGGAGAATGTGACTGAATGTGACTGGCTCTCTATGGAGCCGGTTCACATATCCCCGCAGCAGGTCCAGTGCTTATTGCTGGAAAAACGTGTGCCTTTTTTGGTGCGTTTCAGGTCCGAATTCAGCCCAAAATTTGAGCTGAAATCGGACCTGAAACGTTGACCCCTGCTGTGTGACGGATGCGGCGATAGTGTGAACCGAGCCTCACTGTCCAGTTCACAGACTGGGGGCATTTTCTTAACCACTTTAGCCCCGGAAGGGTTTACCCCCTTAATGACCAGGGCATTTTTTGCGATACTGCACTGAATTATTTTAACTGACAATTGCGCGATCGTGCGATGTTGTACCCAAACAAAATTGATGTCCTTTTTTTCCCACAAATAGAGCTTTCTTTTGGTGGTATTTGATCACCTCTGCGGTTCCTATATTTTGTGCTATAAACTAAAAAAAAGAGCAACAATTTTGAAAAGAATCCTGATATTTTTTACTTTCTGCTATAAAACATATCCAATAAAAATATGTAAAAAAACTAATTTCTTCATCAGTTTAGTCCAATTTGTATTCTGCTAAATATTTTGGTAAAAAAATTCCAATTAGCGTATATTGATTGGTTTGCGCAAACTTTATCGCGTTTGCAAACTATGGGATAGATTTAGGGACTTTTTTTTTTACTAGTAATGGCGGCGATCAGCGATTTTTAGCAGGACTGCGACATTACGGCGCACAAATTGGACACTAAGTGACACTTCCGGGGACCAGTGACACCAATACAGTGCTCAATGCTAAAAAAAAATGCACTGACACTGTATTAATGACACTGTCAGGGAAGGGGGTAACATCAGGGGCAATCGAAGGGTTAAATGTGTTCCCTATGTGTGCTTTCTATCTGTGTGGGGGATGCTGACACTAGACAAAAAGATTGGTGTTCCTGATTACTAGAAATCACTGATTAACAAACGCAATTTTTCAATTGGTCTGTTGTGATTCCAGGACATTTCATCATATGTGTCCGTGTCTGTGGCTTCCCCCTTATTTAGAATTTAGTTTTTTCTCACTACACTCTTATTTTTTGTTTTTCATCCTTCACACCCCGGGCAGTCCTGAGTCCCTGGACAGTATTGGTCTGTTGTGATTTCAGGAGGCCCTACCATGTCTTCTCTGTTTGCCCTGCTGCCAGGTTTTTTCGGTGGACTCTACACACCTTCCTCCTCACTCTCATTTCCTTGGGCTCTTTACCCTCTTCCAGTCACATCCTCACTGACCACAATATTTTACATCTCACATAGATTGGAGCTGTCCACAGGTATTCCCCTGCAGCTCACCCTGGACACTTTTCATCGCCCCCCCTTGGCTGTGGTTGTTTCCGGCTGTGCCGCCTGCGATTCCGCGCCCCCCAGCTCCCGGCGGGAGTGGTTCTTGGCCTTCCTCAGCCTTCAGGCTTTAGCAATTTATGACTATTTTTAAAGCTGTGAAGTAAGTAATTTGGGATGTTTTGGGTTTTTTCCTTCCCCTGCTTCCTTATTTAATTCATTGGAGTAATTTTGGATATATATTCTCACAGACATGAATTCTGCAAATTGCTTCTGATGAAGTGGAATTGAGTCCACGAAACGCGTCAAGCCTACCATGCAGTTTATTTCAATCATGTCTGTATATTATACTTTTCCATTGTTTTTATTTAGTATGTGCTATAATAGAATTTTTATATGTCTACTATATGCCCGCCATACTTGCTATGTATCATGTCCTATGTATTTATGAATAAACCTCCTTTGTTCGTTTAATCCATTGGTTTTTGCCTACACGCATCTCATTTAAAGTCCCAAACTTCCCCCCTTTTTCTAAATGTACAACAGGGATGGAAGTGTGTGCTCATTAAGACCACACACTTCATTCAAAGTCCCAATTTCTCCCCTTTTTACCACAATCAAAGGATGTACAGGTATGTCCTAAGGGCTGGAAGTGGTTGAAGTACATTTTCTCTATTTTGTTCTGTTGAATATGTAGCTGGGTGCCCATTCACACGCGGTGCTTAGGTGCAGGTGCAAGTTACCTTAACTCCATTTCCTGAACATGCCCACTGAGTATAAATTCTGTAGCTTCTCTCCCACAGCAACTCAGAGAGGCCACAACTGATGAAGCTAATATAGCTGGGCAAGTAATCTGCAGCCAGGTGAGAGGTTCTCTAGTCTCAGAACTGATGTGTGTGCTTCTGGGCCAAAACCTAATAGCATGCAGCTTAAAGCTCCGTACACACGGTCGGACTTTTGCCCAACAAACTTCATTTTGAGCAAGTTGGACTAACAATCCGACCGTGTGTACGCTCCATCGGACAAACTTTTTTTGCTTTTTTCTTGTTTTCATCGGACAAAAGTTGGGTCTGCAAACGGACAAATTTTTGCCCAACAAAAGTCAGATGGAGCAAAGTCCGACCGTGTGTACAGAAAACCATCGGACTTTTGTCCGATGGACAAAACAACTGATGTTAAAATCAACCAACAATAGCAGAAGTTGACCAAAGGGTGGCGGTAAAGAGCAGAAAAGAGCAGAGAAACCACGTGATGTTGCAAAAAGTTTTGGGAAAGTTTGCAGAAAAGTCTGAGCGTGTGTATGCTATGGGTGTTCCCGACCAACTCCGTTCGGACAAAAAAACACGGAAAAATCCGATGGAAGTCCGACCGTGTGTACAGGGCTTTACAGAGACTATGGGGTTAATTTACTAAAGGCAAATTGACTGTGCACTTTGCAAAATGCAGTTTCCCTCTGCAAATGCAGTTGCTCCAGAGCTTAGTAAATGAGGCGAGGCTTCACTTTGCAAAGAGTACCTAATCAGGTGCAGGGAAAATAAAAAAACAGCATTTTTGCTTGCACATGATTGGACGATGAAAGTCAAAAGTCAATTTCTATATTGTAGAAATTATTTGGTTATTGAAATTTCAAAGAATGGAAGAAATGTTATTTATTAATTAATAATTTATATTATAGAGTAATATAATTTGATATATCAAAGATAATTATTTCTTCTTTATGTTAAAATAGTTATATGATATGGTTAAAATTATAAGAAGTTAAATCTATGAAGGTAAAGGAAGAACATTTTTAATATTACATCATTTAGATGGAGAATAAATTAAAATGAATAAATAATATAATAATTTATAGTTTCTTGATGGAATGAAATAGTTACATATTTCAGAGGAATATCTCAGAGTTTTGGAAAAAGCTTATGTACAATATCTGAAACACTATATTGTATGAATGTTTATTGTATTGTTTGTATTGAAAAAAAAAGGGGGCCAGAAACATTTATTATTTTAAGAGAATGCACTTATTTTGTTTGTTAATTATAGTGCACTGAGGGGGAATTGTTAGATATTTTGAGTTCATTACTATTTTAAGTGATAAAAGTTTCTGAAATCTTTATTGAAACATGTTAGTTTTTGAAGATTGCTGAGGACAGAGAAAGGTCATTTGCTGTATATGTAACTTCTATTTCTGAGGTACCATGTCAGGACAATGGGTGGAGTTATGTTTCTTAATATACACAAGTGGGTGTTACTTCTGTGGACAGTAGCATCACCTTCCTTGGAGCGATGCTAAATGTAAATAATGCTTAGCTTAGCTTTTTCAAACAGTATAATAATGCCTCACAAGTGAACACAAGTTCGGAAGATCGGGGGAAGGGACCCGATACACATGGAGAATGTACCATCTAATTCTACTTCCTCCTCCTAAGCTAACACCTTACCATATGTTATCAGCTGTCATCATGTAACTCTTGTCTTTTGCTTGTCTTTCTGAAGAATAAACTCACTCGTTCTTGAAGATATCCTGGCTCATTGAATTTTGGGAACGAAATGCCTAGAAAAAGACACTAATTGACATAACACGTGTCTTGGTCTATTTTTACACTGGGATTCCGCGCCTTTTTTTTTTTTACACCATGTGCACTGCGTTTTTTCCTCATGGATAAATGCAGGTAACTAAAATGACCCACAGAAGACAATAGTTTTCTATGCAAAATGTTCATACCAGAACACTGTGTTTCTCTATGTTCCAGAGATGTGTGATATGCAACATGTTTGCATAATATCACATCTCACTGGATGTCCCTGCATGTCACAGCACAGCAAACACAATGCACCATTCTGCTGTGCGGTGACATGAATGAAGGAAACTGATGCTTAAACGTGCATCACACTGCATCACACTTCCCCCTACCACTGGGTCACTGCAGCCGAAACAGACAGATGCCCGCACACGAAATCACTTTGGTTTAGTGTGCAATCAGTGTGAATGGGCTCTTAAAGAAATTAACTAGCAAGTCGCTGATAAAATGCAAGGACAGCATGAAGAAAACTGAGCCTACCTTAAAAGTTAGCTTCAGTGACCGAGGTCAGTTGGCTGTATTGTAGAATACAGGGGTCAGTAGTATGTGAGGTAGTGTACAGGGGTCAGCAGTTTGCAGGGCATATTAAAGGGATAGTAGGGCAGTGGACAGTGTCAGTGGGGCAGAAGATAGTGTCAGAAGGGCAGAGGATGGGGTCAGAGTAGGGGATGGTGTCAGTGGAGCAGTGGACAGTGTCAGTAGTGCAGTGTATAGTGTCAGAGGTGCAGTGTATAGTGTCAGTAGGGCAGTGGATAGTGTCAGTAGGGCAGTGTATAGTGTCAGTAGCACAGTGGGGCAGAGGACAGTGTCAGTAGCACAATGGATGGTGACAGTGGGGCAGAGAATGGTGTCCGTAGGGCAGGGGACAGCGCCATTAGTGCAGTGGATGGTGTCAATATGGCAGAAGACTGTGTCAGAGGACTGGGCGGTGTCAGTAGAGCAGTGGATAGTATCAGTAGAGCAGAGGACGGTGTTAGTAGGGCAGAGGACAGTGTCAGTAGCACAGTGGATGGTGACAGTGTGGAGGAGGATGGTGATGGTGTCAGTAGGGCAGTGGATGGTGATGGTGGGGCAGATGACCGTGTCAGTAGCACAATGGATGGTGACAGTTGGGCAGAGGACGGTGTAAGTAGCACAGTGGATGGTGACAGTAGGACAGAGGATGGTGTCAGTAACACAGTGGATGGTGACAGTGGGGCAGAGGACAGGGTCAGTAGCACAGTGGATAGTGCCAATGGGGCAGAGGATGGTGTCAGTAGCACAGTGAATGGTGACAGTAGGGCAGAGGACGGTGTCAGTACCACAGTGGACGGTGACAGTAGGGCAGAGGACGGTGTCAGTACCCCTTGAAAACCTGAAGGTGCTCCTTAAAGAAGTAGCAGAATGTGTTTTGGGGTGTAGATCTAAGTATGCCCATGCTGCATATGCGAGAAATAACTTTACAGCTTTGTAAAAAAAAAAAAAAAAAAAAAAAAAAAGGGTTTCTTTATTTTCTAAAAAAATCTGACAAAAATTATATCTTTAATATACTCACTATGCCTCTTACCCAATATGTTGTGGTGTCTACTTTCCAAAAAGCAGTCATTTGGGGGTATGTTTGCAAATACGTACACTATAGCTTGTAGACTATAAATTTCACAAAGACTAAGGGCCTGAACACGGTGTGGCAAAGGTGTGGGCTGTGCACTTTGTCCTGCACTGCATGTGAACATGCTGCCTTTGTGGGATGCATGCAAATGTTACTTGGTAATGGCACCCCAATGCATCTCGGAAATGCAGCGTGTCTCCTGCCACTAAACCCCATTCTACCGCAGTACTATGTGGTTTGGTGCGCTGAGATTTTTCAAGCATAGTATTTGCGATATTTTTTAATTTCAGGTACCTATATAGTGCCATCAATTTACACAGCGCTTCACATATATATTGTACATTCACATTAGTACTTTTTTTACAAAGTCAAAATTCAAATTGCATTCCAGTGTGAACCGACCCTAAATAGGATACACTTATCTGAAATGTAGCCAAATACATGTCGGTCTAAATATATAAAGTAAGACTATTTATTTGATATCCTTTATAAGAAAGTAAACCTGTTTTTTTCCTTTATATAAAACAAAGTGAAAAACGTAATCTCATAATTGTTTTTTTAAATACCACCACTTGATTAAAGTGTTTGTAACCCTAAAAAAAAAAAAATGGATCCTGTTTCTTTAAAGTACATTATACAGCACAATGCTTGTGCTGTGTAATTTGGCTCTTTTTATCACCTGAAATACCTGGCTAATCCTGCCTATTTCTGCCATCCCCCTGTAAACTGACCACGGTTAATCGTGGCTGCTGAGCCCTGACACCGTAGTCAGTTTACATACCACCGTCATCCACAGATCTCCTCTGTCCTCTTCTCTGTCCTCTCCCCCTCCCTCCATGAAGACGTCAATCAGATGAAACGTACATCGAGTGAGACAGGGACGCTGACGATATTGCAGGGTGAATGGTTGGAGCCTGTGTTATGTGAGATAACCGGAGCATACAACGAACATCTGATCTGAGCTGAGCATGTTATCCTTTAGTGCCAGGCGAGCACTTGAAATATGTGAGTGGAAATTATTGTTGTTTTTATTAAATGCCTGTTTGAACTATACCACACCATGAGAAGCATTTTCCCTTCTCTCTCCTTGCTCATTACACACTCCATGGCAAGATATGTCTGTGATTGAGATAATACAGCAGAGCGGCGATTGGAATTCGTTGAAAAAGTCCACAATCTCAAACAGCAAATCTATATTGGTGAGATTGGTGAAAGACTCAAGCCCTGTACACACGATCGGATATCCTTTGGATTCTAATCCGATGTTTTTTTCCATCGGAAATCCGATGAAACTGTCTTCCCTCAGTCTTGCCCACACACCATCAGTCAAAAAACCGACCGTTTCAAACGCGGTGACGTAAAACACTCTGATGAGCCGAGAAAAATGACGTTCAATGCTTCTGAGCATGCGTCGACTTGATTCTGAGCATGCGTGGGTTTTTTATCCGATGGAGTTCCCCACAGACGATATTAATTTGCTATTGGTTTTTCAACCATCGGATAAATGTAAAACATGTTCTATTTTTAAACACCGATGGAAAAAAGACCGATGGGGCCCATACACGATCGGTTTGTCCGATGAAAACAGTCCATCAGACTGTTTTCATCGGTAAAACCTATCGTGTGTACAAGGCTTCACATTTTTTCTTTGAACACTGGGTGTTTAATTGGTTTGAAGAGCCCTTTTATTTATATATATATATATATATATATATATATATATATATATATATATATGGACATTGCACAATTGTTTTTGGAAATTATAATTACACTTTTTTATTGCATTAGGAGATTTAACTTATTAATTTTGAGACTTATTATTTATGATGTTTGGTGTCACAGTTTTGCTTATGTATATTTGCACATACACACATTGCACTTTAATTGTTAATTGGATATTACCAAATATCACTTTAATTGTTGACTGGATATTACATAAAAAAAAAAAAAGGTCACTGCCCCACCTATACCTGGTCTTCACATCAAGGAGCACTGGAAGGACAAAATAAAACCAAAGAATTTCCAAGCTCAACTTACCAACCAGCCTGCGACCAACCAAATTTACCTATCTAATAGTGTGCAACTAAACCCCTGTTTTTAACGCATTCTGTTAGACAGGTTAATACGGTTGGTTTGGTCTTATTTGACATGCGTTTGCCCTTCCAGTGCTCCTTGCTGTGAAGACCAGTTATAGATGGGGGCAGTGACCTTTTTTTGTATTGTTGACATATTGGTCAGGCAACGCACTGACACCTTTGCTGTCATTGTGCAATGTGCTGGGTGTCTAGTGTGTTCCTGCGCCTTTAGGAAGCATTGGTTTCCCTATAGTTATCTGCCCTTCATCTATCCATCAGAATACATGTGCTCTCACTGTGGAGACTCTCCAAATTTAGAGTTAAGCCTCGTACACACGAACGAGTTTCTCGGCAAAAACCAGCAAGAAACTTGCTGGCAGAGATTTTTTGCCGAGAAATTCGTTCGTGTGTATGGTTTCTCGTCAAGAAAAGCGACAAGAATCTCGACGAGAAAATAGAGATCCTGCTCTCTATTTTCTCGTCGAGATTCTCGTCAGCCTGTTTCTCGACGAGAAAATTGTGTGTGTGTACACTTACCTTTTCGCCGGGAAGCCCGCGCATGCTCGAAATGACTTTGACGCATGCGCGGTAGCTTCCTAGGCATAGATAGGGTATACCAAGATGGCGGCGACGGCATCGAATGTGACGAGCGCATGCTCGTCGTAGTCGATGACGTCATCGCGTACGCTCCATTCAAAGAAGCACGGGTTCTTTGAATTGAGCGTGTGTACACTCGGCCGGGACAATTTTCTTGACCAATAATCTCGTCGAAAAAAACGACATGTTTTTTTCGACGAGAATCTCGGCCGTGTGTACGAGGCTTTAGGGTCTGCAGGATACAGGGTGCCTTGGCAGGGCCTGCAGCTTATGCATGTATTTGCAAATGTGTGCCACTAAACCCCTGTTTTTTACGCATACTAGACAGGTTAATTTGGTTGGTCGCAGGCTGGTTGGTAAGTTGAGTTTGGAAATTCTTTGGTTTTATTTGATTGGATATTAACAAATATCACTTATAGAATTATTCATTAATACATTTTTTTTAACATATATTGAATGAATGACTTGTATAGCGCTACACATGCAAACTGTATCGCCTCTAGGCGCTTTTTTTGCAGCCAGTGTCTGTTTGGCTGGGGCGGTCATTTTACCCCGTAGGATCTCGACACGCTTGGGACACACATAGTTGTACAACATATATAATGGGCCAATTTGGACAAGATCCAATTAACCTACCTATATTGATTTATTCACATATGTTTTAGTCTATTTGCATGTTTGCACAGAATATATAATTACACATCCTAGCTTATTTTGTATATTTACACAGAAGATACTATGAATATATTTGATATATAGAATGCTCTTGATATATTTAATACATTTAATAATGTATTGAAGACTATATTCCATGCTGTAGAGTATTGTGGACCTGCGCTAATCTTGCTTTCAACTTTACCCTCCCCTCCCTGCCTGTCAGCTCCGTCCGCTCCCTGATCCTGCTGCTTTCATAATAATGTTATGTCCCTACAACCCACTCTGTTAGGTAACAATATGAGCCCCACTGTATGTCCTTTATTAAAAAAAAAATGAATATCTACCTTATTTTAGAGCGCCTCCTGGTGCTCACGTGACCGTCCGCCTCTCTCCTCTTCTCTTCTTCTCCTCCCATCCTCCCGACTGATGTCAGCGGGTGTTCTCGACCCTTCCGCTGTAGCTGTCAGCCCAGGAGAGGAGAGAGGCCAGGATGCGCTCTGAAATAAGGTAGATATTGGCTTTTTTTTTTAAAAGGACATACAGTGGGGCACATATACAGTAGTTACCTAATAGAGTGCATTGTAGGAACATGACAAGTGGATTTACAAGATTATTTGCACAGACACCTGAATCAGCACTGGTCACTTTTTATGTATACAGAATTTATGAATTGTTTATGTTTGAATGTATTAATTCTTGAGCCCATTGAATTTTTATGGTGTAAGAGCAGCGCTTGTTTCTTTGCTACTTATAAGAAAGTAAACCATTTTTTTCTCCTTTATATAAAACAAAATGACAAGCTCAAACTCAGAACAATTTTTTTTACAACCACCAAAAGAAATCCCTATCTAAAATAATATAAACTTTATTTGGGTACACTAATGCTTGACTAATTGTTTGTCAACCCATTACAGCACTATAAATTGAGATATGGTCTGATAAGGGGATCGCTGTGTAAAATAGACTGTTGTATCACCATGGTAGTTTCTAACAGTTTCCCATACCATTGTTGCAGCCCCTGACAGTCTCTTGTGATACACAACCAGCCTGTTTGTTTCTGTCTTGCTCTGAATTGTTGGGAGTGGCAATTGGAAGTGGGGCAAACAACAGGAATGTGATTAAACACAGGGCCAATCTGACAACAGTTCCTGCCCAGATTCTCACAGTAAATGGCAATACTGCAGCTCACAGCAAGAATTTCCAAGAGAACATAACCTGATGTCATGTAATTTGACTTCCTTTTTTTAAATTCTGACTGGAGTTCTCCTTGAAATTTTACTTAAAACAAGCCTTTATCTCTCTCAAAAAAGGAAAAAATGAACAAGCATGAAAAAGTAAAGATAGTTTGTATGCAAAACTAGTTTGGCTTTGAAAGTACCATTAAATGACACAGTTATTCATCCTCTGACTGATTTCATTACTAGCACAATCAGCAAAATAAAAAGCCTTGTTTAATGCAATGTCCTTGCAAAGCAATTTATACCGGCAGATTGGTGACTTCATTTAAACTTGAAAGTACTAGAGTTAAGTTTATGAGCACATGTATGATAGATTTATGGTTTGCCACTCATATAAATATGATCAAATGCATATCGCCCACAAGTGAAATATTTTAAGTGACATAATATTGTGAAAGATGTACATATTGTGAGCCTCTGTTACTTTTTTAACAATTGACTGCTTCTGGCTTTCATGCCACCTTTGACGAGTTTCTCTCTATACACTCTGCCTACTTATTAACTGTGTAATGCTAACATACAGTTGTGCTCATAAGTTTACATACCCTGGCAGAATTTATGATTTCTTGGCCATTTTTCAGAGAATATGAATGATAACACAAAAACTTTTCTTTCACTCATGATTAGTGTTTGGCTGAAGCCATTTATTATCAATCAACTGTGTTTACTCTTTTTAAATCATGACAACAGGAACTACCCAAATGTCCTTGATCAAAAGTTTGCATACCCCAGTTCTTAATACCGTGTATTGCCCCCTTTAACATCAATGTCAGCTTGAAGTCTTTTGTGGTATTTGTGAATGAGGCTCTTTATCTTCTCAGATGGTAAAGCTGCCCATTCCTCTTGGCAAAAAGCTTCCAGTTCCTGTAAATTCTTGGGCTGTCTTGCATGAACTGCACGTTTGAGATCTCCCCAGAGTGGTTCAATAATATTGAGGTCAGGAGACAAAGATGGTCACCCCAGAACCTTCTCTTTATTCTGCTGTAGCCAATGACTGGTCGACTTGGCCTTGTGTTTTGGATCATTGTCATGTTGGAATGTCCAAGTACGTCCCATGCACAGCTTCCTGGCTGATGAATACAAACGTTTCTCAAGTATTTTTTGATAATGATAACATACTGCATTCATCTTGCCATAAATTTTGACCAAATTTCCTGTGCCTTTGTAGCTCACACATCCCCTAAACATCAGAGATCCACCTCCGTGTTTTACAGTAGGAATGGTGTACCTTTCATCATAGGCCTTGTTGACTCCTCTCCAAATGTATTTAGTTGTGGCCAAAAAGCTAAATTTTGGTCTCATCACTCCAAATGACTTTGTGCCAGAAGGTTTGAGGCTTGTCCCTGTGCTGTTTGGTGTATTGTAAGCGGGATACTTTGTGGTATTTGTGTAGTAATGTCTTTCTTCTGGAGACTTGACCATGCAGCCCATCTTTCTTCAAATGCCTGCTTATTGTGCATCTTGAAAACAACCACACCACATGTTTTCAGAGAGTCCTGTATTTCACCTGAAGTTATTTGTGGGTTTTTCTTTGCATTCTGAACAATTTTCCTGGCAGTTGTGGCTGAAATTTTAGTTGGTCTCCCTGACCCTGGTTTGGTTTCAACAGAACCCCTCAGTTTCCACTTCTTGATTAGAATTTGATCACTGCTGATTGGCATTCTCAATTCCTTTGATATTTTTTTATATCCCCTTCCTGTTTTATACAGTTTAACTACCTTTTCCCACAGATCCTTTGACAATTCTTTTGCTTTCCCCAAGACTCAGAATCCCGAAACGTCAGTGCAGCACTGGATGAAAGATGCAAGGGTCTGTCAGGAGTCCAGAAACGCATTGACCTTTTATACACACACTAATAACAAGCAAACAGATCACAGGTGAGGATGGTTACCTTTAATAGCAATTCAAACCCCTTTGTGTCAACTTGTGTGCATGTTATCAGGCCAAAATGACCAGGGTATGTAAACATTTGATCAGGGTCATTTGGGTAGGTTCTGTTGCCATTATGACTTAAAAAGACTAAACAAAGGTAATTGATAATACATAGCTTTAGCCAAACACTAACCATGAGTGAAAGAAAAGTTTGTGTGTTATCAATATTCTCTGAAAAATGGTCAAGAAATCATAAGTTCTGCCAGGGTATGTAAACTTATGAGCACAACTGTAGGTAGAAGCCTCATACATCATAATTGCTTTAATTTACTTTATTTAGGAACTCCTGACAAGCATCTCAAAACACATCTGAAATACATACTGTATATGGAAATTGTTTTATCCATTAAAAGAAATTTAAATATGTGCAGCCATTTTTGCAAACGAGGCACCCCTGCCAGAATGTGAAAGCAGGTCCTTGACATCAATTGCAGCAGTACAACTTGCTCAAACACACTGAGAAGAAACACTGCTCAAGCCTGCTAATTGGGGGATGAAGAAAAAGCAGCATACCATGTAACTCTACTGTCTCCTGTCAGCATGTTCACTGTTAACGCATGGGCACAAAGCCAGGTTGACTCCTAGTGCTTAGCCTTCCTTTCCCAGTCTAAGCCTAAGACCTGTTGTGCAAGAAATGACCAGATTCTTCTATCAAAGTATATTTAGGTACACACACTAGTTGTACATTTAATTAAATATTTCCAGTCAAGTCAAGTCAAGCTTTATTGTCATTCTACTACACGTGAGAACATACGGTAGAACAAAATGTCGTATCTCGCAGGACCACGGTGCTACATACTAATTAAACATAATTATAAATATACAAAAATCGAAAAAATATATAAGTGTAGCGGCCTCCACTCTCTCACTCCACTGCTGGCTGATTTCTGCTTGTCTAGGGGTACCTTGGAGGAGAGAGTCACCACGCCAAGCCTCCACCGCAGATGTTTGTGTGGTGTAAGCAAAGTTCCTTTACCTTCGGGTCGGTGTTCTGAGTTTGGAGCCTCCGCCTCTTCTGTGGAACAGTGTCTGCCAGTAATAGAGCCCCACACCAATAAAAGTCCAACACTCCTTTATTCTTCAATGTCAGGATGAAACACAATCAGTTGGACTCCCTCAAACGAAAAGACAGGGGGGGTGTGGATACGAGTAGGCCCAGGCACAATGAACTCTCCTATTCCTCTATCAGCGAATAGGTTTGGCACATAATCTATGCCACCTGTTGAAAATCTTGGTCGCTGCCACCGACCGGATGAACAGTGAACCTTCCTCCTGACTGCACTCGCCCCCTGTTTGGGAAGATACCCCTCCGGGCGGTCTCCTGAGGCTCACCCGGCACCGGCAATCTGCTGCACCAGGTCTTCAGGTGAGTGGCTCCTCCGGTCCCTTATGCCTCTGGATTCAGGTACCCCACTCCCGAGGTCCCCTAGGATATCCTTCCCTTGCGGAGCCCAACGGAGGACACTGGGCCCCAGGCCTCCAACCGAGTACCTCACCTCAGGCTGAAGGTGCCCGGGTGGAATACGAGCTCCGGGTGTCCAGGCCTAGGCCGCCTGGACACTGACCACGAACCACAGCCCTCAGGCTGAAGGTGCCTGGGACTCAACCACCCCGTGACCAAAATGGCTGACCCCTTTATACCCACCCCCAGCATGCCCAGCAGAGCCCCCGCCCCGCTGTACTCATGCTGCGAGAGGCCAAAAAGGGTATGCCACTGCAACGATGGCTCAACCCCGGGCCCAAAGTGACAGCGCCACCTGCTGGGCCCCAGGGAACCACACATCACAGATATCCCCACCAAATTCAAACATGAGAGAAAAGCATATACCCGCTACATAAGATTTACATAATTACTGTTCATGAGATTATGCAAGAGGAATATTTCAGGGCAGTCAGCAGGGCCGCTGATAGCGGGGGACCACCAGCCCTCCTGTAGGGGGCTATGGCACACAGGGGGGCCTGGACAGCAGGACGATCAGTGGAGCAGAGAATGAAGAATGACAGCGTCTCTCACTCAGCAACCGGCTTTCAACTGCTAGGTGAGAGATACAGGGCTGGATTTAGGGGATGCTGGGGTGGGTTGTTGTGCCCACCCACATTTTAGTTATGCCCCCTGGCTGGCTGCCGCTGAGCTCCTTCACCCTCCCCCTCCCCCGCCTGCACTCACAGCCTTGACGAGAAGACGGCAGCTTGGATGCTGGAGCGGTGAGAGAAGAATTGCCAGCGGGAGGTGTGCTGTGTTTTGTTCTCCCCTCCCTGTCAGAAGAGCGCTGGTCTTTAAAGTACATGAGACCGGATCGCTCTTACTGTAGATCGCATGGCACTATACACACATACTCCACCCCCTATCCACATTTTCTGCTGCCGGGAGTTAAACAGTGAGCAGCCTTTGGAGGAGATGGGGGGTGGTGTGTGTGTACAGTGCCATGCGATCTACAGTAAGAGCGATCCGGTCTCATGTACTGTAAAGACCAGTGCTTTTCTGAAAGGGAGGGAAGAACAGAACACTGCACACCTCCTCTTGGCTTTGTTGGCATTGGCAAACGTAATGGGGATTTGGGGAGGGGGCTAAGGGATGGGAGGAGAGTTTGGGGGTGGGGGGTAATCGGGGGCAGGGGGGGTAATTTAGAGGGGGTTGTGCTAGACGGATTTTTGTTTGGAAATTTTTGCACGGTGGGGGGATTGGAATCCGTCAGGTAGGCTGTACGGGGCCCCGTGATTTCTAACAGCGGCCCTGGCAGTCAGTACGAAGTCCAAGATGATTTGTAGTGTACTGCCCAAGCCCTACATATTTCTAATTGAGTCTTTGTAGCAGCAAGTGTTTGTAAAAGTGGCTAGTTCGTATTCAAGAGTAATTGACCTATTTATCATAGGTCAGTGTAACTGTTCCTGATTTATCAAGCTGCTATATCACTTATGCTAAATAGCGCTTGGAGCATGAAAAAATCATATATAATAGCATTGGTCGTAAAGCCACGCTAGCATGCAATTTAAAGGATAAGTTCACCATTGCAACATCAGAATTAGGATCAGAATCAGATGTGTTACATGTTCCACCCGTATTTAGGGGGGAACATGTAACATGTTCCAGCTCCTCCCCCTGCCCCCCCCCCCTTCCTGTGACAGCAGGCGGGGTTTTTTTCTCCACACCCGCTGTTGCTTTTTAAAAATAGTGCGGCTGTGCCGCAAATGACTGAATGGATGAAATTAATAAAGTACCGCTTGCCAGAGTGTGACATTGCACCCGTGATCTGCTGATCGCAAGTGCAATACTTTTCAGGCTCCTGTTTTAAAAAATAATAGATGCACATCTTTTTACCCACAAAAATATGTGCATTTATTATTTTTTATGTAATGGTGAACTTAGCCTATAAAGGAGAAGTACAGCCAAAGCTTGTTTGGCTGTACTTCTCCTGTGGAGCGCAGGAGTGCAGTTCGTTCTGCACGCCTGTGACCCATTTTCAGCAGACAGCGGTCTGAAGCCCGCTGTCAGCTGACATCACCAAGCCGGTCCAGGTGAGATCCACCCACATGCCTGGACCATCACCCGGCTCAGCGGGCCACTGAGAGCCTGAGCCCCCCCCCAAAGCCCAGTGCTCCAGTGAGTGCGGGGGTGGGGGGGGGAGAGCAGAGAGCCGCTGACTGACAATCACCAGCTCTCTGCTCACAGAGCTCTGATAACTAAATGATTGGCGGTGTTTGATCACTCGGTTCTCAATTTTTTTTGTTTTTATTGTATATTTATTGAGGTTAATCAAATAATTACTGGAAAGGAAAAACAAAGATCAAATCTTGATAACCATAATCAACAGATTTGAAATAGGTCACATAGTGTAAGAAATCAGACATATAATAGAACATGTGAAGAAGCATCATAGAACTTAAAATAGAGTAATAAAAGGGGGGGGGACCAGGAGAGCAAGCATCACAAACAGGCAGATAAACATCACAAAACTTGAATTATAGCTCTCTGGATCCACTATCGATAAGATTCCAGGGGTACTTAAAACTGACTGAGGCACCCTAGGGAAGCTTAACTAGAGGAGGGGAAGGGGAGGGGGGATAATACCATGGAAAATAGGGTGATATGGTTAGAAATCAATAAGGAATAAATGACAGTATAAAATAAAATGGGGAGAAGTTGGTCATATAGAGGTGAACGGTATGGCATTGGGGTTATGCTCAGAATGATCCCATAGGTCCCAAATTTTAGAAAACCGAGGCAGAGAATCATGTACTATTGCCGTAAGGTGTTCCATTCTACGAATCTGTGCCAGCACCTACAATACCTGGGGCAGTGTGGGTGGGGAGATAGATAACCATCCTAAGGGAATAGCCCTCTTGGCTGCAAGGAGAATGAAAGCAGCTAATTTTTGACCGTGCTTGAAGATGCCAGGGAGAGGCAGGCCCAATAGGTAATGAATTGGGTCCAGGGGGAAAGTTATTTCAAAATGACCCTGTAACAGGGATTGAATGGAGGACCAGAACGTTTGGAGAGTGGAACACTCCCAAAATCAAAATATATGATAATGTGAGCCAATTTCACCATGGCACCTCCAGCACACCTGGGGAATCATATTTATGAAGAATCTCAGGGGTTCTATACCAGAAGAGTAGAATCTTATAAGCAGTCTCTCTCTGCTCCACACATCTGGATGATTTGGATATGGAATCCCAGATCTTCTACCATTGTGGGAAAATGATAGGTCGTTGGATGACCTGGGACCATTTCTGCATGTAAAGATGGTGTCTGTCAGTTAGTGGAAGGGTATCGTGGAGAAATTTTAAAATATCCAAGATAAGGTGGGTCTGATGTGGGCCCTGGGCACATAGGAGTTCAAACGGGATGGGCTTGTCTAAGATCAGAGATTGTGATTTGGAATAAAAATAATGTTTTAACTGAAGGTAGGAATAAAGAAGCTGTTTTGGAATCTGGTGTTTATGTTGCATTTCCCCAAAGGATAGAAGTTTGCAAGTGAGGGGGTGTACCATGTTCCGGAGCTGGAAAATTCCAGCCCGGGACAAAGGGTACATTTGAGTATATGATAAACTATCAGACATATCTGGGTTGAAAAGTACGTTCAATAGGGGTGGACATGGAGAAAAGAGAGAGAAAACTGTTGGGAGCATTTTTTCCATATAGAGAGCGTAAATAGAATCGGATGCAAACATAGGCCTCGTAATCTAGAGCTGACCAGATCATAGAGCAGGGATGAACTGGGCACATAATACTCATTTCTATCTCCGACTACCTACTAGATGCAATTCTGGAGGACCATGTATTAACTGCCCTGAGGTGAGTGGCAAAGTAATATTTGATAAGATCCGGGGCTCCCAGACCGCCTCTAGAGCGAGAAGCCAAAACTACCGATCTAGATATGCGGTGAACCTTATTATGCCATTAAAAAATTCAGCTGTGACATCGGAATGGGGATTGGTAATGTTTCAAAAAGATATAAGAGCCTTGGCATTATACACATCTTAAGGACATTGATCCGAAATAGGAGGGAGAGTGGGTAGTTGTCCAATTGGCGTAGAAGCCGGTCAATGTCTCGAAAAAGTGGAGGGAAATTGGCCTGGTAAAGGGTGGAGTATGAGGAGGTTAGGTTTATCCCCAGACATTTAAGAGCATGAGGGCACCAATGGTAGGAGAAATTGTGTTGTATTGTGGCAAGGACAGAGGAAGGGATGGGAAGGGGTAGAGTTCTGTCTTGCTTGTATTGGTTCTGTACCCGGAGAGTGAACCAAATGTTTGCAACGGATTATGCAGATTTGGAAGGGAGATATGGGGGTTGGTCAACGTCAGGAGGATGTCATCTGCAAAAAAGGAGAGTTTATACTCCTTCTGACGCAACGAAACCTCACGGATGTTAGGAAGAGTGTGAATGGCTTCAGCTAGGGGTTCCAAACACAGAATAAAAAGCAAGGGAGACAGGGGGCATCCCTGTCTCGTACCGTTACTCAAGGGGAATGTTGGCGACAGAAAGGAGGATAACTGTATCTGGGAGGATGGTCAGGAGTATAAAGCTTTTAGAGCAGCCATAAAGAGACCATTAAATCCATATTTGGAAAGGGTGGCTAACATAAAAAGCCAGCTGAGCCGATCGAAGGCTTTTTGTGCATCAAGGCTTAAAATAAGGGCTGTGCGGGATGTTTTATTGAGCAGGTCAATGAGGTCGATGGTGCGTCTCGTGTTATCCCCGATATGTCTGGTTGGTACAAAGCCTACTTGGTCATTATGTATGAGTCTAGGGAGTATGTGAGAATGTCTATTAGCCAGAATTTTGGCGAAGATCTTGTAATCAGAATTAAGTAACGCTATGGGTCGATAGTTGTCGGGAAGGGAGGGATCTTTTCCAGGTTTTGGGATGATATTGGCATGAAGAAATTGGGGATGAGGAATGGTCCCTTTAACAACGAGGTGAATGGAGATAATAAATGTGGGATTAAAATTGGGAGGAAAGTTTTGTAGTAAGAATATGGCAGACCATCGGGGCCAGGGGATTTGTGGGTTGGGAGATTTTTGACGACCTCAGCTAATTCTTTAGAAGTAATCGTAGCATTTAAGGATGAAAGGTGGGACGAGGAGAGTTTAAGTAGGTAGAGATTCAAAAAAGAAGTCAAACTTGGCCTGTGTGAAATGATAATTGGGGTTGGTTTTTAGACAATTATACAGATCGTGGTAAAATTTCCCAAAAACTTTGGACATGGTATAAGGGCAGTAAGTGGGAGACCCATTAGTTTGCAGGAGAAAATCTGGGGATGAATGGAAAGGGCGAGGCTTCATTTTGTTTACGAGCATTCTATGAGGTTTGTAGCCCAACTGTTCCTCTACAAGTGTGCAAAGTTTGGTGTCCGGGGGACCTACGGGCGGGGAGCACCGATTTTTCAAAGCCAGGCACCCCTTTCCATAGACTCCAATGTTAAACGGTAATTTCTCCGGTGATTTTGGGGACCCGGTACTGGCTGGCCCTAGGTCCCCTGGACCCCAACCTTGGCACACATGTAGGGAGCACCGATTTTTCAAAGCCGGGCACCCCTTCCATAGACTCCCATGTTAAACGTCAGTCTAGTCACTGTGAGGCATGGACACAGTGAGGCATGGGCACAGTGAGGCATGGGCACAGTGAGGCATGGACACAGTGAGGCATGCACATGGACATGCACATGGACACAGTGAGGCACAGTGTGGCATGCAGATGGACACTCTAGGCTTATACTCGAGTCAATACGTTTTCCCAGTTTTTTGTGGTAAAATTAGGTGCCTCGGCTTATATTCGGGTCGGCTTATACTCGAGTATATACAGTATACTGTTTTTTCTACATGGAAACTTGAGATTGTCCATGGCAGCCAAAAAGTGTCAAAAAGTGCAGAATTGAGCGATAGTGAATCGTGAGGAAATTAATTTTATTATTATTATATTATAAATTTTTCTAATTATTTATAGTTATTTATTATATTATAATTTATGATTTTGTGTTTCAAACTTTATCATACCCGGGATGTCTACTAGACTCTTGTTTGGACAAATTTAAGTGTGTTATTCCTAAGAATTACATGCCTATATTATAAAACGCCAAATTTCTATGCAAAACAATGTACCGATTTGAGATGCAAAAATCTGACATTATTATACCACCAGGGTGGTTAAACAAGAATAGAGGTGAACATCCTAGAAGTTTCTAGGACGCTAGGCTCATCAAACCCTTCCCTTATTTCTATGCACTTTTAAACCACTATTACATTGCCTTACACATATTGACCACGTTAATATAAATCTATTTCCCAAGACAGAGACACTCAAAGCACTACTGTAGGTATTTCTAAGATTAGGGACTATTATAGTCTAAGGGCACATGACTGCATGCTCAGAAAGCAAAATCACACATGCATAAATCATTAGGTTTCCTCCATCCCAACAAAATGATAGCCCTATATAGCAGCACATTTCTCCCTCTGTGTGTGCATATCAATATGAGAACCACTAGGCAGATTCTCAGTGCATTCAGATCTGGTGGATACTGCAGCCACAGAGATAAAACGAATGGAGGTGTCAGATGCAAGAATGAAAACAGAGGCACCCAGCAGGTAACTGTGTCTACTGATTCAAAATGTTCTTTTCATGTTGGTACTGACCTTTAGCAAAAATGAAAAAGCAATATACTGTACGTATGCTAAATTGCTACACAAATTTGACTTTCTTGTCCACTTTGTTGACATTAACACAATCAATAAACTTGTCAAAGGCAATTTTATTCCAATTTTGAAAAAAGAACACACAATTGATGAATTCATTAAAGTATTGAGCTTTACCCTTCGGCCTGCCATCTACATGTTGTTTATCTACTGATTGCTTTTTTCCCTTAAAGGAAAATTAGAAATATATTTACATAAATATAATGCATTAATAAATGTTGAGAGAGGTGTAGCTGGCCTAGGCACCTAGTTATTCGCCTGTATAGGAAAACTTGAAATGTTCTTTACACCAACTCAACTGAAGATGAGCAAAATCATTAATGAATTGTGACATATGAGTTAAATTGGGCAAATCTTGATTCTCTTGTGCAACTTTCAACTTTTACATGTTGGTGATTGGTGATGGAATATACTACAGGCAGAACAAGGAGCTACCTGGGGCCCCAGACTTCAGGGGGCTCCTGGGGATGCTAGAAAGCTCTGCACCTCAATGTTCTTCAACACTCATCAACACAAGTCAAGTTTGCAAGTCTTCAGAATATGACCAGCACTTTCAATTGTATACCTTAATAAAGGTTTCCTTTAAACCTACAGATACCTTCAGATAATGTAGGGAAGAGAGCCATATTATCACTAGATGCAGCCAAAGCATTTGATTGCGTCGAGTGGACATATCTATGGGAGGCTATGGAGGGTTGGGTAAAGGATTTGTAAAGTTGATCAAATTATTATACACAGCCCCACAAGCATGTATACAGATAAATGGAGGAATATCAGAGCATTTTTTTTTGACTAGAGGTACTAGGTAGGGGTGCCCGCTGTCAGGTTGCTATTCTCATTGGCTATAGAACCATTGGCAATAGCAATTAGACAGACAATTGCTATTAGGGACAAACATATATGATAAAGTTGATTGAAAATGTTGGTAGATTTTTGGGGTTTGCTATAAATTGGTAAAAATCAGTACTACTCCCCGTAGATGAGTTAACAGTGGCTTTACCACAAATAGAGCATAAAATACAGGTTGCTACATCGTTTAAATATTTAGGGATAAGGTTCTCTTCAAATTTAAAGGAATGTGATATATGCGATGCATACTAGCCCATTATGCTTTTCATTTGCAGGCTTTGCAGACAGCAAAAGAGGAAGTAAAACCCATCAGGGTTTACTTCCTCTTTAAGAAGGGTTTGATCTCCACTCTTTATGGTCGCCTAACTGAGCAGGCAAGAGAAACAAATAGCTGCTTAGCTAGAAAAGGATGGGGAAAAGATCTTGAAAAAATGACAGATGAAACATGGCAGGGTATACTGGAATCCATACAATCTGTATCAATATCTTCACAGCAATGCTTAACCCAATTATACATAATATATAGAGCTTATAGGACACCAGCTAAACTATATCAATGGGGTAGATGGGAAACATCAGAATGTCCGAGATGTTCAAGAGTATCTGCTGACTTAATGTGTAAGTAAACCCACCTATCGTTTTCAGCCAAGGAAGCTGCCATCTTTGCCTCTGTTTAATCTACAACTGCCATGATGCTGCACATGTGATCAGTTTAGACACCAGCCATTGGATGGTTTGACAGTTTGGTTGAGAGCGCAACCAAGGGGAGTGTTACATTTCCGGCACGTGCCGGAAATGAAATGGTTTTATGGATGGGTTTACTTCCACTTTAATGCATATGCTTTGGAATTGCCCTAAATTGTTTAGGTATTGGCAGACTGTGATAGAAACGATTAACCAGGTGTACCAAACCCAGATACAGATAGATGCAAAAATACGTTTGTTAGGATATTTAGAAAAATAAGTATATACTCCGGCAACTAGAATAATCATTAACCTCCCTGGCTGTATTCCCGAGTCTGGCTCGGGGTGAAGTTTCAGCACCAAAAGCGGTAACCCCGAGCCAGACTCGGGATTGCATCGCAGTGATCCCGGCAGAGTTACTTACCTTGTCCCCTGGATCCTGCGATGCCTCCCCGCTGTGTGATCGAGCTGTCTCCTCGCTCGATTCACACAGTGCCGAGTGCCGCCGAGCTCCGTTCCCTGCGACGTTATGACGCACGGGGGCGGAGATCGGCGCCAAATTCAAAAAAATTAAAACACAATACACATACAGTATACTGTAATCTTACAGATTACAGTACTGTATAAAAAAATTACACACCCCCTTTGTCCCTAATGGTCTGTCCAGTGTCCTGCATGCACTTTTATATAATAAAAACGGTTCTTTCTGCCTGGAATTTGGAGATTGTCCATAGCAACCAAAAAGTGTCCCTTTATGTCAAAAGTGGTTTTAGACCAGCTAGAAAACAGCGATAATAAATTAGAATCACTCGCAGAATTGAGCGATAGCGATTTGTGGGGAAATTCGTCATCAAACATTGAAAAACACTTTTATTATTATTATATTATTATTTGTTATAATTATTTTTTGGTAATTTATTATATTATAATTTATGATTTTGTTTTTTGAACTTTATCATACCCGGGATGTCTACTAGACTCTGGTTTGGACAGATTTAAGTGAGTTATTCCTAAGAATTACAGGCCTGCAATATAAAACGCCTAAATTTCCATGCAGAATAATGGTACCACTTTCAGCACCTAAAATCTGCCAGAATCATACTGCCAGGGAGGTTAATAGGATACTATTTACTGTAAGAAAATTAATAGCAATGAAATGAATATCCTCCAGAAGCCCAACATATAAGGAATGGCGGATACAGGTGAATGATGTATTGTTAAAAGAATGGCAGGTATATAAGAATAGGGGTTTACCAAATAAATTTGGTGAAATGTGGGGACCCTGGCTGTTGTTACCAGGATTAAAGCCCCATACACACGGTCAGACTTCCATCGGACTTTTCCATGTTTTTTTGTCCGAACGGAGTTGGTCGGGCACACCCATAGCATACACACGCTCTGACTTTTCTGCAAACTTTCCCAAAATTTTTGCAACATCAGGTGGTTTTTCTGCTCTTTTCTGCTCTTTACCACCAGCCTTTGGTCAACTGCTGCTATTGTTGGTTGATTTTAACATTAGTTGTTTTGTCCATCGGACAAAAGTCCGATGGTTTTCTGTACACACGGTCGGACTTTGCTCCATCGGACTTTTGTTGGGCAAAAGTTTGTCCGTTTGCGGACCCAACTTTTGTCCGATGAAAACAAGAAAAAAGCAAAAAAAGTTTGTCCGATGGAGCGTACACACGGTCAGATTGTTGGTCCAACTTGCTCAAAATGAAGTTTGTTGGCCGAAAGTCCGACCGTGTGTACGGGGCTTAACACCATTTATTGTAGGACTAGATGGAAGCATAGGGGTAAATAGATCAGTTACCAGTTATAGTATAATTAAGGCATGATGACTCAAGAAAGAAGGAATGGTGTGGGGAGCTTATGGATGGAGGGGGTTAGGGGATGAGGGAGGGAGCAGGGAGTAGGGAGAGAGAGGAGGGGAAATTGGGGCTGGGGGGAGGGGGGCTTTGTTTTTTTGTTTTGTTTTTTGTTTTGTTTTTTTATATTGATGTGTTTGGTATGTAATATGTTTTTGTTGTATGAATTCGGGAAATATGGTTTTTGTTTTCCATGTTTGTTTTGTTTTATAATGTATCTGTGATGAAGAAAAATACTAATAAACAGATTAAAAAGAAGGTTTCCTTTAGATTACCAGACAGTCATATACAAAATAAACACACAGTCAGTGAAACGGAACGCATTGTATCAATATTATCTGCCTCATCATGTGAGTAATTTGCAAAGCGCATACCGCTGCATAAGATCAAAGACTGCATTTCATAACAGTACTTTGTACATTTTTTGTATAAATTGAATGCATATATACCATTTATCATCAGATCACTATGAAAGCAATGACTACACTGTGATAGTTATAATTGACTGTTTAAATGTTTTCTTAAAATTTATTTCACATATATAAAGGGTGCTAGAGCTCACGTTTTAATATCCAGAAATGCAAGTGACCTGTCTGATCAATTAAACTGACTGGTTATAGTGAGCCTGCTGACATGTAGCTCAAGTGTCCCAAGCTGGAGGACCTGAACGAATGTGAATGAAGTGGTGAGAGTGCAATGCTATTTACCATAAAGTACAAAATAATCTTTAATTGTTCACACTAAAGTGTGTAGCACCCTCTAGTGTATGCTAGAAGTTAGTGTAGGTAAAATATAGTTTAGCCCCTGACTAAGCCTGAGCAATGGAATCTGGGTCAGGGTACATTAAAGTTAAAGGGGTGTTCCAGGCAACCCCCGGCAAAAAAAATAAAAAATGAAAAGCCAGCAGCTACACATACTGCAGCTGCTGGCTTTTAATAAAGGGAGACTTACCTGTCCTGGTGTCCCTCGATGTCGGCACCGCAGCTGATGTTTCACATCAGCTGTCGGGTGCTGCCATCGCCATTGCGGGTAAGGGAACCCGGCAGTGAAGCCTTTCGGCTTCACGCTGGGAACCCTACAGCGCATGCGCGAGGCCTCACTCCTCTCTCCTATTAGCCCGGAGGCCAGGGGAGGAGGAAGAGGGAGCCCTGTGGTGACGTCACGGCCGCGGCCGGACTCCAGGAAGTGGGAAAGGATACCTCTCTTTGACAGGTATCCTGTCCCCCCTCCCCCCGAAAGGTGTCAATTGTGGCACCGGGGGGGGATCCGATGAGGGGAAGTTCCACTTTAGGGTGAAAATCCACTTTAAGTGTTGGATGTCTCATCCTGGCAGCTCTCTGGTGCCTTCCCTTGGTCTAGGAGGTTGGATAATCTTCTAGAGGGCAGGGGTTAGGAGAAGCTGCATGCATATTTATGAGGCCTCAACCAATCCCCAGTAATGGGCTGGCAGGGGGCATAGAATACCTCATAAATAGACAATGGCCATGACAGCAGGAGCAGTCAGGTGGAAGATAGAGATACAGTGTTGAGGAGGCTGTTGGTGGCCCTCAGGGGTGCCCCCTAGTCTGGGGGGGGGGTCCTACCTTGGGCTGGGGCTCGGGTGCTGGAAGCATCCTGCCAAGAACACATGGAAGGAGATCTTCCTGAAGACACAGGAGCAAGAGTGGATAGAGTGAGTAGTGCAACACTGTTGGGGACTAACAGTGAAGGGGAGGGCTGCCACATGTAGCCATTCTCCCTTGAAGACAGCAGTGTGCCTAATCTTTAGCCCTTTCCCTGAGAGATCTCCTAGGAGTCAGCCAGGTGGGCTGGTGAAGAGTCAGTCAGTTGGACTGGTGTGGAAAGGCAGCCAGGAGGGCAGGTGGAAGGGGCAGCTGCAGCCAGGTGGGCTGGCAGTTCCTGAAGAGGTGGTGCTATGATCAGTGGTGACAGAGGAGATGTTCCATGCTGTTTCACAATATCTGAGCTACACCCAAAGGGGCTGTGAGTTCCTGCCTGTAATGGGCTGTTGCTAAATCAGATCATCTCAAGCGTGATTCAGCTGGAGCAAGCAAGTGTTTGTGCTGGAGGAAAGAGGAGAAGAGACTGTATATAGATGTATATTGGAAGTTGTCCCTGAAGTTTGTTGAAGTCAAGTGGGCATCCCATAACCTCCCATCTTTATTTAAGTTATTAACAATCAATTAAAAAACAAAAACAAGGCCACGGACTGTTCTCTGACTCTGGGTGCTTTTGAAAATTAGTTGTGCCTGACTGTGCAGTAGTGGGGAATGCATTTCATCTGCAACTCCTACGGAGGCAGTGCTACAAGTGAAACAAGACCTACCAATGCCTTTTGAAGGTTTGGACACCCCCTTCATCAGGAATTATATATGCTGTGACTGGAATCATAAGGTATTACTAGTGCTTATACACCCCTCAAATTTTTGAAAATATTTTAGTATATCTTTTCATGTGACTACAATGAAGAAATTACACTTTGCTACAATGTAAAGTAGTGAGTGTACTAGATGTACTGTAAATTAGATGTCCCCTCAAAATAACTCAACACACAGCCAATATTGTCTAAATCGCTGGCAACAAAAGTGAGTACACCCCTAAGTGAAAATATCCAAATTTGCCCCAATTAGCCCATTTTCCCTCCCCAGTGCCATGTGACTTGTTAGTGTTACAAGGTCTCAGGTGTGAATGGGGAGCAGGTGTGTTAAATTTGGTGTTATCGCTCTCACTCTCTCATACTGGTTGCTGGAAGTTCAACATGGCATCTCATGGCAAAGATCTGAAAAAAAGAATTGTTACTCTACATAAAGATGGCCTAGGCTATAAGAAGATTGCCAAGACCCTGAAATTGAGCTGCAGCGCGGTGGCCAAGACCATACAGTGGTTTAACAGGACAGGTTCCACTCAGAACAGGCCTCGCCATGGTCGACCAAAGAAGTTGGGTGCACGTTCTCGGCGTCATATCCAGAGGTTGTGTTTGGAAAAATAGATGTATGAGTGCTGCCAGCATTACTGCAGAGGTTGAAGGGGTGGGGGGTCAGCCTGTTAGTGCTCAGACCATACGCCGCACACTGCATCAAATTGGTCTGCATGGCTGTCGTCCCTGAAGGAAGCCTCTTATAAAGATGATGCACAAGAAAGCCCGCAGTTTGCTGAAGACAAGCAGACTAAGGACATGGATTACTGGAACCATGTCCTGTGGTCTGATGAGACCAAGATAAACTTATTTGGTTCAGATGGTGTCAAGCATGTGTGAGGAGTACAGAGACAACTGTGTCTTGCCTACAGTCAAGCATGGTGGTGGGAGTGTCATGGTCTGGGGCTGCATGAGTGCTGCCGGCATTTGGGAGCTACAGTTCGTTGAGGGAACCATGAATGCCAACATATACTGTGACATACAGAAGCAGAGCATGATCCCCTCCCTTCGGAGACTGGGCCACAGGGCAGTATTCCAACATGATAACGACACCAAACACACCTCCAAGACGACCACTGCCTTGCTAAAGTAGCTGAGGGTAAAGGTGATGGACTGGCCAAGCATGTCTCCAGACCAAAACCCTATTGAGCATCTGTGGGGCATCCTCAAACGGAAGGTGGAGGAGCGCAAGGTCTCTAACATTCACCAGCTCTGTGATGTCATCATGAAGGAGTGGAAGAGGTCTCCAGTGGCAACCTGTGAAGCTCTGGTGAACTCCATGCCCGAGAGGGTTAAGGCAGTGCTGGAAACTAATAGTGGCCACACAAAATATTGATACTTCGGACCCAATTTGGACATTTTCACTTAGGGTGTACTGACTTTTGTTGTCAGCGGTTTAGACATTAATGGCTGTGTGTTGAGTTATTTTGAGGGGACAGAAAATGTACAATGTTATACAAGCTGTACACTCACTACTTTACATTGTAGCAAAGTGTAATTTCTTCAGTGTTGTCACATGAAAAGATAGAATAAAATATTTACAAAAATGTGAGGGGTGTACTCACTTTTTTTGTTTAATATATTTTTATTGAAGAAAAAATATAGATACATCAATAAAGTAAAATACAATAACAATAGTTTGTTGGGTTAGCTTATCAATATAGTCAAACATGGTCACAGTGATGGCATTTTAAGCAACCCAAGTTTAGTGAAGTATACAACAAATTAAAAGTCGAAATAGAAAAGAGGGGGAGAAGGGGGGGAGAAAAGAAAGACAGGGGAAGGAGTGGAAAGAGGTGGAGGGTTTGGGGGAAAGGGGTTAGGTGGGGAGGCTGGCACATTCGGCACTATCAATGAACATATTGCTATGGCAAATAAGAGAACGACTCCTTAAAGGGAGGTTAAATCCTCCCCCACAATACCAGTAAGACAATGGGAGTAGCAGCAAACTTTATCTAGGAAGCAAGGGTAGCTGTAGTGGTTGTTAGCAGGATGTCTTTGTAAGATTGTGTAGAAAGAAAGGAGGACCACGGGGCCCAGGTTGAGGTATATTGTTTAGTGGTGTCTCTTGCGATGTGGGTGAGTTCTTCCATGAGACTTACTTCAGAAACCTTTTGTAGCCAGGACTTTATGGTTGGAGTTGTAGGTTTCCCCCAGAGCGTAGGAATGATAGCTTTAGCTGTATTAAGAAGGTGTGGAATGAGCGAGCGCTTGTATTTACCCACAGGTCTTGAAGTAGCGTGAAAGAGGACTATCCACGGGTCCAAAGGTAATTTAACTTCGGTGACCTGGTAAATCAGGTCTATCACTTCGGACCAGTAAGGACGAATGAGGGGACAAAACCACCATATGTGAGCGTGAGTGGCTTCCTGCCCACAGTTTCTCCAGCACAGCGGAGAATTAACAGGGAACATGCAGTGAAGTTTGACAGGCGTATGGTGCCATCTAGTGAGGAGTTTAAAGTTGGATTCAGCCATGGAGGAGGCCAATGAGGAGACATGAGTGAGTTGGAGAACCTTATCTTTTTCTTTGTCCATGATGACAGCACCCAGGTCGGTTTCCCATTTGGTCAGATAGTTTGGATATTTAGGGCTTTGCAATTCAATAAGCGCTTTGTAGAACTGGGAAATACAGTGTATAGGGGCGTCTTTATGAAGAAATATATGTTCAATACTATTGGGATCTTGGAGTCCCCTCAGGGGTTGGGGGAGAGATTTAAGAAAACAGTTCAATTGGTTATGTCTCCATTTGTCCATAAATGTGATTGGTCCATGGCCTATAATTTCAGACAAGGGTTTAAGAGCATTGGGGGAAAGGATATGATGTAAGAGAAGAGGGCCTCCTGGCGACCAGGATTGGAAACCCGGGTCAATGGAACCTGGCATGAAATATTTATGGTGTAGGAGGGGAGTCAACGGAGAGTCATAAGCCCATGCATATTTTTTATGAAGACCATCCCAAACATCCAAGGAGGATATAGTAAGAGGCGAGGTATTGTGGGAGAGGTCTCTGGACGAGCGTGGTATCCAAGGGATCGTGGAGAGATCAGAGTCACATAGAGAGTATTCTAGTTGCACCCATAATTTAGAGGCAGTGGCATACTTCCAATCGGGTGTACTCACTTTTGGGAGATACTGTATGTATGAGATAAGAGGTAATTTGTTGCTGTGTGACCCACTGCTCCTTTTGCATCCTTAAAAATGATGGCTGGTGATTGGGCCCCACCATACAGTATGTAGTGAAATAAATAGTTTTTTTCATAAAAAATTTAATGTAGTTCACAATAGACAAGTCAGAAGTTCAGTGTAAACCTTTGATGCAGTGCACAGAGCTTTTAGCACAGCCATGGTATCTGCACTATACTTGTGGGCTATTTATAAGTATCTTTTTAAAAAGTTTAAACTTTTAAAAAAGAAAACACACTATATGATTTCTAACATAATCTTTATTAAACCAAAAGCCTCTGTTATGGGATTGTACACCCCATTAACACTCATCATACCATAAGAACATACCTAAAATATAAAATAAACACAACAAGGATTGTGGAAAAATTTAGGCCGCAGCCCCTTTATTGGCTTTAAAACAATTTTAATTATGAAATTAACTTTAACCTTTAATACCAAACAGAATCACTGTTAACCATTAACAGACCAACATGCTTAGTCACTTAGACTCAAGCAGCAATATCTTATACAAACCAAAGAACAGTTTACCAACAACTGTCCACCCACAAAGTGGGCAAAATTACCCAAAAAGATAGACCTTCAATATCAAGCAGAACTGTTGTTAACCAATAACAGATCAACATACTTAGTCACTCAAGTGGGGTACACACTATGAGTAAATGGGGCGAACAATCATCCAATTTTCCTTGTTGCTTCAAAGCAAATCGTAAACCAATGAATGAAAATTCTTATGAAAATTCTCGTACGACAAAGGCTTTTTTTGTTGTTTACTGTTTCTGATCACACGCAATCTTTCTTTTCTGATTTTTCTTATAAGAAAATCGTATGAAAATTGTACGAAAATGGTACACATTAAACAAAAATCGTTCGTCCTGTTCCTGTACTAGAAATCTTTTGGAGTATATCACTTTGGGAATTGTCGGACGAAAATTCAGAATCGGCTGTCGAAAGTTGTGTACACACTATACAAAAATCGTACGAAAATTCTTTGGACGAAAATGTTCGCCCGGTTTTCTTATAGTATCTACGGGCCTTATGCTGGCCATACACTATACGAAAAATCGGCCAAATATCGATCATGTAGACACTTTGTTTGTTTTTCGGCATGTTAATGGGCACAAATCGTTAATCGTTGGTGATGTTTTTTGGAAAACTTCTGCCGAACAAACGATAAATTGAAAGGTTAATGTGTTTCCCATCCGAACTGTCTGCACTAGGTATATGTAAAAAAAAAAAAAAAAAAAATTTTTTTTATTTATGTCCTCTGAACGATTTATCGGTCATTACATGATGGCACCATCGTTTGCGCTCACGGCCGAATGTTTGTTTTTCAAAAATGGGTTCGGCCAATTTTTCGTATAGCCAGCATTAGGACTCAAGCAGCAATATCTTATACCAACCAAGTAACAGCATACCAACCACTGTCCACCCACAAAGAGGGCAACATTATCCACATAAAGAGGGACCGCGACAAGGGGTAATAACAAAGTAGAGGGAGAGTGGGAGAGCAGGTCAAAAGATCCAGAAGGAAGGCTGATGAGAATCCAGGTGAGAGAGCTGAGGAAAATGCTGACTCCACCCAGAGACAGGAGAGAATAGACGTAAAAGGTTAGACTCATTGGCTAAATGTTTCCCACCAAAGGATTTGTCACCAATCCAGTGCTCAGCAGCTGAGGTAAATCTTCCTAGCAACAGCAGTCAGCTTGTCACCTGAAACACAAAACAGAAAGAACCAGAAAAGCAGCCATAGAGAGACATGTACTTAACAATTACCATAGCCCTCTATTAACCTCCCTGGCGGTATTCCCGAGTGTGGCTCGGGGTTAAATTTCAGTACCATTAGCAGTAACCCCGAGCCACACTCGGGACTGTATTGCAAGATCCTGGTGCAGGTTACTTACCTTGTCCCCACGATCCTGCGATGTCCCCCCGCTGTGTCCGCAGGCTGTGTCCTCCGCCCGATGCTTCTGTATGCCGGACTTCGTTCCCTGCGAGCGTCACGATGCACGGGGGCGGAGCCCGGCAGCAAATTCAAAAACTACAAAATTCATAACACATTCTTACAGATTACATTACTGTATGAAATCATTTCACACCCATTTTGTCCCTAGTGCTTTATCCAGTGTCCTGCATGCAGTTTTATATTATATTTACTGTTCTTTCTGCCTGGAAACTTGAGATTGTTCATGGCAACCAAAAAGTGTCCCATTATGTCAAAAGTGGTTTTAGACCGGCTACAAAACTGCAATAGTAAATTAGATCACTTGCAGAATTGAGCGATAGGGAATCATGGGGAAATAAATGTTATCATTATTATATTATTATTTATGATTTTGTGTTTCAAACTTTATCAAACCCGGGATGTCTACTAGTCTCTTGTTTGGACAGATTTAAGTGTGTTATTACTAAGAATTACAGGCCTACAACATAAAACTGCAAATTTCTATGCAAAATAATGGTACCGCTTTGAGTCACAAAAATCTGACATAATCATAGCCGCCAGGGTGGCTACGAGTAAAGTTTATTTATAAAACAAATGGGTGTTAGGGGTGACAATCCCATGGGGCTACTTCTATATTTTATTTTTTCGTGGCCCTGACATTCTCCCTGACCTTCCCTAATTTCATGGTGGTCAGTACACACTCTGTGTACAGAACAGCTCCAGGTAGCCATATTGCAATGCATTCTCAGAAAATTAGAGCGCTGCAGATTGAAATGGAAAGGAATTATCCTTTTACATATACATGTAGCGGGGTCTTCAGATTTAGTGGGATACACCTGGGGGTAGTGTGACCCAGGTGTGTAATTATGTCAGGGTTTAGACCCCTTTTTGTTATTCGTGGAGGATTGGGGGATGTAATATTCTCCTTTGCCTGTGGGTGGCGGAGTACCTACAGGCTTCAGGTAGAATCGCCACCACAGTGCTACCCTTCTTTGTCCCTTCCTGGAGATGGTACGGCTGGGGCGGAGAACCCGCCGTGGTGTTGATGGGAGGAGATAAAAGGGGGAGACGCCCTCGCCATGAGGTCGTCTTCGGGGATCATCTCTTCACGCACCCAGGCACCTCCGGCCTGGGTGCGGGCGGTTCAAGGTTCCGGCCTAGGCGCCCTAGGCCTGGCCGGAATGAAGCTGGGATTCCATCCCAGGCACCTTCAGCCTGGGATGAGGTACTATTGAGGAGGCCTGGGATCCAGTGACTCCGACTGGGTCCCGCAAGGGTGAAGTGAGTCCAGGGCGCCCCTTGCGAGGGGACCCGCATCTGAGGTGAGGAGGCTGGGGAGGTCACCCGTCCGAAGATTCCGGTGCAGCGTCAGCCCGGTGACGGATGGGCCTCCGGTAACTCTCTTGGAGGACATCTTCCCCTGACAGGGGCTGCAACGCAGCGGAGGTATTCGAATTAAGACTCCTGCAACCCTTGGTCATAGCACAGGGGGTGTAGGGACCCAGATCAGTATAGTGCCTCGACCTGCTCATCCCACCGTATCCTGTCATCGCATTGCCTGTATGTGGAGATACGAAATAAAACCAACAGTTGGACTGTGATCGGTGTATGGACTCTGTTAATGGGAGCAAAGGGTGGTTTGGTGGTTTCTGCACAACAGACCCGGTACATGCCCAAGACACACCGACCCGAGGAAACATCAGATATTGGCCTTCACCTCACCCACAGTTATGGGGAGGACATGGGCCGTAGCGCACCTCACTCTGTCGCATGACATACCCCTAGCTAAAGAGGACGGGGTGAGGAGGCCGCTACACGTGGGGGCTCGTCCGGGATTGTGTGTGTCTCAACGATGGAACTGAGAATGTCTGTGTTTGAACTTTGCTGCCCGGAGGAGTTCCGAGCAGGTCGGCCATGTGATTGGCAAAAGTGCATCCCTGCTCGGAGTTGTGGACATGACCCTAAGTCGGGAAAGGCCCACGCGGAGGAGCGTAAAAAGGGAGAGGTCCAGCCGTGTGAAGTACTACATGTGGGGACTGTTAATGCACTGCGCCATGAGGCACCCCATGACTGCGCAATTTGTGGGCGGAGGCTGGCGGAAGCCCGCGAAAACGTGCAAGTCGTGGGAGGAGTCTGGCCACGTGTGGAGATGCACGTGGAGACTCCGGCGCGTGGTCAGCGCGTGATGGAACAGCAGGTGGTCGGGGTGGCCTCAAGCTCCCCATGGATTCCGGTACCTTACCCCACGAAGATGACTGCTTTTGCTGCTCCCCTGACAGACACGGGGATAAGACTTAGGCCCCGAGGACAGTTGGCTCTGTATTCATGCAGAGACACGGAGGCCCTCGGTGTGATCTGTCCCGGATGCTCGGGACTGGTGGTCCAACTAAAGCCGTTCGGGCGATGTGAAGCGTGCAAAGAGTTTCTTTTTGAGGTTGAATCATCCACAGTAAGGCCCCGACCCTTCGCCTCAACTGCATCACAGGAACCGACACTCCGGAGGGAGAGATCCAGGCCTTTGCGGAGGTCCCCGTACGCGCTGACCAGGGCGACGTGACTGCCCAACCAGAGACGGAAAGAGAGAAATCCGAGGACACTGCTTCGGTCACCACAGATTCCCTGCTGCCACCTCCGAAGAGGAAAGTCGGCCTGGTACAGGCATCCTATGGTCGTGGTCGAGCTTCACCCCGCCGCTTGCCTGGCCTAGATGGCGCCAGTAGAGAAGAGAGTCCCGGACATCCCAGTTCTTCAGAAGGTCCAGGTGAGCTAGGGGCTGGGACTGTGGTGTTGGTTGGAGGTGTCGGGAGTCCACAGTCGGTGGAGCCCGCAAGGGAGAGTAGCCTTCCGTCTACTAGAGACTACCTTCCCGCCGAGATGTATGACACCTCCGACCTAGAGTCGTTGTCAGACTGTGGTGATGACGGAGAAATAGACAAACTGTTTCACCGGAAGGGCTGGGACAGACGCCCACTACCTGTGCTGTGTAAACCGCAGGATTCCCCCATGTCCATAGAAGACAGTACGCTCCGGGCGCAGGCCCCGGAGTTCCCGAGGAAATCTAGTCCTCCGACCGACCTTCCACTTTCAACCACATCACCCGCTCCGATAGTGGGGACGCAGCGTGCTACGTTGCGGGCACCAAAGGCAAAGCAACTCGAGATGGTGAAGGTACCTCGGCACCCGGAGGCCATCGTACAGCCAGGAGAAGGCGAGCGAGATGTGATGCCACCTCTAGCCAGATTGCAGAGACTTTTCTCCCAAAGAGTCGCCCGTGAATATGGGTGGGAGTACCCCTACTTGCCTCGGGACTTATTGTATGAAGTCGAAGTTTTGCGACAAAGGTGGTACGACGAGTTTGTATGGGAAAAGCTCAAAGTGCCTCATGCCCGGCGATACCTGTCGTGTTCGCTGCCTGTATCTAAAAAGTTTAGAGACTGCAGAGCTGATTGGAGACTGGGGCACCATATTCATGCCGATAAGGTGCTCATCTGCAGGAAAGAAGGAGAGGATGTCGAATATTCAGTGGAAGTGTTTGACAAGCACCTGAAGCCCCTGTTTTTGCCGGATCCAAGGTTTTACTTGTAGGAGAAGTGAGCTCCTATTTTGTTTGCTGTTGAACTTTCTGGAAGGAACATTCCCAGACGCTCAGAACTGCGCCCTACTTTTGTTTTGATTTGGGCTTTTCTTTCACTCACTGGAGACTTGGGAGCTGTTGTTTTTCTCCCTCTTCTTCATGTGCCAAAGGCAGAGACTCTGGGGGTAAAAGTTAGTGTAGAAAAGCAGGAAGAAGGAAGATCTCGGCAAGTGTCATGACCGCGGCGCTGTCACCAGGTGGCAGTGTTGTGCAACGACTGTTTGAAAATTTTACACATGCATCACTTTGCTTATTGGAGTGAGTGGGTCTCTCGGCTGACAGACCTATTCATTCCAAGTTAACACAGATTGTTAGGATGTTGTTTTTGTTTCCCTTCTGCAGGAGATTCATCGGTCAAGACTACTGAGTATGGGGTGGTTCTTAGACAGTGATGGGAGGGATTGTACATGTGTACAGAATAGATGTTTTATGCAAAAGTTTATCGTTTTATATTTTCCCTTTCCCTTTTGAGCAGGTCTTGGCACACTTAGTATTCACAAATTTGGGGACAGCCTCTGGGGCTTGCTCCATGTCACCACTCCTTGGGAGACATGGGTGTGCACCTGACGCTGGGGACGTCAAATCACAAGGGGGAGTGTGTAGCGGGGTCTTCAGATTTAGTGGGATACACCTGGGGGTAGTGTGACCCAGGTGTGTAATTATGTCAGGGTTTAGACCCCTTTTTGTTATTCGTGGAGGATTGGGGGATGTAATATTCTCCTTTGCCTGTGGGTGGCGGAGTACCTACAGGCTTCAGGTAGAATCGCCACCACAGTGCTACCCTTCTTTGTCCCTTCCTGGAGATGGTACGGCTGGGGCGGGGAACCCGCCGTGGTTTTGATGGGAGGAGATAAAAGGGGGAGACGCCCTCGCCACGAGGTCGTCTTCGAGGATCATCTCTTCACGCACCCAGGCACCTTCGGCCTGGGTGCGGGCGGTTCAAGGTTCCGGCCTAGGCGCCCTAGGCCTGGCCGGAATGAAGCTGGGATTCCATCCCAGGCACCTTCAGCCTGGGATGAGGTACTATTGAGGAGGCCTGGGACCCAGTGACTCCGACTGGGTCCCGCAAGGGTGAAGTGAGTCCAGGGCGCCCCTTGCGAGGGGACACGCATCTAAGGTGAGGAGGCTGGGGAGGTCACCCGTCCGAAGATTCCGGTGCAGCGTCAACCCGGTGACGGATGGGCCTCCGGTAACTCTCTTGGAGGACATCTTCCCCTGATAGGGGCTGCAACGCAGCGGAGGTATTCGAATTAAGACTCCTGCAACCCTTGGTCATAGCACAGGGGGTGTAGGGACCCAGATCAGTATAGTGCCTCGACCTGCTCATCCCACCGTATCCTGTCATCGCATTGCCTGTATGTGGAGATACGAAATAAAACCAACAGTTGGACTGTGATCGGTGTATGGACTCTGTTAATGGGAGCAAAGGGTGGTTTGGTGGTTTCTGCACAACAGACTCGGTACATGCCCAAGACACACCAACCCGAGGAAACATCAGATATTGGCCTTCACCTCACCCACAGTTATGGGGAGGACATGGGCCGTAGCGCACCTCACTCTGTCGCGTGACATACCCCTAGCTAAAGAGGACGGGGTGAGGAGGCCGCTACACACACATAAAATTGTATTATATTTGGGGGTGGTTGGGACCTCGATACCACTTTAAAAAGGAGTGTGCATGCCCGAAACGCGTCACACAGCATTCTGGGACCTGTGACGTCAGCACCCCCTCACCACTCACGCAAGCGCTGCTTTCCCCCCGGATCCCAGAACCGCTCAAGGGTTTCTGTGGCTACCATCCGGTTACAGCTCCGCTCCGCCACAGCATGAGATACACTAGCTGCCCAGCGCACGAGGAAGAGACGGACAGACTCCCCAGAGAATACCTATTTTGAAGAGTCTGTATACTGCCTACATTTTGTGAGTAACCCATTATGGGGGCCATAATAAATTGAACCTAAATACTACACTGAGTGGCGCTTTTTTTTTCTTCCCTAATTTCATGGTTATGTTCCACCAACTTATATTCAACTGTCTTATGAGAAAGGTGTTTTACCCAACTGAGGCAAACTCACTGAACTGTGAAATGGCATTTGGCAGGATTTAGCTATTAAAGCAGAACTTTACCCATAACAACATGAATAAAAAAATGTTCTTTTGCAAGAAACATACATTCCAAATGAATAATTATGCTACCAGTGCTAGTGTGTGCTGTAGATTTCCTCTAGCATCATTCCTGTTTCTTCTTGCTGGAAGCTGCCATTTTACTGAAGTTCAGAGTCCCTGAATAGAGGTGAATGTTTAGGCTGTCAGTAGATCGGCCTCTACAAATTCGGCACAGTGCCTAAAAATACAGAGCAACTTAGCATGTGCAGAGAAGGGTAAAACAGAGGGGTTGATTTACTAAAGACAAATAGACTGGGCACTTTTGCAAGTGCAGTTGCAACAGAGCTTAGTAAATGAGGGGGAGCTCTGCTGACTCCATCATCCAATCATGTGCAAGCAAAAATGTTTTTTTTTTCTCCCTTGCATGGGATTGGGTATTCTTTGTAAAATGAAGCTTTAGCTTATGTACTACGCTCTGGAGCAACTGCACTTGCAAAAGTGCACAGTCTATTTGCCTTTAGTAAATCAACCCCAATGTATTATTGGATTTTAAACAGCATAGGCACTTAATTTTAATATTTTACATAGTTATGTCAGCCTGAAGTGATCTAGCAGGACTTCATTTTTTGACTAAAGTTCCACTTTGCACACATCCCAACCTGCAAAAACAAATTTCAGGGAGGTGACTCTTTGCGCCTGTGCCTCCCCCCTCCCCCCAATTAAATGGAGCCTTACCATTGCCAATTAAATGCAACCTATCAGTGTCCATCCGTGCCACCTCATCAGTGCCCACCAGTGCAGCCCATCAGTGTCCATCAGTGCAGCCTATCAGTGTCAATCAGTGTCCTTTAGTGGCACCTCATCAGTGCCCACCAATGCACCCCATCAGTGCCACCTCATCAGTGCCCACCAGTGCAGCCTATCAATGTCCATGAGTGCAGCCTATCAATTTCAATCAGTGTCCTTCAGTGCCACCTCATCAGTGCCCACCAGTGCAGCCTATCAGTGTCCATCAGTGCCACCTCATCAGTGCCACCTCATCATTGCCGACCAGTGCAGCCCATCAGTGAACATCAGTGCCCACCAGTGCAGCCCATCAGTGCCCAACAGTGCAGCCCATCAGTGTCCAGCGGTGCAGCCTATCAGTGTCCATCAGTGAAGCCTATCAGTGTCCATCAAAGCAGCCTATCAGTATCCATCAGTGCCACCTTATCGGGTTCCACCAGCACAGCCTCAGTGTGCACCAGCGGAGCGCTCCCGGCTCTGTCCCGCCCTCTCCCCTGGCCACAGACAGAAGACAGAGCAGCCCAAGCGGCAGCTGCACCCGTACTCTATTCGGCCGCTCGGGCTGCTCTGTTTTCTGTCGGTGGCTGAGTGACAGGCCCAGCCGGGAGATCGCCCGGGAGTCGAACTCATGTTTGACTCGAACATTGCCTGTTCGCCAGTTCGCCGAACAGCAAACAATTTGGGGTGTTTGCGTCAAATTCGAAAAGCCGCGGAACACCCAAAAGTCTATGGGAGAAATCTAAAGTGCTAATTTTAAAGGCTTATATGCAAGTTATTGTCATAAAAAGGGTTTGGGGACCTGGGTCCTGCCCCAGGGGACATGTATCAATGCAAAAAAAAAGTTTTAAAAACGTCAGTTTTTTGGGAGCAGTGATTTTAATAATGCTTAAAGTGAAACAATAAAAGTGAAATATCCCTTTACATTTTAGACCTAGGGGGTGTGTATAGTATGCCTGTAAAGTAGCGCTTGTTTCCTGTGCTTAGAACTGTCCCTGCACAAAATGTCATTTCTGAAGGAAAAAAAGTAATTTAAAAGTACTCGCGGCTATAATGAATTGTCGGCTCCCGGCAATACAGAGAAAAGTCATTGATAAAAAAAAAAAAAAAAGTGTGGGTGTCCCCCCAAATTCAATTACCAGGCCCTTTAGGTCTGGTATGGATATCAAGGGGAACCCTGCGTCAAATAAAAAAAAATTACATGGGGTTCCTCCCAAATATCCATACCAGACCCTTCAGGTCTGGTATGGTTTGTAAGGGGAACTCCGCGCCAAATAAAAAAAAATGGCGTGGAGTTCCCCCCAAAAATCCATACCAGACCCTTTATCTGAGCACGCAACCTGGCAGGCTGCAGGAAAAGAGGGGGGACGAGAGAGCGCCCCCCCTCCTGAACCGTACCAGGCCACATGCCCTCAACATGGGGAGGATGTTTGGGGGTCTGTGACCACTCAAAGCACCATGTCCCCATGTTGATGGGGACAAGGGCCTCATCTCCAGAACCCTTGCACGGTGGTTGTGGAGGTCTGTGGGCGGGGGGCTTATCGGAATCTGGAAGACCCCTTTAACAAGCCCCCCCTATGTGAATTGGTAAGGGGTACATTGTACCCCTACCATTTCACAAAGAAAGTGTAAAAAAATTGAAAAAAAAACACACAGACACCGTTGGGATAAGTCCTTTATTAAAAAAAATAAAAAATAAAAATAAAAAAAAGATTCCAGCGGTGGTAATCCACTCTTGGTCTCCACTCCAACGCTGTCGGTATCCTGCAGTGGATGATCTCTTTTCCAGGTCCAGGCTCCAGCAATGAGATGTCCAGCGCAGCGAGGAACAGCATCCTGTCTCCACCGGAGACACCCTGGGAATAACGTTGCGGCAGCCTGACAGGTCTTATGTAGCTGAGGACGGGGGCCACCCGTCACGTGACCCCGTCCCCCTCTGACGCAATGGGAAGCCCGGGCTTTCCCAGTGACATGCAGGTGATCCCGCCCCCCCTGGTGTAACGCAGGTTTCCGTCAAAATCAGCCCCCCGCTCCCCAAAAGTGCCATTTCTCTACCAGGAGCGAAGGAGGAGGCCTTAAAGCAGAATTTCCCCTTTTGGGTGGAGCTCCGATTTATTGAATTTTTAGGGGGATTTCACGCAGTTTTTTCTCTCAAATGACCAACAGACAATTTAAAATATATATTTTTTAATGGCCGGAGGTCGGCTTAAAAATTAACATCTTCGCCTTCCACTACTCTAGTGGCAAATAACAGATCCCTGCTGGCTTTTGTATTCAAACAGAAGCTACTGGAAATCTGTCAGGTCATTTAACAGTGGTAGTGCTACCGCCCCTAAATGACAGACTTGCAGTTTGCTTGTTTGTGAACTGCGACCAGCCTAGGTTTGGGTCAAATAACCAAATGGAGGCTCTGGAGACTGGAAAGGGCAGGATCAAGTTTCACTTTTATAGGAAAAGCCAAGACTGGCATATAAATTTAGCTGCCCATATCTTTAAACCTTTGTTTTTCTTTCAAATGCAGTTTTTAACCAGTTCTCACCTGGCCTATGGTCGAATGATGCCGGGTGGGCCTCTTGTCGATCCAGGTTGACGTCCTCCCAGACTATACCTCGAGCAGCGCAAAAAACGCTGCCCAAACTGTTGGCGCTATATAAATCCTGTATAATAATAATAATGTGACCGCTGTAACCAATCACAGTAGGTCACAAGATAGTTGTAAACAATGGATGGCTCAAGCAATGGGATAGGCCGTCAGTACATCAGGAATCAGGATTGATAAATTTTCATATATATATATACCATAGTTTGTGGACTCTATAACTTTCCTACAGACTAAATAATATACACTGGTTTGGGTTATTTTCACCAAAGAAATGTAGCAGAATATAGTTTGGCCTAAATTCATGAAGAAAGATTATTTATTTGCAAAATTGTATAACAGAAACAAAGAAAAAACAGTATTTTTCAAAATTTTTGGTCTTTTTTCGTTTATTTAGCAAAAAATGTAAAAGCCCAATGGTGATTAAAGAGGAAGTAAACCCTCTAAAACAGGGATATGCAATTAGCGGACCTCCAGCTGTTGCCAAACTACAAGTCCCATGAGGCATAGCGAGACTCTGACAGAAGCAAGCATGACACCCAGAGGCAGAAGCATGATGGGACTTGTAGTTTTGCAACAGCTGGAGGTCCGCTAATTGCATATCCCTGCTCTAAAACATTTCCTGAAAAACAAACCCCTGCAAGAGAAAGGCATATGCATAGCATACTAGCTCATTATGTGGCACTTACCTGAAATCGAAGCCCCGAAGTCCTCCTCGTTCTCCGCCCCTGCCATGTCCCCTCGGAGCTTCTTCCTGGTATCGCCGCCCTGGCGCTGTGATTGGCCGGAGCGGCGATGCGCGCGGGGCCGGCATTCTCCCATTCAGAAGACCGGCATGATCCCATTCATGAAGCCGGCCCGCTAGTGCACCTGCGCCATTGTCTACGGCGTGCATGCGCTGTAGACATCGGTGCAGTGTGTTCAGCAAATATCTCCTTAACCGTGTAGGTTAAGGAGATATTTCTTGCACCTACAGGTAAGCCTTAATCTAGGCTTACCTGTAGGTGCATGTTGTCAAAGTGGGCTTACAACCACTTTAAATACCACCAAAAGAAAGCTCTATTTGTGTGAATAAAATGATAACAATTTTGCTTGGGTATGGTGTTGCATGACCGCGCAATTGTCAATCAAAGTGTGACAGCACCGAAAGCTGAAAATTGGCCTGGGCAGGAAGGGGGTAAAAGTACCCTGTATTGAAGTGTATAAAAGGGGTAATATCAGCTCATTTGCTTTTTATCAAGGTTTACTCATTTTGCATTTCTCAGGTCCTTGACACGTTTACTTTATTCATTTATGCACATTCAAAGGCATACTGTATGTAGAAACGTCCTTGTGTACAGACCTCTTGGCATTGCTCACAAAGAGTCATTTATAGCAATACAAATGTTTAAAAATAAGAAGTGCTTCTTTCTGTAAGAAAATATGGCACATGACCCATTAATATCATATTTTCTCTCAGCTTAATGTGTGAAGCCTCTCAGGGTATGTATAGTTAACCTGCCCCAGGGAAGTTCACTTAATTCCTCTCCATGGCGATTTGTTTGCCAAACCACTCACTAGGGTCCTATTAGCAAAAGCACTTTTTGTCTAATCTGAGTGTGACAGTTTTATTTATACATGCTACTAGATTTATTAAATCATATCTATTTATGTGTAAAAAGGAAGGTGGCAGTGCGGGTTTTCCTACTACTTTGCATTTCTAAGCAGCTTTTATCAAGGGAAAGCACTGACAACATTTGTAGATACTGAAGCAGCACACCCAACCTGCAACATTTGAACATGAAGGAGTGATTTATTCCAAAGGATGTAATTTTTCAACCAGCTTTGTAAAACTGTATTTTCTTTAAACACTTCATTGAGATATTTGAAATAGGAAATTTGAAAAATTGAAATTTTCTTTCAAATAACAAGTAAAATCAGTCTGAAAGCCATAGAGCTTTGTTGAAGTAAGAGCAACCACTCAATGTACTATATTTGGAGCTAAAAATAAAATAAATAAAAATGATTTATATATATTCAGATTTAAGATGTTTCCTACAACATTTTAGGTACTACAACAACTTATTTTAACATACAACATTCTGGGCAGTATACTGAACCTCCAGTGCTGCACAGTGGCGGCTGGTGCTTAAATTTTTTTTTTTGGGGGGGGGGGGGCGCAAACAAACTGAAAAAAAAACCCATCAATTGCAGCCACTGTGCCCATCAAACGCAGCTATTGTGCCATCAAATGCAGCCACTATGCCCATCAAATGCAGCCACTGTGCCATCAAACGCAGCCACTATGCCCATCAAACGCAGCCACTATGCCCATCAAACGCAGCCACTATGCCCATCAAATGCAGCCACTGTGCCATCAAACGCAGCCACCATGCCCATCAAATGCAGCCACTATGCCCATCAAATGCAGCCACTGTGCCATCAAACGCAGCCACTATGCCCATCAAATGCAGCCACTATGCCCATCAAACGCAGCCACTATGCCCATCAAATGCAGCCACTATGCCATCAAACGCAGCCATCATGCCCATCAAATGCAGCCACTGTGCCATCAAATGCAGCCACTGTGCCATCAAATGCAGCCACTATGCCCATCAAACGCAGCCACTGTGCCATTAAACGCAGCCACGGTGCCATCAAATGCAGCCACTGCACCATCAAATGCAGCCACTGTGCCATAAAATGCAGCTACTGTACCCATCAATTGCTGACACTGTGCCCATCAAACGCAGCCACCGTGCCATAAAACGCAGCTACTGTACCCATCAATTGCTGACACTGTGCCCATCAATTGCTGACACTGTGCCCATCAGGAGAGAGGGGGCGGCGCCCATGCGCCCCTTATGGACGCACCGCCACTAGTGCTGCAGGGTATTGCGGGTGAAGCTACAGAGGGCGCAGAAAAAGTGCAGTAGTCAAAAACAAGAAAAAACATGGCCATTCAGAACATGAATAACAACAACTAGCATTATGAATATCGAGGGGGATTGGGAAGTTGGGACTTTAAATGTAGCCATGACTGGGTAAAGCCATGCGCCTCCATCCCTGTCATATGACGATGGGAGCAAAATTGTAAAAAACAGCAAGGTTGCAAAACAAAAAAGGGATGGGACTTTTTATGAAGCTCGTAGTGACAAAATGAATAACAAGGTGGAATAATAGACCATTTCTTGGTACATAAAAAACATGTTTACACACATTAGTTATACATACAGAGAAATGCACCAATCACGTGGTGCCAATTTCTAGCCTGATAATAACAAAAGGTAGCATCTGCACAGTCTATGGTCTTTGTAATCCCTATAAAATGTAGAAATGGTAAAAAAACACATATCTTGATAGGTGTGTAATAGCATACACGATGGTACTGTTAGCTCGACGCATTTTGCGGCTTTAAACCGCTCATCGGGAGCAGATATGTGAGGCATCTGCAATAGAGTAATTAATTGGGTAAGTGAACTCTGTCAGATTAGGGGAGAAGGATAATGACCCCCCATGCTATTACACACCTATCAAGATATGTGTTTTTTACCATTTCTACATTTTATAGGGATTACAAAGACCACAGACTGTGCAGATGCTACCTTTTGTATTGGTTTTTACCCCAACCTATGAATACTGGTGGACCCCTCAATTGTATCTTGTACTAATTTTTTCAACCATGTTACTACTAGTTATTATTAGGCTAGAAATTGGCACCACATGATTGGTACATTTCTCTGTATGTATAACTAATGTGTGTAAACATGTTTTTTATGTACCAATAAATGGTCTATTATTCCACCTTGTTATTCATTTTGTCATCACGAGCTTCATATAAAGTCCCACCCCTTTTTTGTTTTGCAACCTTGCTGTTTTGCAATTTTGCTCCCATCAACAACTAGCATTACACAAAATAGACACAAGAATAAACACGCTAACTAGACATACACTATATTACCAAACGTATTGGGGGCCTGCCTTTACACGCACATGAACTTTAATGGCATCCCAGTCTTAGTTCGTAGGGTTCAATATTGAGTTGGCCCACCCTTTGCAGCTATACCAGCTTCAGCTCTTCTGGGAAGTGTATTTGTGAGGTCAGGCACTGATGTGGATAAGAAGACCTGGCTCCCAGACTCTGCTCGAATTCATCCCAAAGGTGTTCTTCTGGGTTGAGGTCAGGACTCTGTGCAGGCCAGTCAAGTTCCTCCACCCCAAACTCGCTTATCCATATCATTATGGACCTTGCTTTGTGCACTGGTCCAAATCATTTGGCGGAGGGGGGATTATGGTGTGGGGTTGTTTTTGAGGGGTTGGGCTTGGGGTGGAGGAACTTGACTGGCCTGCACAGAGTCCTGACCTCAACCCGACAGAACACCTTTGAGATGAATTTGAGTGGAGACTGCGAGTTAGGCCTTCTCGTCCACATCAGTGCCCGATCTCACAAATGCGCTTCTGGAAGAATAGTCAAACCTTCCCATAGACACACTCCTAAAATTTGTGGACAGCCTTCCCAGAAGAGTTGAAACTGTTATATCTGAAAAGGGTGGGCCAACTCAATATTGAACCCTTCAGACTAAGACTGGGATGCCAATAAAGTTCAGGTGGGTGTAAAGGCAGGCATCCCAATACTTTTGGCAATATAGTGTACATGCTATCTAACACTAATGTGTAGAACAATGTGTTGGATTTACTGACACTTGAATAAAGTGAGGGCTTGCCTAAACAATCAGCTCACTTTTATATCCTGCGAGGTAAGCCAATGTACTACACTATTGTTTGTTCAATCAAAATGTATTGTGTGTGACCAGCCAGAGACACTTAGCAGATGGATGCATCTAAATCTGCTTCAAGCTGAACTCTAAGGAAACAGCTAAGTACACAAATGAAATACATACGAGGGAGCTGTTTAACTTGCCAAAGGATTTACATTCTTGTCCATCCAGTTCTGAGATTTACACAGCACTTGCGCATAGTACAGCCAGGTAGGATACCACTTAAAATCAAGGAATACTGCTGACTGTATAATGAAAAAGAAGCAGCAGACTGATACTGTATAATGTCTCTGTTCACTTTGTGGTCTCCTCTTGTCAACAATTTGCATTCAACACACCCACCTGATTGGCTCTCAGTTTTGTACCCCCCTCCATTAAGGCTTCTACTTTATAGGGGCTTGCTGATATTTTGACAAATGTAGTTACTTATGTAGCGGGTATTTAAATTTAGGGGGGGGCGCATCCGGGTGGTAGTATGACCCGTATGCACTGATTGTTAGGGAATTTGGGACCATTTTCGTTCGTGGAGGATTCCAGTGGTGTGCAGTTTCCTGCGGCCTGTGGGTGGTGCTGTCGCCCTGGGCCGGTGTTGAACCATCACTGTAGTGCTGTGCCCTTTTTGTCCTGTTTCAGCAGTGGTGCGGCGGGGCGGGGAGCCTGCTGTGCCGGTCAGGAGAAGAGATTAAGGGGACAGACGCCCTCAACACGGGGTTCAGTCGTCGGAGGTCAGAGCCGCGCCCAGGCACCTTCAGCCTGGGTGCTGGCATTCCGGAGTTCCGGGCCCAGGTGCCCTTGACCTGGCCAGAGCGGGAGATGGAGTCCATCCCAGGCACCTTCAGCCTGGGGTGAGGTACTACTGAGGAGGCCCGGGGCCCAGTACCTTCGACTGGGTTCCGCAAGGGTGGAAGAGTCCGAGGGGCCCTAAGGTGTTGGGCGCCCGAATCTGAGACGAGGAGGTCAGGGAGCGTAACCCCCCCGAACAGTCCGGCGTAGCATTGCTGGTGACGGCGGGGCCTCTGGTAACTCTCTTGGAAGGATGTCTTCCCTCTGACAGGGGCTGCACTTAGCGAAGGTAATTCTGTTCCTGTTCTACATGGTGCAAATACCTGTTTTATACAGGTATCTGCACACCCTCCCCCTGAATGGTGCCAAATGTGACATTGGAGCGGGGGAGGGTTCCAAAAAGCGGAGGTTCACTTTTGGGTGAACCTCCGATTTAAGGTTGAGTATTCCTCCAAGGCAGCCTCAGCCTTGCCCTAAGGCATTGATGAATGCATAGCAAAAACACCCCTATGTGTGTGTGTAACGTGGCCCTGTACAAAGTGCCTAATGTAGCCCAGAAGACCTCACATGTGACCCAGTATTTGGGGCCTAACAAGTTAAAGGGGAAACATGAGGGACGTGACCAACAACCACACTACGGTCCCGCCTGCCCACAAGTGCATTACAGAAAAGAAGTATCATCCAACCAAATATTAAGAAATGTTGGACACTTTCATCTTTCTGGCCACAAAGCAGACAGATGAGAAGTCCAGGTGGCAATCCACTCAAAATTTTTGGGACGTCAAACAATGAATCACTGGAACAATGATCAATGAGGAGCTCACACCTATAACTAATGATACTCATGTAAAGTATTCACAAAATATGGTTCCCTTAGACAGAAAAGCTTTGACTTGATGGGTTTAAATACACTAAAACACTCCCCATCCTGGATACACCATCCTGGTAGATCCCCCCCACCTTCCCATGTTCTTCATTCCAACCTCTCGCTCATTCCTTCCTCCTCTTCTTTCACATGCCTACCTCTTTTTCACACTTTTTTTTTCACTTTTCAGTTAATTCTCTGGTTCCCAACTATAGCCATCCTACATAAGCTTGACATAATGTACCCTTGCTAACTGTTATATTGTCTTTAATTCCTGCCTTTTAGGCTACGATCACAATCTCTTTACGATACTATGTGACATACTTATTTTGTTCAGTCTGTATACATAAAAACTTGATGACACAAAATGTTTCAGACAGTAATTCTGCTGTGATGTTACCCTGTGTATGTCCTGTTTTCTGTGACTTGGATTGTATACTGTATGCTGTATTTCTACTCTTTCTCTATGTAAATGAAAAATTCAATAAACCTTTTTGTAAATGATAGATTTGGTGAGTTAGAACCTCGGGCAACGTTTTATTACTGTCTGTGTCATCAATTGTGAGATTTCTCATCACCTCCTCCTAATTAATAGGTGCCACTGAGTCTGCCTTGCTGATCAACGTTGTTTGTTAAGCTATTGTGTGTTTGGGTTCCTGCTTGCCGTGTGCTACGTCTGTCTCTGTGTTACCGATCTTGGCTTGTTCTTGACTATCCCTGTCTGCTTGTGACCTTGACCTTTGGCTTGTCCTTTGTTTATCCTTGTCTGCTATTCGCCCTGACCTTGGCTTGTCCCCTCACTATCTCTTGTATGCTGAGCTGCGGCTTCCCCTCTATCCTCTATACCCTACGGAGCATGAGCTGGGGGACTCTGGGGGCTGCGACCTGGATCCAATTGCAGCTCAGTCCATCCTCCCTAGAGGCTCTGGTGAACATCTGCTGGATCTTAGACTCCGCGCCCCTGGGAATCTTGGGGTCTAGCTCCCTGTGGGATCCCTGTTTGTGCTCCAGTCGACCTGCCTTCCTTAACCACCCAGTGTTCCATCCGCAGCAGTCAACCATAGGGTTCACTACCTTGTGGTGCACTCCTGATGCCAACGGTGTGCACCTGTCATCTGGCTTCAGGTGACCTGACACAAACCATCAGATAAGGGCTACTCCCATTATCTCAGACAATGGTCACCTTAGGCCAGTGGTCTCCAAACTGCGATGTGGCCCTTTGCTTGCCTTTATCCGGCCCTTAAGGCAATACTCCTCCCACTGATACAATATTCTTCCAACTGACATTAACAATGGGGCACCATTTCTCCCATTGACACAAACAATGGAGTGCTATTCCTTCCAATGATACCAACGATGGGGCACTATTTCTCCAACTAATACCAAATGTGGTTATTTTTACTCCCAGTGATGCCAATTAAATTTCCACTCCCGCTGGGCACAGTCCGGCCCAACCTAAAGTCTGAAGGACAAATCAACTGGCCCTTTGTAGAGGGGGGAAAACGGGGGAAAATTGGGATAGTGGGACTTTACATGAAACATCACATTCGGGTAGATTGAATCAATCAAGAGTAATAATTATAATATTTATTAAATAACACAATTGAGTATAGTGCAATAATGGCATCAATAATAAATCAATGTATGATACAAAAATGAAATGTAACATGATTTGTAATCGTATACTTGAAATATAACATGCTTGGTAATCACATAATATAATTGATAGCATAATAGAGACACGGTTATACATGATTGATGATGAACCTGGCAACAAACTCAAAGATATGTAAAAACATGGTAGCTAAAATAAAAAATTGATTGATGATTCAAACAGATCAAACCCATGGTAGATACATGACTGTTGTGACATGGTATCCACTAAGAAAGGCTCTACGCGTTTCGTGGACTCTATCCACTCGTCAGGAGCAGCTATACAGTGAAGGCACCTACAATAAATAATGAACTAATAATCAATGGTAATTGATTAAAATAGGAAGAGAGAGGACATGAAGACTATGGTCCTAGCACTCTTAGGCCCCTTTCACACTGGGGCGGGCATGTGCGGTGGCGGTATAGCGGTGCGATTTTTAGCGCCGCTATACCGTCGGATTTAGCGCGATATTCGGCCGCTAGCGGTGCGGTTTTAACCCCCGCTTGTGGCTGAAAAGGGGTTAATACCATGGTGTCCCATTGATTTCAATGGGAAGGAGCAATAAAGGAGCGATATACACACCGCTCCTTCACCGCTCCAAAGATGCAGCTTGCAGGAGATTTTGTTTTCTCCTGCCAGCGCATCGCCTCAGTGTGAAAGCCCTCGGGGTTTCACTTTGAGAATGCTGGGGCAGGAGTATTTCAGGCGTTATTTATGCGCTATTTTTAGCGCTAAAACGCCTGAAATACGCCTCAGTGTAAAAGGGGCTTAACCTATGGGTAGGATATAAAATAACGTAACGTAGATCATGGCAATGATAGTAGGAGGCACTGGGGGGTGAAGGACAACCCCCCCGGGAGTTGAGGTGATGGCCATGTGGCGACAAGGGGGCCAGAAATTGTGGGTACATGAACTTGTCGTGAGAGGAAATCACTCTTCCAGAGTTGAAGTGTATGGTAGAGCCCATAGGGCTTCTGTAATAAATAATAATGGTAGTGTTAGTATAGTGACCAGCAAAGACTCGCTAACATAAGTGAAGAGGAAGGCTGTGATGCAGGAGTGGAAAGCACAGTGAACCACATAAGATCCCCAGGTGTGGAGAAAAGACAAAAGTAAAATAGTGTGCACAAATTTGGAAAATTAGATATCAAATCACCATAAGGCCAGTGGGGGAAACCACGGCCATGAAAATACCTGGGGCTTGGGGTGGGCCGAGAACAGAAGGTGATGACTGGGAAAAATCGGAAATTCGAAAATTCTGAATTAGAAAATCAGAAATTCGGAAATTCGAAAATCGGAAATTAGAAAATTCAGAATTTGGAAATTCAAAAATCGAAAATACACTTTTTTGCTGTTCTCTAATACAGGCATCTGCAGGAGTTAGTGGGTGTTGTGTGCCCCAGCACAGTATACACCTGTATCTACACTTTTTTGCTGTTCTCTAATACAGGCATCTGCAGGAGTTAGTAGGTGTTGTGTGCCCCAGCACAGTATACACCTGTTTCTACACTTTATTGCTGTTCTCTAATACAGGCATCTGCAGGAGTTAGTGGGTGTTGTGTGCCCCAGCACAGTATACACCTGTATATACCCATTATTGCTGTTCTCTAATACAGGCATCTGCAGGAGTTAGTGGGTGTTGTGTGCCCCAGCACAGTATACACCTGTATATACCCGTTATTGCTGTTCTCTAATAAAGGCATCTGCAGGAGTTAGTGGGTGTTGTGTGCCCCCAGCACAGCACAGTATACACCTGTATCCACCCTTTATTGCTGGTGTTCTCTAATAAAGGCATCTGCAGGAGTTAGTGGGTGTTGTGTGCCTCCAGCACAATATACACTACCCATTTGCTGGTTTTCCAATCTCCCTGCAGGCCATTACTATGTCTGGAAGGCCAACAAGGAGAGGCAGACAGTCACGAGCCAATAAAAGAGGGCAAGCAGGCTCTGTGTCTAGAGACAACAGTGCTGGTCGTGGACGTGGTGCATCGTCATCAGCACGTGGCCATGGGACACGCTTGTCCTTATTTTCGGCAGCTGGACGTGTTGAGCCGCATCATGCCGAAGACTTGGTAGAGTGGATGACCAAGCCCTCCTCATCCTCCTCATCCTCTCTCACCCAGGCTCAGGGTACTGGCAAAGCAGCTGCCAAAGCCTCCTCTTCCCTCGTATCAATGTCATCATCAGTCACTCCTTCCCTAGACCCACCATGTCCTCCTGAGGAGTCCCCCGAACTGTTTGAGCACAGTGTTGGGTACATGCTCTAGGAGGATGCCCAGCGTTTCGAAGGGTCTGATGATGATACCCAGCTAGAGGAAGGCAGTAGCGTGAGCGTGAGCCTGATAGGAGAGAGTAGGAGGAGGAGGATGAGGAGGAGGCACATCTCCAACGAGGCAGGATGCCCTCCGGGGGCCAGCGTAAGGGCAGCACACCGACTGAATCGCACCGCAGAGCTACGCCTGTGCAGGGCACTGCCTCTGCCCGTTATTTCAAAAGTTCTTTGGTGTGGGCCTTTTTTGAGTCGAGTGCATCAGATCGCACCGCTGCTATTTGCAACATATGTCTCAAGCGTATCTCGTGTGGCCAAAACATCAGCCACTTGGGCACCACTTGCTTGACTAGACATATGTTGACCTGCCATGCAGCTCATTGGCAAGCGTACCTTAAAGACCCACACCAAAGAACAAAGCGGACCTCTCCTTGCTCCTCATCAGCTGGGATCTCCAACCCCACAATACCTTCAGTCCTCTCTGAAACCTGCACTGAGAGGAATGAAGGTGTAGAATTAAGTGTGTCACAGCCAAGTACGTGCAGGCACTCTGCTAGCAGTACACCGACGTCCGATTCTAGCAGGCAAATTTTCCTGCCCCAGCTGCTGGACCGTCGAAAGAAGTTCACTCCCAGCCATCCACATGCCCAGCGGTTGAATGCTAGCTTGGCTAAATTGCTAGCAATTCAACTGCTGCCTTTTCAGTTGGTAGACTCGGCCACCTTTCGTGAGTTTGTGCAATGTGCGGTTCCTCAGTGGTAGGTTCCCAAACGCCACTTTTTCTCACGGAAGGCGATTCCGGCTCTCTACCGGCATGTGGAAAGGCAAAGTCCATGCCTCGCTGGACAGGGCGGTCAGCGGTAAGGTGCATATTACCGCTCACTCATGGTCCAGCAGGCATGGACAGGGACGTTACCTTTCTTTCACGGCCCATTGGGTCACTCTTTTGGCAGCTGGGAAGGATGCAGGACAAGGTGCAGTAGTGTTGGAGGTTGTTCCGCCGCCATGCCTCCAAAATGCTACTACTGGTTGTGACACACCTCTCTCCTCCACCCCCTACTCTTCTTCCACCTCCATGGCCTCTTCCTGTGCTTTGTCCTTGGAACCAGCGGTGCTCCGTAGGCGTTCAAGGGGCTACGCAAGTACGCAGGCAAAAAGATGCCATGGCATGCTTGCGCTGGTGTGTTTGGGGGACAGGAGCCACACTGGGGCGGAGGTTCTGTCAGCTCTGCAGGGGCAGGCCCAGAGGTGGTTGACGCCACGCCAGCTTAAGCCAGGAATGGTGGTTTGCGACAATTGCACCAACCTCCTCTCCGCCCTCTGACAGGGGCAACTGACCCATGTGCCCTGTGTGGCTCAAGTCCTTAACCTGGTGGTGCAGCGGTTCTTGGGCAGGTACCCGGGCTTACAGGATGTCCTGAGGCAGGCCAGGAAAGTCTGTGTGCATTTCCGCAGATCATATAATGCCAGTGCTCGGCTGGCTGAGCTGCAAAAGGAGTTGAACCTGCCCTAGAACCGCCTTATATGTGACATGCCCACCAGGTGGAACTCAACGTTGGCCATGCTGCAGCGGCTGCACACGCAGCAGAGAGCCATCAATGAGTACCTGTGCGACTACGGCACCAGGACAAGGTCAGGGGAGCTTGGGTTTTTTTCACCACGCCAGTGGGGCATGATCAGGGATGCATGCACTGTCCTGGCACCATTTGAGGAGGCCACAAGGATGGTGAGCAGTGACAGTGCATGCATCAGTGACACTGTACCTCTTGTCCACCTGTTGGAGCATACGCTGCATGGAATAATGGATAGGGCTCTTGAGGCAGAACAGAGGCAGGAAGAGGAGGACTTCCTTGCCTCTCAAGGCCCCCTTTACCCAGACAGTGTTCCTTCTGTCCCACCCATCACACAGGAAGAGGATGAGGAGGAGGAGGAGGAGGATTGTGTCAGCATGGAGGTGAAGCCTGGCACTCAGCATCAACAGCAGTAGTCTTTTAGGGATGATTTACAGTCCCAAGAAACCCGTGGACTTGTACGTGGCTGGGGGGAGGTGGTTGCGGATCATGTCGTCCTTAGTGACCCAGAGGACTCCGGACCGAATGCCTCAGCTAACCTACGCTGCATGGCCTCCCTGATCCTGCAAAGTCTGCGGAAGGATCCTCGTATTCTTCGGATCAAGGAGAGGGACCATTACTGGCTGGCCACTCTCCTTGATCCTCGGTACATGGGTAAGGTTGCGGACCTTATCTTGCCAGAGGGAGCAGAGGATAAGACATCTCCGGGATGCCTTGTAGAAAGGTCTGTGCAACGCATTCCCAGAGACTGGGAGGTTACAAACTCCTGGTCCTGGACAATGAGTTGCTGAGGCTTTGGTCAGTAGCAGAAGGAGCGGTGGAGAAGGTGGCCATCTGACCGTTGCGTTCAGACAATTTTTTAGTCCGCAGCCCCAAGGTATGATCGTTCCAGCAACCATCGCCAGCGTCTGATATACATGGTGCAGGAATACCTAGGGGCAAGGTCAGACTTGGACACCTTCCCCACCGAAAATCCTCTGGCTTACTGGGTCTTGAGGTTGGATCACTGGCCAGAGCTTGCACAGTATGCAATTGAGCTACTGGCCTGTCCTTCATCCAGCGTTCTTTCAGAACGCACATTCAGTGCTGCTGGAGGCTTTGTCACGGATCACAGGGTGCGCCTGTCCACCGACCCGGTTGATCGACTGACCTTCATAAAGATGAACCAGTCTTGGATCACCACCAGCTACCAAGCACCTGAAGCTGATGTAACAGAATAATTTGTTTTGAAATGTCACATCCCTTCAAGACTGCCTATGCTGATGCTGAGTGACTGTCCTGTTATGTTGACTGACTATCCTCTTCCTCCTCAATGATCCAATTCCTGATGATAGCTTGGAAGAACATTTTTGTTTCTGGGTGCCGCCACCAGTGGCTAAGGCCCAATTTTTCAGCCCCTGTTTAACAGGGGCATGTAATTAAAATTTTTATGCAATGCTTTGCAGCAGGGCTCATTCCTGCACTCCAACTAGAGTATCTGGGAGAGGTTGCAGTGTCGTGGCACCAGCACTAGTGGCTAAGGCCCAATTTTTCAGCCCCTGTTTAACAGGGGCGTGTAATTACAATTTTTGATGCAATACTTTGCAACAGGGCTCATTGCTGTGCTCCAAGTACAGTATCTGTGAGGGGTTGCAGTGTTGTGGCACCAGTGCCTAAGGCCCAATTTTTCAGCCCCTGTTTAACATGGGCGTGTAATTAAAATTTTTGATGCAATACTTTGCAACAGGGCTCATTGCTGTTCTCCAAGTACAGTATCTGTGAGGGGTTGCAGTGTTGTGGCACCAGTGTCTAAGGCCCAATTTTTCAGACCCTGTTTAACAGGGGCGTGTAATTACAAATTTTGATGCAATACTTTGCAACAGGGCTCATTGCTGTGCTCCAAGTACAGTATCTGTGAGGGGTTGCAGTGTTGTGGCACCAGTGCCTAAGGCCCAATTTTTCAGCCACTGTTTAACAGGGGCGTGTAATTACAATTGTTGATGCAATACTTTGCAACAGGGCTCATTGCTGTGCTCCAAGTACAGTATCTGTGAGGGGTTGCAGTGTTGTGGCACCAGTGCCTCAGGCCCAATTTTTAGCCCCTGTTTAACAGGGGCGTGTAATTACAATTTGTGATGCAATACTTTGCACTTTTTGCCCAAAATTACACTTTTTGCCCCAAAAATACCCCAAATCACTATTTTTGCCCAAAATTACCCAAAATTGCACCTTTTGCCCAAAAAATACCCACAATCACCCTTTTTGCCCCAAATTACCCAAAATTGCACATTTTCCCCCAAATTACCCAAAATCACACCTTTTTCCCAAAATCACACTTTTTGCCCCAAATTACCCAATATTGCACTTTTTGCCCAAATTTAGCCAAAATCACACATTTTGCCCAAATTACCCAAAATTGCACTTTTTGCCAAAAATTACCCAAAATTTCACTTTTTGCCCAAAAAATACCCCAAATCACACTTTCTGCCCCAAATATTAAGATTTTTAACACGTTTTTTCTTTGAAGTCAATGAGAGCATGCTTCAAATCCCTAAAATCTTCTTCTGCTCTCAAAAGTTTCAGCTCTTTCATACTTTCACCTACAGACGCCAAACAAACTTTAAAATGTTCACAAAATATTCAGCTATCTGGCTATATCTTTTCAGTTTGATGTCTTTTACAGTTTTTGTGAAAAAGCTGTTTAAGTTTAGTGATCATTTCAGGAAATGTTATCAATTAACCACTTAACGACCGCCCACTGTATATATACATCGGCAGAATGGCACGGACAGGCACAATCACGTACCTGTACGTGCCTGCCTTTGTATGGGTGGGGGGTCCAATCGGACCCCCCTCCGGTACAGTGAGCGGCCGGGATCACTTCGGGAGTGATCCGTGATGAGGGGGCCGCCATTCGAGGGGGCCGCCCCAAAAACCAAGCACCGCCTTCAGGCTTTCTAAGGATATAAAATTTTGATTTCACTCCTCACTGCCTATTACAGTTTCGGAGGCCATGGAATGCCCAGATGGCACAAACCCCCCCAAATGACCCCATTTTGGAAAGTAGACACCCCAAACTATTTGCTGAGAGGTATGGTGAGTATTTTGCAGATCTCGCTTTTTGTCACAAAGTTTTGAAAATTGAAAATTTTCAAAAACAAATGAGAGCTGTAAAATACTCATCATGCCTCTAAGCAAATAGCTTGGGATGTCTACTTTCCAAAATGGGGTCATTTGGGGGGGGTTTGTGCTATTTTGGCATTTTATGGCCTTCGAAACCGTGATAGGTAGTGAGGAGTGAAATAAAAAATTTGCGCCCTTAGAAATCCTTAAGGCGGTGCTTGGTTTTCGGGGTCCCGTACGCGGCTAGGCTCCTAAAAAGTCCCACACATGTGGTATCCCCGTACTCAGGAGAAGCAGCAAAATGTATTTTGGGGTGCAATTCCACATATAACCATGGCATGTGTGAGCAATATATCATTTAGTGACAACTTTTTGTAATTTTTTTTTTGTCATTATTCAAACACTTGGGACAAAAAAAAATATATTCAATGGGCTCAACATGCCTCTCAGCAATTTCCTTGGGGTGTCTACTTTCTAAAATGGGGTCATTTGGGGGGGGTTTTGTGCTATTTTGGCATTTTATGGCCTTCGAAACTGTGATAGGTAGTGAGGAGTGAAATCAAAAATTTGCGCCCTTAGAAATCCTGAAGGCGGTGCTTGGTTTTCAGGGGGCCCGTACGCGGCTAGGCTCCCAAAAAGTCCCACACATGTGGTATCCCCGTACTCAGGAGAAGCAGCAAAATGTATTTTGGTGTGCAATTCCACATATAACCATGGCATGTGTGAGCAATATATCATTAAGTGACAACTTTTTGTAATTTTTTTTTTTAGTCATTATTCAATCACTTGGGACAAAAAAAAATATTCAATGGGCTCAACATGCCTCTCAGCAATTTCCTTGGGGTGTCTTATTTCAAAAATGGGGTCATTTGGGGGGGTTTGTACTGCCCTGCCATTTTAGCACCTCAAGAAATGAGATAGGCAGTCATAAATTAAAAGCTGTGTAAATTTCAGAAAATGTATGTCTAGTTTGTAGACGCTATAACTTTTGCGCAAACCAATAAATATACACTTATTGACATTTTTTTACTAAAGACATGTGGCTGAATACATTTTGGCCTAAATGTATGACTAAAATTGAGTTTATTTGATTTTTCTTATAACAAAAAGTAGAAAATATCATTTTTTTTCAAAATTTTCAGTCTTTTTCCGTTTATATCGCAAAAAAAAAAATCGCAGAGGCAATCAAATACCATTAAAAGAAAGCTCTATTTGTGGGAAGAAAAGGACGCAAATTTCGTTTTGGGACAACATTGCATGTTCGCACAATTTCCAGTTAAAGCAGTGCAGTGCCAAATTCTGAAAACACCTCTGGTCCTTAACCTGCATAATGGTCCGGGGCTTAAGTGGTTAAACAGAGTGTCTATTGTGCTGCTTAGTGTGGATGATGTCACAGCTAGAGCATAGAGCCTTAAAAAAATTATCTTAGTTCCTTCTCTATAAATTGGTCTCACGCCCACAAGATCTACTTGTCATACATAATTCATACATCAAAACGTAGGTATTTTTGTCTAGTTTCGGGCAATGTGCTCAGTTTTTGGATACACCTTTTACTTTTGGCTGGCTGAGCTTCCAAATGACAAGAGTTCTACACTTTCTTCTATTGACTGTCCTGTATAATATTCTTTTTTGAAAAAAATAATCTTTTTTGAAAAAAAAATCATTTGTGAAAAAAAATAAAAAAAAATCATTTAAAAAAATCTATTTTGAAAAAAATTAATAAAATCATTAAAAAAAAATAATTATTTTTTGAAATAAAAATCATTTTTGAAAAATGTCAGCAGTCATGTCTATTTATATATATAACAAGCGCAATAGAATAACATAGAACTAGAAAAGCTACAATTTCTGGGGAAATTGTGTTAAATGTTCTTGCCTCCACCAGTAGTCTACAACTGGAGTATTTGGCTGATCATGGGGTGGTCATAATGTTTATGCTGATCATGGGGGGTCATAATGTTTTGGCTGATCATGGGGGGGTCGTAATGTTTTGGCTGATCATGGGAGGTCATAATGTTTATGCTGATAATGGGGGTCATAATGTTTATGCTGATCATGGGGGGTCATAATGTTTTTTGCTGATCATGGGGGGTCATAATGTTTATGCTGATCATGGGGGGTCATAATGTTTATGCTGATCATGGGGGGGTCATAATGTTTTGGCTGATCATGGGGTTGTCAGCTTTTGTCAGCTCCCACTCTAGTTTTGTAACATTTCGCCATTCATTCCTATGGGACAAATTTTGCTACAAAAACCACAATATTTCGTGAACCATTCTGCGAAACGTTCCACAAAGTAATAGCACACCAATCGGGAACAATCCGCACATTTTGGTATATTACTTGTCCATATAGTGTAAAAGCTGTGGGAGGAGTTAGGGTGGTAAATTTGGCTATAATAAGCTATGCAAGAACACTTAATTACTGGGGAAATTGTGTGAAGTGTTCTTGCCTCTACCAGTTGTCTACAACTGGAGTGGGCGGAATAACTGGGTGGAGTGGCTTGAGTAACTGTGGAAAGTTTGGACTGGGCAGAGTAACTTTATGGAGTGGGCAAAGTAACTGTGTGGAGTGTTTGGAGTGAGTAAAGATAGTAAACATTACACCGTGCCAGACAGAACAATAGAAAATCTCCTCTCTCCTACTTATTTGACAGCTATCAGACAAACAAGATGTGAAACAAATTCATCAAAATGGGAACAGAGACAACAAAAACACCTTTTTTATATAGAGGATTGTATTGCTGTCGACATACCCATTAGGAAAATTACCCTGCACTTCCTGTCCAGGTGAAGGGTGTCAGAAAGAACAGGAACAAAGGGTTAATCTGATGCATGGGGCAAAGATATTTAAAATCTAGCAGGAAAAATAAATCCCCCTCAATGGAGGCACAGACAGCGTTTAAAACCTGACAGGTTCTGATCCTTATCCACCTTATTATAATTACTACATGCCATCAAGTCAATGTCGACTCCTGGCAATGACATCGACAGTGTTTCTCCAGAATGATCTGTCATCTGTTTGCGTCTTCACACTTTACAATTGCATGTTCACCTTATTGATGGTAATCCTTTTTTAACCTTAACTTTTTCAAGCATACCTGTCTTTTCCAGTAAACTGGATCTTCTCATAATATGTCCAAAATAAGGCAGCATAAGTCTAGTCATCCGGACATCTAGTAAAACACTGGCCTTAATTTGTACAAAAATTTGTACAAATATTTGTTTGTTTGCCCTATTGTCCAAAGGCATCCGGCCGGCTGCTCAGCAAGAGACCCGGAAGCTAGTGGAAATTATTGAAGTAATTGTGTCTACTCCAGTGATTTTGAGCTTTCACTGGCATTGGCCAGGTATGGTATATACATACTGCAATTACATTGGTCCAAGCTGGAACATGCCAATAGTAATATGAACAGGTAGCGCTTATGTATTCAGTTCAAAATAAGCCTAACTATATTCAAAAACTGAAACAATATAATTGACAAATTAAAAATCCACACACTCTTGTAATACTACTCACATAATAAGGTGTTTTAATGTTCCAACAATCTTATTTTATACCCAACCTGTGTCACCTCCACCAGATGTGCCCTCACCTGGAGTTTATGACATTACACACTGTGTATAGTCAAGCAATTCTCTTGTTCATTGATTTTTTGTTCATGCTCAAATACTCTGCTGTTGGTTCCCAAAATGTGATCAATTTATTTGACCGATCTCCTTTTTATTATTATATCTGTACTGTCCCTTTATGATGCTCCTCAAATATCTCCTCCGCTCAGTAGGCATGTGTGAAAGTGTGTGTAAAGTCATAAAATCCATGATACATGTCCCCCTGACAGTGCCCAGTTTCCCATGCCCTTTGTGTGATTATCCCTTAGCCTTGAAAATAGACAGAAATTATTTTCAAGATTTGGCCCCTTTTGACTTTGGTAGGGTTTGCATTAAAGTGTGTACTTTGTGGATTTTTGGACGTGTGTGCCGAACATGCCCATGGGTCAAACACAAGCAGATTCTCCCTTTACTAATTGCTGACTAAAAGATCACCTTCCTTTCAATGGAATTGGCTCCCAATGCACATGCATCCACCCCAAACTTGCTCATTCATGTCTTTATTAGTGATGAGCCGAACACCCCCGGGTTCGGTTCGCACCAGAACCCGCGAACGGACCGAAAGTTCGCACGAACATTAGAACCCTATTAAATACAATGGATGCGAACGTTCGGATTCTAAAGTGCTAATTATAACGACTATTATCCATGTTATTGTCCTAAACAGAGTTTGGGAACCCGGGTTCTGCACCAGGGGACATGTATCAATGCAAAAAGAAGTTTTAAAAACGGACGTTTTCCGGGGAGCAGTCATTTTAATGATGCATAAAGTGAAAAAAAAAAGTCAAATATTCCTTTAAATATTGTACCTGGGGGGTGTCTAAAGTATGCCTGTGAAGTGCCACGTGTTTCCCGTGTTTAGAACTGTCCCTGCACAAAATAACATTTCTAAAGGAAAAAAAAGCCATTTAAAACTGCTTGCGGCTTTAATGTAATGTCTGGTCCCGGTAATATGGATGAAAATCTTTAAGAAAAATGGCATAGCTACCCCATCAACCCCCCCCCCCCACCCCAGCCCATTACCAGCCCCTTTGGGTCTTGTATGGATATTAAGGGGAACCCCGCACACAAAATAAAAAAGGCCCTATATACTCTGAACAGCCGTATACAGGCGGTGCATACAAGACAGGGACTGTAGGTTTGTTCTTATGTAGAATCTGTTTGTAATTTTGAACAGCTACATTGTTTAAGTGTAGCTCCAGCCCAAATACCTATTTTTAAGCTTTTTGGAAAACATAGGGAAGGGTTATCACCCCTGTAACATTTGTTTTGCTGTCTGTGCCCCTGTTCAGAACATTTCACCTTACTTTGCGTCCCAATGACAACTGATTTTGAAATGTGGTGTTTTTATTGAAACAAGGATTGGTGATAAAGCATCAGTAGAGAGGAGACACCTTTCTCCCATATTAATTCTTACAGGAGAGAATTTTCCTTCCAAGGGGTAGATTTCCTCTCACTTCCTGTTGTCTTCTTCCGTTTGCAAGTAGTAGTCGTTTGTAAGTTGGATGTTTGAAAGTAGGGACCTGCCGTATATACTCTGCAGAAATTGGCCCCTTAGGTGTTGGTGTTGGCACAACACTGTAAGCACTCACAGTTACTCTTGGTGGGTGCTGGAACGCCCTGCTGTCAACTATTATATCAGGAATTGTAATAACATATAATTGTTGAACAGTGGTAGTAAAAATTGGGCCTTTGATGGTGGTGCTGGTGCCACAACACTGTAAGGCCTGACAGTTACTCTTGGTGGGCGCAGCAATGGGCCCTGCTGTGAATTATTAGATCAATAATTATAATTGCATGCCCCTGTCGAACAGGGGCTGAAAAATTGGGCCTTTGGTGGTGGTGGTGGTGGTGGTGGTGTTGACACAACACTGTAAGGCCTGACAGTTACTCTTGGTGGGCGCAGCAATGGGCCCTGCTGTGAATTATTAGATCAATAATTATAATTGCATGCCCCTGTTGAACAGGGGCTGAAAAATTTGGCCTTTGGTGGTGGTGGTGGTGGTGGTGGTGTTGACACAACACTGTAAGGCCTGACAGTTACTCTTGGTGGGCGCAGCAATGGGCCCTGCTGTGAATTATTAGATCAATAATTATAATTGCATGCCCCTGTTGAACAGGGGCTGAAAAATTGGGCCTTTGGTGGTGGTGGTGGTGGTGGTGGTGGTGTTGACACAACACTGTAAGGCCTGACAGTTACTCTTGGTGGGCGCAGCAATGGGCCCTGCTGTGAATTATTAGATCAATAATTATAATTGCATGCCCCTGTTGAACAGGGGCTGAAAAATTGGGCCTTAGGCACTGGTGGCACAACACTGCAACCCCTCACAGATACTGTACTTGGAGCACAGCAATGAGGCCTGTTGCAAAGTATTGCATCAAAAATTGTAATTACACGCCCCTGTTAAACAGGGGCTGAAAAATTGGGCCTTAGCCACTGGTGGCGGCACCCATAAACCAAAATGATCTTCCAAGCTATCATCATTAATCGGATCATTGAGGAGGAGGAGGAGGATAGCTAGTCAACATAACAGCACAGGAACTCAGCATCAGCATCAGTCTTGAAGGGATGTGACATTTTAAAATCAATTAGTCTGTTATATCAGCATCAGGTGTGTGGTAGCTGGTGGTGATCCAAGACTGGTTCATCTTGATGAAAGTCAGTCGATCAACCGAGTCGGTGGACAGGCGCACCCTGTGATCCGTGACAAATCCTCCAGCAGCACTGAATGTGCGTTCTGAAAGAACGCTGGATGCAGGACAGGCCAGTAGCTCAATTGCATACTGTGCAAGCTCTGGCCAGTGATCCATCCTCAAGACCCAGTAAGCCAGAGGATTTTCGGTGGGGAAGGTGTCCAAGTCTGACCTTGCCCCTAGGTATTCCTGCACCATGTATATCAGACGCTGGCGATGGTTGCTAGAAACGATCATACTTTGGGGCTGCGGACTAAAGAATTGTCTGAATGCATCGGTCAGACGGCCACCTTCCCCACCGCTCCTTCTTTGACTGCCCGAAGCCTCAGCAACTCGTTGTCCAGGACCAGGAGTTTGTAACCTCCCAGTCTCTGGGAACGCGTTGCACAGACCTTTCTGCAAGGCCTCCCGGAGTTGTCTCATCCTCTGCTCCCTCTGCGACGGTAACATAAGGTCAGCAACCTTACCCTTGTACCGTGGATCAAGGAGAGTGGCCAGCCAGTAATGGTCCCTCTCCTTGATCCGAAGAATACGAGGATCCTTCCGCAGACTTTGCAGGATCAGGGAGGCAATGCAGCGTAGGTTAGCTGAGGCATTCAGTCCGGAGTCCTCTGGGTCACTAAGGACGACATGATCCGCAGCCACCTCCTCCCAGCCACGTACAAGTCCACTGGTTTCTTGGGACTGTAAATCATCCCTAAAAGACTGCTGCTGATGATGCTGAGTGCCAGCCTCCACCTCCATGCTGACACAATCCTCCTCCTCCTCCTCCTCCTCCTCTTCCTGTGCGATGGGTGGGACAGAAGGAACACTGTCTGGGTAAAGGGGGCCTTGAGAGGCAAGGAAGTCCTCCTCTTCCTGCCTCTGTTCTGCCTCAAGTGCCCTGTCCATTATTCCACGCAGCGTGTGCTCCAACAGGTGGACAAGAAGTACAGTGTCACTGATGCATGCACTGTCACTGCTCACCATCCTCGTGGCCTCCTCAAATGGTGCCAGGACAGTGCATGCATCCCTGATCATGCCCCACTGGCGTGGTGAAAAAAACCCGAGCTCCCCTGACCCTGTCCTGGTTCCGTAGTCGCACAGGTACTCATTGATGGCCCTCTGCTGCGTGTGCAGCCGCTGCAGCATGGCCAACGTTGAGTTCCACCTGGTGGGCATGTCACATATAAGGCGGTTCTTGGGCAGGTTCAACTCCTTTTGCAGCTCAGCCAGGCGAGCACTGGCATTATAAGATCTGCGGAAATGAACACAGACTTTCCTGGCCTGCCTCAGGACATCCTGTAAGCCCGGGTACCTGCCCAAGAACCGCTGCACCACCAGGATAAGGACGTGAGCCATACAGGGCACATGGGTCAGTTGTCCCTGTCGGAGGGCGGAGAGGAGGTTGGTGCCATTGTCGCAAACCACCATTCCTGGCTTAAGCTGGCGTGGCGTCAACCACCTCTCGGCCTGCCCCTGCAGAGCAGACAGGACCTCTGCCCCAGTGTGGCTCCTGTCCCCCAAACACACCAGCGCAAGCACGGCATGGCATCTTTTTGCCTGCGTACTTGTGTAGCCCCTTGAATGCCTACGGAGCACCGCTGGTTCCGAGGACAAACCACAGGAAGAGGCCATGGAGGAAGAAGAAGAGGAGGGGGTGGAGGAGAGAGGTGTGTCACAACCAGTAGTAGCATTTTGGAGGCGTGGCGGTGGAACAACCTCCAACACTACTGCACCTTGTCCTGCATCCTTCCCAGCTGCCAAAAGAGTGACCCAATGGGCCGTGCAAGAAAGGTAACGTCCCTGTCCATGCCTGCTGGACCATGAGTCAGCGGTAATATGCACCTTACCGCTGACCGCCCTGTCCAGCGAGGCCAAGACATTGCCTTCCACATGCCTGTAGAGAGCCGGAATCGCCTTCCGTGAGAAAAAGTGGCGTTTGGGAACCTGCCACTGAGGAACCGCACATTGCACAAACTCACGGAAGGGGGCCGAGTCTACCAACTGAAAAGGCAGCAGTTGAAGCGCTAGCAATTTAGCCAAGCTAGCATTCAACCGCTGGGCATGTGGATGGCTGGGAGTGAACTTCTTTCAACGGTCCAGCAGCTGGGGCAGGGAAATTTGCCTGCTAGAATCGGACGTCGGTGTACTGCTAGCAGAGTGGCCGCAAGTACTGGGCTGTGACACACCTAATTCTACACCTTCATTGCTCTCAGTGCAGGTTTCAGAGAGGACTGAAGGTATAGTGGGTTTTGAGATCCCAGCTGATGCGGTGCAAGGAGAGGTCCGCTTTGTTCTTTGGTGTGGGTCTTTGAGGTAGGCTTGCCAACGAGCTGCATGGCAGGTCAACATATGTCTGATCAAGCATGTGGTGCCCAAGCGGCTGATGTTTTGGCCACGCGATATACGCTTGAGACATATGTTGCAAACAGCAGCTGTGCGATCTGATGCACTCGCCTCAAAAAAGGCCCACACCAAAGAACTTTTTGAATGAAGGGCAGAGGCAGCGCCCTGCACAGGCGGAGCTCTGCGGTGTGATTCCGTCGGTGTGCTGCCCATACGCTGGCCACTCAAGGGCATCCTGCCTCGTTGGAGATGTGCCTCCTCCTCATCCTCCTCCTCCTCCTCTCTCCTATTAGGCACCCACGTGGAGTCAGTGACCTCATCATCCCCTCCCTCCTCATCACTGGAGCCAATCTGGCAGTATGCTGCAGCTGCTGGAGCATGACTGCCAGATTGGTGTCCTTCTTGAGCATCCCCTCTCTCTGCTCTCACGCTACTGCCTTCCTCTAGCTGGGTATCATCATCAGATCCTTCGAAACGCTGGGCATCCTCCTGGAGCATGTACCCAAAACTGTGCTCAAACAGTTCGGGGGACTCCTCAGGAGGAGGACATGGTGGGTCTAGGGAAGGATTGACTAATGAAGATAATGATACCAGAGAAGAGGACGCTTTGGCAGCTGCTTTGCCAGTACCCTGAGCCTGGGTGAGAGAGGATGAGGAGGATGAGGTGGGCTTGGTCATCCACTCTACCAAGTCTTCGGCATGATGTGGCTCAACATGTCCAGCTGCCGAAAAGAAGGACAAGCGTGTCCCATGGCCATGTGCTGATGACAATGCACCGCATCCACGACCAGCACTGTTGCCCCCAGACACAGAGCCTGCTTGCCCTCTTTTTTTGCCTCCTGACTGTCTGCCTCTCCTTGTTTGCCTTCCAGACATTTTAATGGATGGCCTGCAGGGAGATGGGAAAAACAGCAATAAGGGCTACCTTCAGGTGTATACTGTGCAGGAGGCTTAGCAACAATGACACTGACACTGTCCCCTGCCTATCCTTCTCTGTCCCTAAACACAAGGATTTGCAATATGCTTCAGCAAGATTGGTTTAGCACAGAATAGCACACTGACAGTTTCCCTCACTGTCCTTCTCTGTCCCTACAAACAAGATTTAGCACAGAATAGCACATTGATAGTTTCCACGAGTGTCCTTCTCTGTCCCTAAACTCAAGGATTTCAAATATGGTTCAGCAAGATTGGTTTAGAACAGAATAGCACACTGACACTTTCCCTCACTGTACCTCTCTGTCCCTAAACTCAAGGATTTCAAATATGGTTCAGCAAGATTGGTTTAGAACAGAATAGCACACTGTCAGTTTCACTCACTGTACCTCTCTGTCCCTACAAACAAGATTTAGCACAGAATAGCACACTGATAGTTTCCACGAGTGTCCTTCTCTGTCCCTAAACTCAAGGATTTCAAATATGGTTCAGCAAGATTGGTTTAGAACAGAATAGCACACTGTCAGTTTCACTCACTGTCCTACTCTGTCCCTACAAACAAGATTTAGCACAGAATAGCACACTGATAGTTTCCACGAGTGTCCTTCTCTGTCCCTAAACTCAAGGATTTCAAATATGGTTCAGCAAGATTGGTTTAGAACAGAATAGCACACTGTCAGTTTCACTCACTGTCCTACACTGTCCCTACAAACAAGATTTAGCACAGAATAGCACACTGATAGTTTCCACGAGTGTCCTTCTCTGTCCCTAAACTCAAGGATTTCAAATATGGTTCAGCAAGATTGGTTTAGAACAGAATAGCACACTGTCAGTTTCACTCACTGTACCTCTCTGTCCCTACAAACAAGATTTAGCACAGAATAGCACACTGATAGTTTCCACGAGTGTCCTTCTCTGTCCCTAAACTCAAGGATTTCAAATATGGTTCAGCAAGATTGGTTTAGAACAGAATAGCACACTGTCAGTTTCACTCACTGTACCTCTCTGTCCCTACAAACAAGATTTAGCACAGAATAGCACACTGATAGTTTCCACGAGTGTCCTTCTCTGTCCCTAAACTCAAGGATTTCAAATATGGTTCAGCAAGATTGGTTTAGAACAGAATAGCACACTGTCAGTTTCACTCACTGTACCTCTCTGTCCCTACAAACAAGATTTAGCACAGAATAGCACACTGATAGTTTCCACGAGTGTCCTTCTCTGTCCCTAAACTCAAGGATTTCAAATATGGTTCAGCAAGATTGGTTTAGAACAGAATAGCACACTGTCAGTTTCACTCACTGTCCTACTCTGTCCCTACAAACAAGATTTAGCACAGAATAGCACACTGATAGTTTCCACGAGTGTCCTTCTCTGTCCCTAAACTCAAGGATTTCAAATATGGTTCAGCAAGATTGGTTTAGAACAGAATAGCACACTGTCAGTTTCACTCACTGTACCTCTCTGTCCCTACAAACAAGATTTAGCACAGAATAGCACACTGATAGTTTCCACGAGTGTCCTTCTCTGTCCCTAAACTCAAGGATTTCAAATATGGTTCAGCAAGATTGGCTTAGAACAGAATAGCACACTGTCAGTTTCACTCACTGTCCTACTCTGTCCCTACAAACAAGATTTAGCACAGAATAGCACACTGATAGTTTCCACGAGTGTCCTTCTCTGTCCCTAAACTCAAGGATTTCAAATATGGTTCAGCAAGATTGGTTTAGAACAGAATAGCACACTGTCAGTTTCACTCACTGTACCTCTCTGTCCCTACAAACAAGATTTAGCACAGAATAGCACACTGATAGTTTCCACGAGTGTCCTTCTCTGTCCCTAAACTCAAGGATTTCAAATATGGTTCAGCAAGATTGGTTTAGAACAGAATAGCACACTGTCAGTTTCACTCACTGTCCTACTCTGTCCCTACAAACAAGATTTAACACAGAATAGCACACTGATAGTTTCCACGAGTGTCCTTCTCTGTCCCTAAACTCAAGGATTTCAAATATGGTTCAGCAAGATTGGTTTAGAACAGAATAGCACACTGTCAGTTTCACTCACTGTCCTACTCTTTCCCTACAAACAAGATTTAGCACAGAATAGCACACTGATAGTTTCCACGAGTGTCCTTCTCTGTCCCTAAACTCAAGGATTTCAAATATGGTTCAGCAAGATTGGTTTAGAACAGAATAGCACACTGTCAGTTTCACTCACTGTACCTCTCTGTCCCTACAAACAAGATTTAGCACAGAATAGCACACTGATAGTTTCCACGAGTGTCCTTCTCTGTCCCTAAACTCAAGGATTTCAAATATGGTTCAGCAAGATTGGTTTAGAACAGAATAGCACACTGTCAGTTTCACTCACTGTACCTCTCTGTCCCTACAAACAAGATTTAGCACAGAATAGCACACTGATAGTTTCCATGAGTGTCCTTCTCTGTCCCTAAACTCAAGGATTTCAAATATGGTTCAGCAAGATTGGTTTAGAACAGAATAGCACACTGTCAGTTTCACTCACTGTCCTACTCTGTCACTACAAACAAGATTTAGCACAGAATAGCACACTGATAGTTTCCACGAGTGTCCTTCTCTGTCCCTAAACTCAAGGATTTCAAATATGGTTCAGCAAGATTGGTTTAGAACAGAATAGCACACTGTCAGTTTCACTCACTGTACCTCTCTGTCCCTACAAACAAGATTTAGCACAGAATAGCACACTGATAGTTTCCACGAGTGTCCTTCTCTGTCCCTAAACTCAAGGATTTCAAATATGGTTCAGCAAGATTGGTTTAGAACAGAATAGCACACTGTCAGTTTCACTCACTGTACCTCTCTGTCCCTACAAACAAGATTTAGCACAGAATAGCACACTGATAGTTTCCACGAGTGTCCTTCTCTGTCCCTAAACTCAAGGATTTCAAATATGGTTCAGCAAGATTGGTTTAGAACAGAATAGCACACTGACACTTTCCCTCACTGTACCTCTCTGTCCCTAAACTCAAGGATTTCAAATATGGTTCAGCAAGATTGGTTTAGAACAGAATAGCACACTGTCAGTTTCACTCACTGTCCTTCTCTGTCCCTACAAACAAGATTTAGCACAGAATAGCACACTGATAGTTTCCACGAGTGTCCTTCTCTGTCCCTAAACTCAAGGATTTCAAATATGGTTCAGCAAGATTGGTTTAGAACAGAATAGCTCACTGACACTTTCCCTCACTGTACCTCTCTGTCCCTAAACTCAAGGATTTCAAATATGGTTCAGCAAGATTGGTTTAGAACAGAATAGCACACTGTCAGTTTCACTCACTGTCCTACTCTGTCCCTACAAACAAGATTTAGCACAGAATAGCACACTGATAGTTTCCACGAGTGTCCTTCTCTGTCCCTAAACTCAAGGATTTCAAATATGGTTCAGTAAGATTGGTTTAGAACAGAATAGCACACTGTCAGTTTCACTCACTGTACCTCTCTGTCCCTACAAACAAGATTTAGCACAGAATAGCACACTGATAGTTTCCACGAGTGTCCTTCTCTGTCCCTAAACTCAAGGATTTCAAATATGGTTCAGCAAGATTGGTTTAGAACAGAATAGCACACTGTCAGTTTCACTCACTGTCCTTCTCTGTCCCTACAAACAAGATTTAGCACAGAATAACACACTGATAGTTTCCACGAGTGTCCTTCTCTGTTCCTAAACTCAAGGATTTCAAATATGGTTCAGCAAGATTGGTTTAGAACAGAATAGCTCACTGACACTTTCCCTCACTGTACCTCTCTGTCCCTAAACTCAAGGATTTCAAATATGGTTCAGCAAGATTGGTTTAGAACAGAATAGCACACTGTCAGTTTCACTCACTGTCCTACTCTGTCCCTACAAACAAGATTTAGCACAGAATAGCACACTGACACTTTCCCTCACTGTACCTCTCTGTCCCTAAACTCAAGGATTTCAAATATGGTTCAGCAAGATTGGTTTAGAACAGAATAGCACACTGTCAGTTTCACTCACTGTCCTACTCTGTCCCTACAAACAAGATTTAGCACAGAATAGCACACTGACACTTTCCCTCACTGTACCTCTCTGTCCCTAAACTCAAGGATTTCAAATATGGTTCAGCAAGATTGGTTTAGAACAGAATAGCACACTGTCAGTTTCACTCACTGTCCTACTCTGTCCCTACAAACAAGATTTAGCACAGAATAGCACACTGACACTTTCCCTCACTGTACCTCTCTGTCCCTAAACTCAAGGATTTCAAATATGGTTCAGCAAGATTGGTTTAGAACAGCATAGCACACTGACACTTTCCCTCACTGTACCTCTCTGTCCCTACAAACAAGGTTTAGCACAGAATAACACACTGACACTCTCCCTACCTATCCTTATTTGTCCCTAAACACAAGGAATCCAGGATTAGTAAAGGAAAAAAAATGACACTGTCCCTGCCTATGCTTCTCTTTCCCTGCTCCGGAACACACTACACAAGGCCGCCGCGCTGGCGGCCTTTTATAGTGTGGGGCGTGTACTAAACCCCCTCAAGAATAATTGGCCACAGGCATCCTGCCTGTCGCCAATCATTGCTCTCCTCGCTGCTGGCGCTGTGATTGGCCAAGCATGCGGGGTCACAGTGCATGCTTGGCCAATCACAGCGCCTGGATGACACTGCGATGGCGTAGTGCATTGTGGGCCGTTCGCGTCACTCGAATTTGGCGCGAACGGCCCAAATCGTTCGATCTTCGTCGAACGATCGAACAGCCGATGTTCGAGTCGAACGTATGTTCGACTCGAACACGAAGCTCATCCCTAGTCTTTATGGACCTTGCTTTGTGCACTGGTGCGCAGTCATGTTGGAACAGGAAGGGGCCACCCCCAACCTGTTGCCACAAAGTTGGAAGCATGAAGTGTTCCCTTCACTGGAACAAAGGGGCCAAGCCCAACCCCTGAAAAACAAACCCACACCATAATCCCCCCTACACCAAATGCTATGGACCAGTGCACAAACAATGTCCATAGAGACATGATTGAGTGAGTTTGGGGTGCAGGAACTTGACTGGTCTGCACAGAGTCCTGACCTCAACCCCATAGAACACCTTTGGGATGAATAAAAGCGGAGACTGCGAGTCAGGCCTTCTCGTCCAACATCAGTGCCTGACCTCACAAATGCGCTTCTGGAAGAATGGTCAAACATTCCCATAGACACACACACCATGTGGACAGCCTTTCCTTAAGAGTTGAAGCTGTTATAGCTGCAAAGGGTGGGCCAACTCAATATTGAACCCTACGGACTAAGACTGGGATGCCATTAAAGTTCATGTGCGTGTAAAGACAGGTGTCCCAATACTTTTGACAATATAGTGTATGTATTCATGCATGTTATTTATTAGCAGAGTTAAAGGGGTTGTAAACCCATTGATTTAACAGTTTCAAAAAGCAGTTACATTCCCGGCATGCCGGGAATGCCAACTGTCACATTGGTTGTGCTCTCAACCAAACTGTTAAACCATCCAATGGCTGGTGTCATAACTGATCACATGTGCAACATCATGGCAGTTGAAGATTAAACAGAGGCCAAGATGGCAGCTTCCTTGCCTGGAAATGACAGGAGGGTTTACTTCCACTTTAAAGTGGTTGTAAACCCACTTTTGCAACTTGCACCTACAGGTAAGCCTAGATTAAGGCTTACCTGTAGGTGCAAGAAATATCTCCTAAACCTACACGGTTTAGGAGATATTTGCTAAAAACGACATGCATCCGTGTCTACGGCGCATGCGCCCCGTAGACAACGGCGCATTCATGGGGTTAATCCCATTCACAAATCAGGCTAAGTCCCATCATTTGACGACTTAGCCGGATTCGACGGCTCACGCGCGCATGCTCGGAGTCGCATGCCCGGAGCGGCGCTGTGATTGGCTGGAGCGGCGATACCCGGAAGTAACCTTCTGGCTATCGCCGCAGCAATGGCTGCGGCTGGAGAGGGAGACCAGAGCGGCTTCGGGGGCCCCGATCTAAGGTAAGTGATGCATAATGAGCTATTATGCTAGTCATATTAGCTCATTATGGCTTTCTCTTACAGGTGATTTAAAAAAAAAAAATCACATGGGTTTACAACCACTTTAAGGTGAAAAAACACGTTGCTGTGTCCGGCCCCCCCACCCCCCCCCCCCCTCGTTTTACTTACCTGAGCCCCGAATTTCCATGGGCGCGATCCCGCGTCACTTTCCCCATGGCTTCTTGGCTCTTCATTGGATAGATTGATAGCAGCGCAGCCATTGGCTCCCGCTGCTGTCAATCAAATCCAATGACGCAGCCGCCGAGGGGCGGGGCTGAGTCATACACTCGGTGTCTATGGACGCCGAGTGTATAATACGGGAGCGCGCCCGCAAGGTAACCCCCTCGGGATAGAGCTTCCCATAGGGGGTTATCTATTGTGGGGAGGCGCCGCGAGACCCGCCGTGGGACCGCAGAAGAGCGCGATCTGGGCCACTCTGTGCAAAACAAACTGCACAGTGGAGGTAAGTATGATATGATTGTTATTTAAAAATAAATAAAAACGGAACCTTTAATATCACTTTAAATTTGTTGTGAGGTCCACGCACAGGTTACAGATTCCTATAAAAAATATGTAGTTATAATTTTTTTTTTTTAAATGGTTATTTTTGCCGCTATTTTTACATATTATCTAGACTTTGAAATACGTGTATATCTACACGGTAGCCTGCACCTGCTGACTCCGGGTAGAAAATCAAATACATCCGCTTAAGATAACCGACACAAAGAAATGTTTGTTGACTGCTACATTTACATTTAGACCTAAACTACAGGGCAGGTTTATTTGTGGAATATAGCATTTATCCCAACTGGCTGCTTGGCTCATAGACACCTCCACACAACAAATGCCTTTTGGATGCAATCTATAAATGGTTCGGACATTCTTACCCCTGTTCCACCACAGAGTTCAAAATTAATCATTTTCCAAGTCAAAATCTTCCACTTACAGTCTGATGAGTCACAGAGTCGTCATGCACTATGTGTAAGTTTGTGTGAGATTTGCAGCTATAATGGGTTTTCGCCCTCTGTAACTGCATGATATGCTAATGACCAAAAACAGGAGGGGGGACTTGAAAGTCTTTTAGCCGTCCATTAAAATTATGTTACAAAAAGTTAAAGCAATTTTAAACAATAGGGTATGCCCTCTGCGGAGGTCTCTTATATCACTATTGGGTCTATTTAAAATAGTTCCAGTTAACAGTCTTATCTTATATTAAAATCTAAAACTATAAAAAAAAAAATGTTACGAGCCCATTCTTTTTTTTTTCACACCATCAGCGTCTGCCAGGTCGGTGACGGGGACGCTACTCATAGGAGGGAGGAGACCGCTGGTTTGCAGTCACGATTACAGCAGCGCTGTAGCCCCGCCTACACGGGAGAGACTAGAAAAGGCGCAGCATGGCAGAGAGCCGCACAAGCCGGTGTACAGAGGCTACGATATAAAGAAGACTAACGCCACTTTCAATTAACTGCGACAAAAGAAGGTTGGCAGAGAAAGCAAGCAAGGAGACTAAGAAGAAAAGAGAAGATATTTACAGACAATGTAAGTACACTGCTCGGTGATTTTCAGCTACATTGCAATATACAGCGCTGCGGAGCTGTCCTTGGTGCTGAACTGCATTCCACACTCTGTCACTTCAACATCTCCCGCACATCAGTTCCATTTCATTCCGTTCCTACTAACTTTCATCGGAAATATAGTTATCCTTGCAGCTTGTGAATCCGAAGTCTTTAACCCTATACACTAAGAATACTCCAAGCTGCTGTATATTTAACCAGATACATGAAATGCAACACACTTTTGCTATTGTATTGTATATTATATGTGCAGCCAAAGACTCTATCAATTGTACAGTGCTTCTTTTTAAACTTAAATAGTTTTTTTTTAAGTGCTTTTAAGTGAAGTTTGTTTAGGTGTGTTAATGGGAAGCTTGTAATGTTAAGTTAAAGAATTGCCAAAGTTGTCAGGACAAAATTCCCACTAACCAGAAGTGCCAAAGATAACCCTGAAAGTGTATTTGGTGGTTTAGAAGAACTTTTAGTATCTGGAAATACAGTAAGTAAGCTGCATACGTATATACTGGACATCAAATATATCATTAAAAAACCCACCCCCCCACCCCAAACACACATACACACCCACACAAACACAAACACACACACACCCAAACACACATACACACCCACACAAACACACCCAAACACACATACACACCCACACAAACACACACACACACACACACACACACACACCCAAACACACATTCACACCCACACAAACACACACACACACAAACACACACACACACACAAACACACATACGCACCCGAACACACATACACACCCACACAAACACACACACAAAACACACACACAGACCCAAACACACATACACACCCAAACACACCCAAACACACACACACACACCCAAACACACACACACACCAAAACACACACCCACCCAAACACACATACACCCCCAAGCACACACACACACCCAAACACACATACACACCCAAACACACATACACACCCAAACACACACACAAACACACACACACACACACCCAAACACACATACACACCCAAACACACACACACACCCAAACACACACACACACAAACACCCAAACACACACACACACACACTTGTTTATTTGTATATAAAAACACACATAAGGCTCAGTTTGCAAAGATTTAATATGAGCTAAGTATCTTTCTTTGTAGGCATGCAACTATAAATTTGTAATTGTATTTATTTCAACTGAAACTAACTGTCTCTTTTTTTTTTTTTTTTTAAAGGGGTCGATTTACTAAAACTAGAGCACTGAGAATTTGGTGCAGCTGTGCATGGCAGCCAATCAACCCCTAACTTGAGCTTGATCAATTGAACTTTGACAATAAAACCTGGAAGCTGATTGGTTTCTAGGCACAGCTGCACCAGAGCTTGCATTCTCCGGTTTTAATAAATATTGTTTATTTACTAAAACCAGTGCACTCAGAATCTGGTGATCTGGTGCAGCTGTGCATAGTAGCCAATCAGCTTCTAACTTCAGCTTGTTCAAATAAACTTTTTTACAATAAAACCTGGAAGCTGATTGGTTTCTATGCAGAGCTGCACCAGATTTAGCACTCTCCAGCTTTAATAAATCCACCCCAATGCATCCTTAACTTGACCTGAGTCTATAGGGTAGCGTCTGTTTTTTGAAATGTGATATGTTGGTAATTTTATGGTCTTAGGAGAACATTCTGACACAATCAAGTTTTTTTATTGAAAGATAACACAGCAAACATTCGACTTTGAAGAGTATGAAAATGAACATATTATAGAAATGTCAGTTGACAGTGTATTATTGCATATTTTGCAATTGAAAGTAAGGAGAACATTCTGTACATTTAACATGGACTCTTGAGTTGAATATAGTGGTAGTATACTTAATGAATGAAATTTAGCAGTATAAATATGATTTATAAAAATAAAAAACATATAACTATATAAAACAAAAATAGTTTTTATTGCTGCAAATTAATGATTGTTTTGTTTTAAAGATATTAATCTTGCTCCTGCTGTTTTTATTCAGATGCAGGGAAGCATGCGATTGTGGATGTCTGTGCTGACTATATGTCTATCCTTGCTGATCTGCTTGGGAACATTTGCGGAGGCGTACCCATCAAAACCAGACAATCCAGGAGAGGATGCACCAGCAGAAGATATGGCCAAATACTACTCAGCACTGAGGCATTATATAAACCTCATAACAAGACAAAGGTGAGATTGAAGTTCATTCAGTTTTGGAACAGAGAGAGAGACCATGTGATTTGAAGTCAGTTCAGGCTGAGTCCGAGGGGTTTATTTATTAGATAAACTGTTCACTTTACAAAGGGAAGTTGCACTTTGTAAGGGAATTTTCATCAGTGCTTAGTGAATGAGGCGAGGCTCTGCTGGTGTCTATCATCCAAATACATGCCAGCAAAGATGCTGTTTATTTTATGCTCCTTGCACATAATTGGATATTCTTTGCGAAGTGAAATTGTACCACATTCACTAAGCTCTGGGGAAGATGCAAAATGCAACTTCTCTGGCAAAGAAAACAGCCTATTTGCTTTAGTAAATCAACCCCCAAGTATTCTGTTGATACCCAACAATATATCTAGCATTTTCTTTTTAAGTTTACCAACATAAAATTAATTTTATGGTGTAAAACATGCAAAAACTCACAGTAATGAGCTTTCCTTAGTATTAATGGGGAAAAAAAGCTGATTTCTGATTTGCTTCTATGGTTTATTGCACATCATAGCTCGATGCACTGTGTACTTCAGTAAGACCTAGTATATTCTGAGCATGGTGGTCATGTTGGAGTCAAGCTTTAGCAAAAAAAAAAACTTCAAATCTGCAGTTCAGTTGGCTCATCAGTTAATTGTAAAGCGTATTAATTAAAACCACCATGAGGTCCATCTTTATTGCAGCAATTAGGTTGTAGAAAATTTGGTAACACAGTTTCACAGATGTTGAATGATAAAATCATGGCTTTTAGGAATCCTCAGACTAGCAAAAGAGTAGGCAATATTTTGTCATCAATAGGTTCGTTTTTATTTCTCAAGCAGATATAGTTGGGTATTTGTAATATAACCTCTACAATTATGAATATTAAAGAAAGACAATATTCTTAAGCAACATAGCAACAAATATAGGAAGACTTATCTAAAAAGGTTAGAAAGCAATGTGTACTTACCCACAGCATGCATTCATTAACTCATGTTCATTGTTCTAATTGCTATATAATTGTTATGTATTGTTATAAGTACAGAGGAGAGGTGATCTTTGATTGGTTGCCATGGGCTACTACACTTTGTGCAGTATCGTTTTTTTGCAGCACCTTTTTAATTTATTCCAAAAAAAGGAAACCAACCATGCTAACAAAATGTAATGGGTCGTCCAAATTAAAAGCAGCCAATTATCCCATGAACCGACAACCCAATTGTGTAAATTTAGTGCAGATTTTCCTTTCTTTCCATGTAATAACATATTTTTTCGGTTATACATATCTCAAATAGATGCACTTTGGTTGTTTCATTTACTGGATTGAATGCCTGTTGGCAATAGCAAGTTTTTTGATTTTATGATTAGAGTCTCAGTTAATTCATGTGAGTGAACCAACTCTCACTGTGATTTGTTTTTTGGGAATTCTGAACTGATTAGTGTGAAGTGTTGAGGCAAGGCAACAGAGATTTATGCATTGTGACACAGTGCCCAAAGAACGCTGTTAGAGGAGTTGATTAAAAAATATTCAGAAGCAAATGGCATGTAGTGGAAAGTCAGAACTGCCCGAGAGCACTGAATGTGTAAGAAAAAATCATATCCAACTTAAAACCAAGCCTTTTTTTCTAATAAGCAAGAGAGCCATCACAATGCAAAACAGGATGACAGAGCAACCCTAAAAGACACTAGATCCCCAGGGCTTTTAACACCCAGTTGAATTTACAGACACAAACTCAAAAGACATCTGGAGTAAAGATGATTCAGAAAGGTAGTTACAAAACTGAATGTACCTTAGTAAATTATAACAGGTGAACATAAAAACTCATAAGTGAAGTTAGTGCTGACCAAGAGCAACCATACATTGTGGTGTCCTGGCACTCTTGTTCGAAGCTAAATAGCACAGTTGACCATAGTAAAGTTTGGTCAGTAGACCTCTTGACAAAATAATTTAGTTGAGTATTGTTATAAATAGTATGTTACAAATTGAAATTTGTTTGAACGTAATCTCTACAGAGATGCCAAACATACACCACTATGCTTCCAAGTACAGTATTAATGGGCATGTTGAAAATGTATTTGGTCCTGCAGCATTAATGCAAATGACAATTCTGTACCAATGAAAAAAATCAATAGCAACCGTCAGGTTTCAGTTCACTATAATCTAATGCAGGCATTTATTACTCTTGATTGGTATACATATTTTTTACATTGCTATTTGGCTTAAATTAATGCATATACTGAAAACAAACTTTCCCATGTAACTTTTGAAATTATGTTTTTGCCACACATGTGTAGGCAAATGTTCTGACGACACATATGGGGTGACTTACTAAAGGAAAATATTTTTAATTTAGTCAAGTGAACATGTGATCATTTTAAAAATCCACTCCACTAAAGTGAATGCAGCTTCACTAAGTGAAAAATATTCTCTAAACACACAAGGCTCTATTCACAATGCTTTATCACAATGATACGAATCTTTTTTTATTTTTTATTATTTTTTTTAGCCGTGTGACTGCAAATTTGAAATCCCATTGGTCTCAGCTGATACATTTTTTTAAAATAGGGATCCTTATCCTAATGTTTTAGCTTTGCAAATTAAGTCTATAGTCTTTTGTTATGCTTTTAACATGCATATTCAAATTGTTTTGCAAATATTTTGTGGAAACCAGAAATAATGTGGTATATTCAAAATGCCTTTTAAAGAAAACATTTACAGAACTGTGTTACTGCAAACAGAGCAACAATATGAATGCATTGATTAATTATCCACAACCATGAACAATCCGTGTGATATCAGCCAGTAAGAAAATGGCACACACAAATGTCATATATTATTAAGAAGCCTGTGTCTTAATTTGAAACATTAGTCAGAAAATGACTTGTCAAAGAGAAAGATGTGACCTGAATCTTTAAAGGCTTTGAAGTGAATTAAGTGTCGTGGTCTGAGGTCTCCAAATCAGTGAAGACAGGCTGATTTACTAAAGGAGTTGAGAATGTTAACACTTCAAGAGATCCACTTCAATTATCCAGTCATGTGCAGGTGAATTAAATGGCAAGAGTTTGATTTTTCACATGATTGTATAATTAAAATGAATCTTTACTCTTTTTTGTGTGAACTTCCCAGCTCCTATAGTAAATCAGCCCTATAATTTTCCAATTATTAAAACTGTTCCCCAACTATATTGCCATAGACATGCAAGGCTTTCTTATTGCTGTTAGGACAGTATAATTATTATAAATTAAAGGCTATTTTAGAAATATCTAGATGGGGGAAATAAATAGGTGACAAAATATAACATGATTCTCCATGCTATATGCCCTATAATGTATTGGCTTCCATTTTTTTCCCATTGCATTTTTTAATAGAGTTCATATTAGATTGTTTATATAATCTTTTTTATAAAAGATATCGGATTCTTGCATTGGGTATTATCCGGATTAACAGCTTATGTTTCGAGAACAGTTAAAATGACGCATATTATAATTGTTTGACATGTCTTATAGATTGTCTAGAGTGTGTTCACATTTTGTATGATGTTTTACTGCCAATCCCAACAAAACTATGAAAGTTGTCATAGTTACTTTATTGTGTATATGGAAATGAATACTATAAATAATATTTGATACTTATTACCACATACACATCATATTCCCTTGATTCCCACTTGTATTTCTTTAATAACGTGAATAGTTATGTAAGCTAATGTGACCTCTACATGATTCTGGATGAAATCAAGTTAATTCTATGAATTATGTGAGGCTAGATATGCATGTCTTGTTTTATAACCATGGACATTATTGCATCAAATTCTTTTTTCTTATTCCATATAATTCATTTTCTCATGTGAGTGAAAAATTATAGCCTGAAACTTGTATTTTTTGCAGTTCTCTCAGAGGTTGGTTCATTTGTGGCTTCAGTGTGTGACAAAATGTTATAATTATTATCTTCAGCTACATGACTGCCATTTAATTACATGGCTAAGACAATGCAGCTCAGCATGCGTATAAGTGAGTGTGACATTTTGTAGCTGCTTTTCTTCTCTATTGTATTACTGCAAGGGTTACAAATAAAATTTAATAATAATACCATAACATGATTATATACCTGCAATTGTTTTTTTGTTTTTTTCTTTACCTGCTTTGGTGTGATCATTCTGTTTTTGGCTCATCAGATATGGAAAGAGATCAAATCCTGAAGCAATGCTGTCAGATGTTTGGTGGAGGGAAAGCACAGAAAACATTCCTCGATCCCGGTAAGAAGATCTTTAGATTATTCTTTTAAATTTTACAAACTTCTTTACCTATAAATGTTTTTTTACATAAGTTTCCAGTGTTGAATCATGGGATATGAAAAGATGGAACTCCAAAAAGAAAGAAAAAGAGTTTTCGTATGTGTCTGGTGGGGGTCTAGAAAAATGTATTTGTCAAATTTTCAAATCCATACACATTCTAAAGCCCCATACACACGACCGGTTTTCTCGGCAAGAAAACTGCTGGGAGAGCTTTTTGCCGAGAAAACCGGTCGTGTGTATGTTTTCTCATCGGGAAAACTGCCGGGAATCTCAACGAGAAAAATAGAGAACCCACTCTCTATTTTCTCGTCGGGATCTTCGTCGGCCTGTTTCCCGGCGAGAAAACCGTGAGTGTGTATGCTTACCTGTCCATGGTAAACCCGCGCATGCTCGAAAATACTTTGACGTATGCGCGGTAGCATACAAGGGTAGTGTAGGGTGTAGCAAGATGGCGGCGACGGCATCGAAAGTGACGAGCGCAGGCTCGTCAGAGTCGATGACTTCACCGTGTTCTTGCCATTCAAAATAACGGCGGTTCTTTTGAATGGCTGTGTGTACACTCGGCGAGCAAGGCAAGCTTGCCGGGAATCTCGTCGGGAAAACCAAATTTTGTTTTCCCGATGAGATTCCCGCCCGTGTGTACAAGGCTTTATTATTTGAAACTGGCACAGAATCTTGTGCATATGTAAGTTTATGAGCTACCCCCCAGCTGTGTGCTTGTAACAAAAATTGTTATAAACACACATGTGTAATACATAGATTCCAATCTTTGTAGACTAGGATTGCAGTTTCTTTACATTGGCACAGTGCTGGCAGCTAAATGACTGGCACCAAATAAGATATTTAGAAGAAAAATCTCTAGGTCACGATAGAAAGAAAAGTAAGGAATCATCTGTAATTTCAGCACCAATCCTAAAAAATTATGTTCGCTTTCAGAGCCAGGAAGAGAAGTGCACAAATTACAATTTCATCACATTGTAAAACAGTTTACATATGAATACCAGCACTGTGTTGTCATAGGCGAATGTTTTATTTTAGACATTTAACTCAAGTCATCCAACTTCATTCTTGAGACATTTTATAAATTCAGGCAAGAATATAGTTCAATGAATTTCACATTGTGTTCACACTACTCAGTCAAGTAAATAAAAGCTTCTTATTACTCTTTTCATATTTTAAAAATCTAGATAATCTGTGCACAACTTTATTTAAAACACAGCAATGGCAAAGATGTCCCATAGCTTGATATATTGTCTAATAATATATTAATCAATAATAAGGTATCTAATGTCAACATCTACTTTGTGTATCAATGATTGAATGAGTGTGTTTAATTTGCAAAAGGCTTAGCCAACAAGGCCCTAGGACAACATGTATTAGAAATCATTAAACAGCCAATGCTGTAATCCAGCAACTTCATCAGCTGTGCCAAAACCACAACTGAGTTTTATTGAAAAAAAAAATCCATTGCAGCTACATTTATGGGACCTTTTATAGTGCTTTCTACTTATACTGCATCTTCTTGTACATGACCCTGTGATGTGCACCCCCCCAACCACCTGCTTTAGCAAATTTGGAAAAAGGTGGTAACCACTGAACTTTTCTCAGCATCATATGAATGGCAATTCCACAAATAAAAAGTGTAACCAAACCTAGGAAATTAGGAATTTAGATCAGGGGTCTTCAAACTTTCTAAAGAAAGGGCCAGTTTACAGCCCCTCAGACTTTAGGGGGGCCAGACTGTGCCCAGTGGGAGTAAACAATACCCCATCTTTGGTGTTGGGGGAGAAATAGTTGGTGTCAGTTTTTGTTGACAGTGGAAGGAATTATGCCCCATCATTGATGTCAGTGGAAGGAATAGTGCCCCATTGTTGGTGTCAGTGGCAGGAATAATGCCTCAAAGGCTGGAAAAGGCAGTCAAAGGGTCACATCTGGCCCCAGGGTCTCAGTTTGGAGACCACTGATTTAGATAATTAGACAACCAAATGCAGAAAATGAATACCATGGAGATCGTTTTAAGTTACTATGCAGAGTCATGTTCTCAGAGTTAGTTTTAATGCAAAACATGTAAATGCTTGGTAGGAGTGTTTGTACAATGAGTTAGCAGTAAGGGATTCTTGCACTATGTTAGCCATGGAACAATACAGAAAGTTTGTATTTTAAGAGATACCTTTTATTGACTAACTCACTTTATTTAAATTGCAATCTTTCAGAACCCCTTAGAAGCCTTCATTTGGGAGAATTGCATAAAACTAAAGGAAGGGATCTAAGGAAAGCTAGGGATGTAAGGGGAAGCTTGCATCTTTAATAATTTACTTTAGTCAGCAAATAGTATAAGTTCAACTACAAAATTTCTACAGTGAATCAGTGAAGATTTAAATCCTTTTTGCTCTTTGAAATATTGTACCTATATTTATGGAAAAATAAATTTTTTCTCTCAAATATATTGGTGAATTTACTATCTTTTTAAGATTTTCTCTATTTAACTCAGTACTTTGACTGGTGAGCTGTAGCCAGATCTCCAACATGAACAAGCTTGTTAAACAAGGATGATGAAGTCTACTGAGAACAGTTTTATTGGGCTGTTTGTTCCATTGGCAGGTAGAAACAGCTTTGGCTATATTTCTACGTTCCTCAAACTTCAATAGACTGTACAGAGAACAAAGTTCAGTAACTGTAGCTGCTCAGAAATCATTTTCAATTACAGTTAACTAGATTCATATTAGTTTCTATAGGCTACTGCAATTTGACCTGTTAATTTGTTCTTTGCACAACCTTATTGAATAAGTCTGAAAGAAACTGAAGCCTCTTTTCTTGTCATTTGGAAATAGTAACACAATTTAGGCAAATACAGTTAGAGAAGGAACTTCTGTGTGGCTAGCAAACATCCTCTGAGATTAGCACAATAGGAATGTTTAGTTTACGTATAAACCTAAACATTCAAAAAAACATATTTATAACATAATAGCTTACCCTCAACTTTTTTCAGCATTGTTATATTTTAATTTTTAATCCTTCTATTTGCCTTTTTTCTACATGGTTTTCCTGTCAGTTCTGTAACTTTTTGACCTATGGTGACAATGTATTCTGAGCTGACGCATTGTCCCTTTAGGTTGTACTGTGGACTACAAGCTGTATGTGCTGATACACATCCAGCATGTACAGACTGCTAGCTCATTTACAATTTCAGCACCACACACAGCCCAAGTAATTGACATAATCTCCCAAAAGCTCTATTGGCTGCACACTGGGTGGCCAAGTCATTGAGGAGAGCAGTGCACCTGTGTCTATGGCATGGGTGCAAATAGCATGGGTGCAAAAATGGCCTTCAAAGAGACTGAAGTGGATCTGCACAGTGCATGGTGTTTAGAAGAGCAAAAGTTAAGTTGAATTGTTTTTATTTATCCTAGAAATGCATCTAATAGGAACACATAGTGTATTTAAATGTTTTGTTTGGGGAGGATTTAATTATTCTTTAACTAGGTTCAATAAAAGACCTGTAGACATCAAGTTCAACCTTTCATACAGATTACCAGTTTTGATAGTTGCATAGTTAATCTGGTTGAATAAAGACACCAGTTCAACCAACACAGAAAAAAAACACATACACACCTAGAAAACATGCATATACACTATCCTATACCCACAGTTGATCCAGAGGAAGGCAAAAAAAAAATCTAAAAAAATCATGATCAAATTTGCTCTAGCGTGGGGAAAACATTCCTTTCTGATCCCCCAATAGGCAATTGGATATTCCCTGGATAGTGGGACTGAGAAACAAAACCTCCAATAAAAAAAGTCAGATCAATTCCATGTATCAACATATAATGATTCTATGCTTAGGTAAAAAACACTTCAGTATTTTTAATTCAAATATATTTTATTAAAATTTTTGTTCAAGTACAATATAAAGTATGATCATGCCTGACGAAGGGGTCCTGCGTGACTCTGAAATGTTGCACTCTCCTTGTGTTCATGCAATAAACTATCCATTTGGACGCTATTTATGTCGTTCCATGGTGTGCTGTCAAATATGTTCATTGTGACTTGAACCAGTATCCAGCTGGTTGTTGCTGCAGCGCCCAAATTTGAGAGCTCATCCAGGAATGTGTGCGATGGGAATATGAAGTATTGCTTAACATTTAAACATGTCAAATATAAAGCACAAGAATTACAATCACAAACAAGAATGGGGGGTAAGGTCTATAGCAAGGTGGAACAGAGTGGGGAAGGGTAAGAAGGAGTGTCCCCTGGGGTATGAAGATGAGAAATATTGAGAAACAATCGCAGAGAGAGAAAACACATTTGATTCAACATGGTTCTCAGCAATCCTAGGATTCAATTAGTGCAGCGATGTTAGGGAACTAACAATGAAATAAGGGTAAGAAAACAATCAATCTCCCTGCGGGTTTACCAACATGCTCAAAGTGAGCAAATCTTTTCAGGGTCAACACTTTCCTCAGCCACTAATGTCTTCATTACCATGATGTTATTAAGGATCTGGGTCAACTCTAAAACTTGTGGTGGGGCTGTTGTTTTCCAGTGCCAAGAAATGGCCACTTGTGCAGCCACGAGACAATGTTTCAGGATACCCTTTTTGATCTTCGAGATGGACCCAGGGATCATGGAAAGGAGAGCCACTTCAGGGGAGGATATCATGTTAGCTATACACATCATATAATATGTAGTAAATAAAGCCTGCCAGAAAGGAAAAATAAGATATGTTGGGTTGTGCCCTCTTTGTCGGAACACTCCAGGATTTTTAATGATTGTTATTGATGTTATCATCACTGGTGCCATAAGGAGGTCTTTCCTAAACCTGTACATTAATCCCATCAATAATGAATGCTTTGGGCAGCTAAATTGCACTGATTATTTTATACGTGAAGTTACTTGCACAACATGTTTTGCAATAAGACCTTCCACAGCCTGACTCAGCCATAAAGAGCACCTTTCCACAGTAAAATCTTTTTTTTCTCCATATGCAACTGATCTCTTAATTTATTTGCTAAATCTTTATGTTGACCGTTGACATTTCTTAATTTCTAAGGTCACCATTTCTCGAAACTACACAAGACCAGTTTTTGTAAATTTCTTTGCTTTCCTTATACATTCACTTTTATCTTTTTCTGCAGCAGCTACTTGGCATTACATATTGCAGCTTCATTTACAGAGAACCAGCATTCCCAATCTTTCTCCAGCTCACTTGTCCCAGCTGTATGGCCTTTAATGTAGAGGGGAGAGGGGGCAATACTGTTATTACAGTTTAGGAGCATTAACAAACATTAACCCTTTATTAACGTCTGTATGCATATATGTGTCAGCACAGGCTGTGCCATATGCTCTGATGCAACATTTTTGCATATCTGTTTTTGTGGGCTTAATCATGCGTACCCAGCATTGAGACTAAGCTGTCACTGAAAGCTCTTGGTCTCGGACTAATGATCAGAAGCTGTTAGGAGGGGCTCCCAATGCCATGATCACTGTGATAGCCATTCAGAATGATCACTTGTTTAGGAATCCTCCACTCTATCCCCTAGGCCCCATTCACATTTGCTGTTTTGGGATTTCGGGCAGAATCGCTACAATTTCGCGTTTTTGGATGACATTCGTTTTTAATGGCACCTAAACGCTGTGTGAACCTTGTTGCCCAAAATAAGCTCCTGCTTCTTTTGGGCGACAAGCTTCGCACAATGCAGTCTGCTGTGATTGCAGCAGCGATTCTGCCCAAGATTCAAAAACACGAGATGTCAACTGGGCCTTACGGCTTCATCTGTGAGGAGAAACAGACACATTGGGGTTGATTTACTAAAGGCAAAATGCTGTTTACTGTGCAAGAAAAAATATTTCACTTTGAAAGGTTGTTTTCTGCTAGAGTTACTGAACTTTGTTCTCTGTACAGTCTATTGAAGTTTGAGGAACATAGAAATATAGCCAAAGCAGTTTCTACCTGCCAATGGAACAAACAGCCCAATAAAACTGTTCTCAGTAAACTTCATCATCCTTGTTTAATAAGCTTGTTCATGCTGCAGATCTGGCTACAGCTCACCAGTCAAAATACTGAGTTCCGTAGAGAAAATTTTGAAAAGATAGTAAATTCCCCAATATATTTGAGAGAAAAAAATTACTTTTTCAGTAAAGCTGAATCTTTGTAGACATCCATTATCCAATCATTTGCAAGCAAAAACATATTTTTTTTACTTTCCTTGCACGCTATTGGGTATTCTTTGCCAAGTATATCAACCCCATTACATCTCTTTCTCCTCACAGATGAAGGTGTAAGGGATTGTTCCCACCAGTTGACACACTTAAAGATGTGCGCACTGGTGTAAGTTGCATTGGAAAAGTAAGAGGCTTTGTAATGTGCTGTTATAATACATTGCCCTTTTTCCCTTTTTCCATTTTTTTTAACATTATTGAAGAGCCACAAAATAATGTTTTTCAATGTGCCCTTGTGTTGCCCCAGCACTGATCTATACGGATAAATGCAGCTTGACTGACATGGTGTGAATGAGCCCTAAGGCCTGGTTCACACATGTGTGATTTCAGATGTAACTTGAGTCACACAGAATCGCATCACAACAGAAATCACAATTTCCATGTGAATCAGCACTACTACTACTTTGGTGCCATTCCAGTGCAATTTTGGCCACATAGAATATACAAACCTTATCAAAGTTGCATCCAAGTGGCACTACGAAATGGCACTATAAGTCATATCACAATCTTATTTCAGCATTATGAACCTAAGAAATTCAGTGGAGGAGGCTGGTTCAAAACAGTAAATGAAGTAGTAAAAAATGGCCATAAAGTACTAAATAAATGAATAAATATATAATAAAGTTAACATTATTAGATCAGTGTCTATTCTAAATTTATATTAGTATCAACATTGGCATCAGTGTTGGTGTGTTTTTTTTTTGTTTTTTTGAAATAGGTTGTTATATTTATTTCTGTGCTAGTGAGAGGGGTTTGGTGTGTGTGTAATCATGTGCCTATAGGGGTTGATTTACTAAAGGCAAATAGACTGTGCACTTGGCAAATTGCAGTTGCACCCTGCAAGTGCAGTTTCTCCAGAGCTTAGTAAATGAGGTAAAGCTTCACTTCCAAAAATACCCAATCACGTGCAAGGAAAATACAATTCTGCATTTTCGCTTGCACATGATTGGATGGTGGAAGTCAGCAGAGCTTCTGTTCATTTACTAAGCTCTGAAGCAACTGCTCTTGTAGAATGTAACTGCATTTTGCAAAGTGCACAGTTGATTAGCCTTTAGTAAATCAACCCCATAGTGTCAGCGTTGGCGTTCGTATCAGCGCTCATGTCAGTGCCAGTGCTAGTGTGAATATTTTAGGTAGGATATAAAAGAGGTGTATTATTTATTATCTTTATAGTGTGTGGGGTGCAGCATGCATGATCTGACATTTTATTGTCTGTTTGTTTGGGTGCCAGTGTTTTGAGTAGGATTAAAAACAAAATGAATAAAACATGGATATTTATTACGTTGTTAGTGTGGAGTTTATAGTGCAGTTTCACTCTGTAAATTGTCTATAATATATGCGAGATACCTGACAACTGGATTCAGATTAATTGCCCTCTCTGCAGGCAGAATGGTGGTGGGTCATGGCAATGGTAATGGCAAGAAATGGCAAGAAATATAGAGCTAGTTTTTAAAAAATATATTTTTTGGGGTCACTTTCTCTAATAATAAAAAAATAAATAAGGAGATATCCAAATTTACCACCAAATTAAGACTATTTTGTCCTGGGAAAAAAAAAACAAGGTACAATTCACCCGGATACACTAAATAGTTTCAAAGTTATAAACCGTTTTACTAAAACATGCTAAAGTTGCAAAACTGGGTTTTGGCTTTCAAGATTGTTTTATCCTTGTCATTAAACTGGTAGTAAACCCAAATGCAAAAATTTAATATATTGCAACCTACCAATCCTTAAATGTGGCAGCTGCGTTAGCCTAATTTTTAGGCACTTTTCCTTGATTTGCACCCGGGGACTCAGCCAAGAACATACTTCCTGTCTTAGGGTGTCTCCCCTCTGGAGCAATGGAGACACTTTTCTACAGCAGCATCATCAATCTGGAGAGAGAGAAGTGTTAGGTTTGCTAGAAGACTAAGATTGCCTTGACTAATGATTTAAAGCTGAACTCCAGCTAACAATTTTTTAAGCAGGTACAGTACATAGTTTCATAGTTATATAGTAGGTAAGGTTCAATAAAGACAATAGTCCATCCAGTTCAACCTGTGTAGGTGTACGTGTGTCTGTGTTTATAATCATTTCCAGAAAATAGGTGCAGAAATTCAACCACGACCCCTAAATCCCCCCCCCACACACACACACATACACCCTCCAAAGTGCATATAGTAGTGGGTGTGGTCAAATTTCAAAATTTCACTAACAGTGGGAGGGTCTTAAAGGACCACTAAATACCAGAAGTGCCTTATGTATCGAGTGCAGAGTTGGAGGGAGAGGGGGCAACGTTCAGGGGTGCAATATGTACATAGTGCAGAGTTCAGGGTTGCGCTGCATACAGAATGCAGAATTCAGGTGTGTGCAACACAATGTTCAGCCTTACCTTTGCCTTCCCACAGCTGCTCACCTCTGCATCCCTCATCCACATATCATTTTCACCCTTGCTCAGCTCTGATCTTTGCATAGAATCCCTCCTCCACAGCCCCCATCTTCTTCCCCCCTCCTTAAAAGCTCCATCATCTTTCACATGTCTTACTTACTCTTTCGTCCATGGACCGACACAGCTTCTCTATTGACAAAGTGGGTATTATCCGTTAATTAGGAGTGACTAGGCAGAAAAACTTGTAAAAAGTGTTGCATCACACCTTCTACAGTACCGCCCAGGGGCGGACCCTCTGGGTATACCCTCTCAGTCTGCACATCGCAGATCAGTTTTTTTCTGTCTAGCAAGGAGTAGGACATGGCTCCCTTCGGGCCCATTGGTCCGGGGAAAAAAGATATATATATATATATTTTTTTTTTTTGCTACATTTGTTGTTTCCTGCGATCTTCGATCAACTGCCGACTGGGTGACAGGCTGGATCCTCGATCCTTGTAGTCTCCCCAGTTTCGGCCATCGAGCGTGTGCCGACCCTAGCTACGCGCTGGGTTTTCCACGACATGCCCGTCGCTCCACGGGTGGCCGGTGAGCCTACGCTCCAGGGCCTGCATCGGACCGCTCAGCTTCGGCTGACCTTTCGGCCGAGTCGCAGCAGCCTGGCCGGTGAGCTTACGCTCCACGGCTTGCATCGGACCACTCAGCTTCGGCTGACCTTACGGCCGAGTCGCAGCAGCCTGTCCGGTGAGCGTCATGCTCCAGGGCATACATATGATCGTCCCTTCTGGGTCCAATCACAGCATGCCTGGCCAACAGTCACCTTCCGTGCGTGGACGATGATCTGTTTGGAATGTCTTCCAGCAGAATACATGCAGGATAGGTAAGTAAAACTCCCCTGCCTCGGCTGGGTGATTTAGCTGGACATTCCTGGAGAGATCAAGTAAGTGGTTGTGGCCCCTTTCTTCCCTCTCTCCCTGCCTTTCCCTCCTCCCTGGGCTTCTAGCTAAAGGTTGCTGGGTGCTGGGGGTCACCTAGGGGGTCCCACTGGAGCGGGGCTGGCTGTAACTAACATTTAAAAGAAATGTCATTTTTGCTTTCCTGTGTTTCTGTGTCTCCATGCTGTCGGCGGCCATTTTGAGGTGGTCCATGCCAAGTTTGGCCTCTTGTAACTGCCTGGCGGCCATCTTCCTGTGGTTCAGCCACACCCACTGGCCCCTATCAGGTGATCGACGGCCATGTTTGTCCACCCTGTATGCAGATATTGCCGTTCGGCGGCCATCTTTTTGTGGGCTATGGCTGCCTGACCTCTATCTTCTGTCGGCGGCCATTTTCTTAGAGCCCACATTATCTTCCATACAGACGTTTTTGGCAACCATTTTGCGAGAGCCTCCGGCCTCTAGGGTGCATTACACTGGCGCGAAAATTCACACAGGAAGTGCTGATAAAAGAAGCAGACTAACACAGCAGCAAGGGGACAGCATCACAGGCGCAGCATAGCAGTACCTATCCAGGGTGGTGAGTCCTCTGGGTAACCCAGCATCTCTGCAGCGCAGGAGGGTGGCCTATTGATATCTTGCCTGGAGCCCTGTGAGTGTCAGCGTGTGGTCAGCATGGCATCTGAGCCAGATGTCTTCTCCCCTGAAACACCAGATTTAGCAGCTGGTGTCCCTGAGGTGTCTATGGACGCTATGTCGGCAATCCTAGAGGCGTTTGTTGCCAGGGTGGAAGCAGCACACGGGAATACAGGGGGTAATAAACGCCCCCATCCCCTGCAATCTTCTGGGGATATTTCTGATGCAGAACCAGGTCCAGCTACGGCTCATGGCCCAGATTCTGATGCATCAGAGACTGCAGACCGTGACCAATCGGACAGTGAGGAGGACTCCAAGTCCAGGTCAGTACGCGAGACGGCTTTGGTATCTGACCTTATTACTGCAGTGCGGGATACGCTAAAGTTGGAAAGGACTGAAGAAGTAGCAGATACTCCAGTCCCCTTTGGGTTTCGTAAACCTGCCCGCACTGCTAAGGTGTTCCCTTGTGTGTCTTATTTTGACAAACTCTTATACAAGGAATGGGAGAACCCACTGAGGGTCTTTACAGCCCCAAAGAGGTTTGCAGTACGGTACCCCTTTGAGGATAGTTTTCTGAAGATATGGACCCCTCCCCCTATAGTGGACCCTTCGATGTCCAGACTTAATAGAGCCACCACTATTCCAGTAGAAGGGGCTCCTGTTTTCAAGGACCCTGTGGATAAGAAGGCTGAAGCACTCGCTCGCTACCTATACTCAGTGGTAGGCTCGGCAGTACGCCCGGCATTGGCGGGGGCCCTAGTGTCTCAGACACTTACTGAATGGGCAAAATTGCTACTCCAGGAGTTAAAGGAGCGAGATGCTCCTCCTAATGAGATAACTTTGGCCGACCAGTTGGTCCAGGGCCTTAAGTTTGTCTGCGAGTCAGACATGGATACTATTCCCCTGCTGTCAAGAGCTTCGGTTTATGCAGTAGCAATACGCCGCCTGATCTGGCTAAAGGGCTGGTCTGCAGACCAGACTTCCAAGAAAGCCCTATTGGATCTGCCTTTTAAGGGCGACAGACTTTTTGGGGCTTCTCTGGATGACATCATCAAGGATGCCACAGGAGGTAAAAGCACTTTGCTTCCCCAAACTAGCAAGGGTAAGGGACCACGCCAAGGGCAAGGGCCCTCCTTTACTGCACGTAAGCGTTTTTTTCGCCCCCTTAAGGCGACAGGGAAAAGACCCCAGGCCGATAAAGCGCCTGCCCAAGGACAAAAGCGTCCTTGGTCCCGCAGACCCAACAAGCCTGCGGACAAATCTGCGTCCACATGAAGGTCCGCCCCCACCCAGCTCTCGGGTGGGGGGACGTCTTCGCAAATTCGCGACTCAGTGGACTGCTCTAGTCTCCGACAGGTGGGTTTGCGAAGTAATCTCCTCAGGCTACAAGATAGAATTTCTCTCTTGTCCACCAGACAGATTCATCACCTCCAATCTCCAGCTACTACCGACCCGTCGGGAGGCCCTGTATGGGGCGGTCCAGGGTCTACTGGAACGCGGGGTAGTTATTCCAGTTCCAGAACAGGAACGGGGTCAGGGTTTTTACTCAAATCTGTTCATTGTGCCAAAGAAGGAGGGGGTTCGTCCAATCTTGGATCTCAGAGCCCTCAATTGCTTTGTGAAGGTACAAAGATTTCGGATGGAGTCGGTTCGATCCGTAGTCACGGCTCTCCATCCGGGGGACTTTCTGGCCTCCTTGGACATCAAGGACGCATACCTGCATGTCCCCATATACTCCAGACACCAGAGGTTTCTGCGATTTGCTATCGGGAAGAACCACTACCAGTTTGTGGCCCTCCCGTTTGGCCTTGCCTCAGCACCCAGGATGTTCACCAAGGTGCTCGCTCCGATTCTGGCACTTCTAAGACAGCGGGGTATCGCTATCACAGGTTACTTGGACGACCTTCTGCTGAAGGCCCCTTCAAGCTCAGAATTAGAGGTAAGCGTGTCCATTACCTGTCAGACTCTTCGAGACTGTGGTTGGATACTAAACACGCAAAAGTCAGTATTGGTGCCCACTCAACGTCTAGTGTACCTGGGGTTGATTCTGGATTCCTCAGAGGCAAAGGTATTCCTCCCTGTGGAGAAGTTGCAGACCCTCCGTGCTGCAGTACGGCAGCTGACTTCCAGGAATTGGTCGTCACTCCGTTTTTGCATGCGAGTGTTGGGCCTCATGGTAGCCTCCTTCGAGGCGGTCCCATATGCTCAATACCACACTCGAGTGTTACAGAAGGAAGTTCTGTCCAGATGGAACAGATGCCCTTCATCTCTGGATTATCAAATCCGAGTGAGCCACCTAGTCAGGAGATCCCTGGTATGGTGGCTGACAGCACCGGCTCTAATGGCCGGGAAGTCATTTCTTCCGGTTTACTGGATAGTGATCACGACGGACGCCAGCCTTACAGGTTGGGGGGAGTCTGGGGTGTCCAGTCGGCGCAAGGTCGCTGGACCCCAGAGGAAGCCCTCCTGCCGATCAATGTCCTGGAGATCCGGGCGATCAAGCTGTGCCTCTTCAAATGGTCTCAGAGACTGCAAGGGCGTCCAGTCAGGATCCAGTCAGACAACGCCACAGCAGTGGCATATGTCAATCATCAAGGAGGAACAGGAAGCTCAGCTGCAGCATCGGAGATCGCTCGCATCCTGAAGTGGGCAGAGAGGAGCGTACCGGCACTTTCGGCCGTGTACATTCCGGGTGTGGAAAACTGGCAGGCGGACTACCTGAGCCGCCAGATGCTGGACCAGGGAGAATGGTCCTTACACCCGGAGGTGTTCCAACTCCTCTGCCAAAGATGGGGCACACCAGACATAGATCTTCTGGCTTCCCGACTCAATCGGAGGGTATTGAGGTTTGTGGCCCGGTCAAGAGACCCATGGGCAGACGCAACGGACGCGTTGGTAGCATCATGGGGTCAGTATCGGCTAATCTATGCCTTCCCTCCCTTAAGGCTTCTTCCTCTTCTGCTCCGCAGAGTGGAGGCAGAGGGAATTCCAATGATCCTAATCGCTCCAGATTGGCCTCAGCGTCCTTGGTATGCCGATCTAGTACGTCTGGTAGCAGACGTCCCCTGGCGCCTACCACTACGGAAGGACCTGCTATCGCAAGGTCCCATATTCCATCCTGCTTTACAGTCATTGGCTTTAACGGCATGGCTGTTGAGAACCAGGTACTGAGAGATCGGGGCCTGTCAGACTCAGTAATCTCTACTATGAGAAGTGCTCGGAAACCGTCCTCTAGGAAGGTCTATCACCGCACTTGGAGGGCCTACATCTCCATGTGTGAGGAAATGAAATGGCATCCGCGTACCTATTTGGTTTCCAGAATCCTGCTGTTTTTACAGCATGGGGTAGACCAAAGGCTTGCCCTAAGTACGATTAAGGGACAGATATCTGCCCTGGCTGTCTTTTTTCAGCGACCCCTGGCGACTCACTCTCTCGTGAGTACATTTGTGCAGGGGGTTTGACATGTGGCCCCTCCGGTCCGCCCCCCCCGTTACCTCCGTGGGACTTGAACCTGGTCCTCTCGGTGCTTCAGAAGGCACCGTTTGAGAATATTAGAGATATTCCCCTGTTGACACTTTCTCAGAAGGTGGTCTTTTTGGTGGCTGTTACGTCAGTTAGACGAGTCTCTGAGCTGGCAGCCCTGTCCTGCAAGGCTCCCTATTTGATTTTCCACAAGGATAAGGTGGTGCTGCGGCCGCAGCCTTCCTTTCTTCCGAAAGTCGTTTCGGCTTTTCATCTCAACGAAGACATTGTACTTCCATCCTTGTGTCCTCAGCCGTCGAATCCTAAGGAGTCGGCGTTGCATTCCTTGGACGTTGTCCGAGCTTTGAGAGTATACATATCTGCTACTTCCCTGTTCCGGAAGTCAGACTCACTGTTTGTTTCGGTGGCTGGTCCCAAGAAGGGCCAAGCAGTCTCATCGGCCACCATCTCTAGGTGGATCCGACAGATAGTAATCCAGGCTTACGCCTTAAAGGGTCAGGCGCCCCCCTTTCCTGTCACGGCGCATTCGACCAGGGCAATAGGTGCCTCTTGGGCTTTCCGACATCAAGCGTCAGTTTCCCAACTATGTAAAGCAGCGACTTGGTCGTCCGCTCACACTTTCACAAAATTCTACAAAGTTGATGTAGGTGCATCTTCGGATGCCTCTTTCGGCCGCAAGGTTTTGCAGGCGGCTGTTTAGAGTTGCAACTCCTCCGTTGGAGGAGTGCTGTTTTGTGTTTTGGGGTGAAGTTTGTTTTTATGCTGTTACCACCCCTCGTTTTTTCTCTGACACTGCTTTGGGACGTCCCACTTTGTCAATAGAGAAGCTGTGTCGGTCCATGGACGAAAGAGTAAATAGGATTTTTTACTCACCGTAAAATCCTTTTCTCTGAGTCCATGGACCGACACAGCACCCACCCCTCCTTTTAAGTTTGTACTGCTTTTTGACGAACTGATCTGCGATGTGCAGACTGAGAGGGTATACCCAGAGGGTCCGCCCCCTGGGCGGTACTGTAGAAGGTGTGATGCAACACTTTTTACAAGTTTTTCTGCCTAGTCACTCCTAATTAACGGATAATACCCACTTTGTCAATAGAGAAGCTGTGTCGGTCCATGGACTAAGAGAAAAGGATTTTACGGTGAGTAAAAAATCCTATTTTTACTGCCTTATAGCTGAAGCACCCAGCCACCTCTACCTCCCTGCACACTGTAGGTGGCTCCGTCTCTCACTCTTGCAGGGAGATCATCCAGTTGGGGTGTAGGCATCCACACTGCCCCCTCGGACACCTGTATCTCCCTTGTCCCCATCCTACACTCGGTGGGAGCTTCTCAGGAGATCAGATTTGTGGGAGCTGTTGGGAGACAAGCTGTTACTTGTAAACACAGAAGCCAGACTTCTGTGTTTACAAGTGAAAATGGTGAGCAGAGAGCAGAGAGCCTGAGCCAGAGGTGGTGGAACTGAGTTCCACCAAGTTCCAGCTGAAAAAAGCCCTGATCATTTCCCATATCCCTGTATATTATGTTCTTTAAGATGCACATCCAAGAGTCTTTTAAAACATCAATACTCCCCACTGACACCACCGATTGTGGAAGAGATTTCCACATTCTACCGCCCTGACAATGACCCCCTGCGCAGCTTAAGGTTAAGGTTAAGGCTTCTTCTGACACCCCCTGAGACTGAATAGCTTTTTTCCTATGCTGGAAACACCATTGAGGTATTTGTAAATGGCTATCTTATCCCCTCGCAAGCATCTCTTCTCCAGCGAAAATAAATGTAGTGCTTGTAGTCGCTCCTTGTAATTGATGTTCTTCAGTCCCCTTATTAGTTTTGTTGCCCTTCTTTGCACACTCTGCAGCTCCAGCACATCTTTTTAGAGGACTGGTGAGCAGAACTGGACGAAATACTCCAGATGTGGCTGGACCAGAGTTTTATAAAGTGTCAGAATTATAGTTTTATCTCTGGAGTATATCCCCTTTTCATGCATACTAATATTCTGCTGGCTTTGGTAGCTGCAGCTTGACATTGTATACTATTCCCCAGTCTGTCTTCTACTAGGACCCCCAGATCTTTCTCCTTCCTTGATTCCCTCAGAGGTTCTCACCCCAGTGAGTAGTTTGCTTTTATGTTCTTAGCCCCCCAAGTGCATTATTTTACATTTTTCCACATTAAACCTCATTTGCCATGTAGTTGCCCACTCCATTATTTTGTTCAGGTCTTTCTGTAAAATTTCTATATCCTGATGTTACGTTATTGCCCTGCTTATTTTTGTGTCGTCCGCAAAAACTGAGATTGAGATATGTTTTTTTATTTCCTTTTGGAATAAAGGTTTTACATAAATTAATAAAATGTACCAGTCTAAGTACCCCTGTGAGTGTTAAATAGATTGCTAACCCTACAACTGCCACTTTTGCTGAATAGCTTGATCTGTTTAATGAAAGTTGAATAACAACAGACTTTCTGGCCAGATCAATAGGTGAAAATATAGGGAAAAGAAGCATAAAAAAGAAAACAAATACAGCCACCACATTTCGCAGATCTAAAGTTAACAATACTTACCTCTCTTTTAGCCTACACTGGCATCTTCTACCCTGCTTGTTCCGGGTGCTGGGATGTGGCCGTCTTCATTGGCTGGCACAAGATGATGTCACTCCTGCATGTGGGCAGGAGATCAGTCATCCGGGCACACAGGATCTGTACTAGAATGTAAACTGAGCTGTGCATGAGCAGCTCAGTGTATATTTTATAAGAAGACTGCAAGTAGGTTTATTTTATTGCAGAAGAGACATTGCATGTCTCTTCTGAAATAAGAAGCCTACTTGCTTGCAGTTTTGTTATTGGATACTTTAGTAAAAATTGATAATCTGCAATATGATACGTTTTTGTTTGTTTGGGTTTAATACGGCTTTAAGTGGTAAAAAACTGTAAATATTATCTGCTGTTTAACTACATAAATTGCCATTCTGGAGAATCTTGTGTGCAATGTTTCTTTTCTACTAAGTAAAATCAATTATTATTTACTGTTAGTTTCTGTTTTATCAGAAACAGCAGTAGAATTATTTTCTGCTTCACAGACTGGGTCAAAAAGCCTGAAAAGAGCTGGGCCTAGTATAAACTCAAGAGACCAGTAATAACAAGCTCATTGCTTTTGGGAAATAAAGTATATCAATCCAAAGTAAATGGAAATGTTCTCTTCAGGAGTTTTCACAGAAACAGTTGTCCTATTGGACGATTCTCCCTTGTGTCCTTTTCTGATGAAAATTGTACATTTTGGATTTCCCAGCACTTCCTGTCTCAGTCATAATGAATGATCACCAGGACAGATAAAGAGAGTGGGAACAAAAAACAGGGGTAAAAACCTAATAGAGGTTCCAAAACTTCCCTTCTCTATGTATATAATTCAAAATGAAATAAATGTTTGCACTGCGGATAAACCTTAAACCCTGTCACATTCCATCCAGATTAAAGACTTTGGGGGAGATTTACTAAAACAGGTGCACACAGAATCGAGTGCAGCTGTGCATAGTAACCAATCAGATTCAACTTCAGCTTGTTCAAATAAGCTTTGACAATAAGGCTGGGTTCACACTAGTGCGACACGACATCTGTCCTACTTTGGATCCGACTTTGCCCTGCGACATGAAGCCGACATATGTCCGACTTTCAATGAACGGGGATCCGACTTGGATCCCCGCCAATATCAGGCACTGTGTTTGGTATGAATCTTTGGTATGAATCTTGAGGGGGAACTCCAGGCCAAATTTTAAATAAAAAAAACGGCGTGGGTTCCCCTCCAGAGGCATACCAGGCCCTTGGGTCTGGTCTGGATTTGAACGGGCGCCCCTACGCTGAAAAAACGGCGTGGGGGTCCCCCCAAAATCCAAACCAGACCCTTATCCGAGCACACAACCTGGCAGGCCGCAGGGGAAGAGGGGGGACGAGAGAGCGGCCCCCCCTCCCTCCTGAACCATACCAGGCCGCATGCCCTCAACATGGGGGGTTTGGTGCTCTGGGGCAGGGGGGCGACCTGCGGCCCCCCCACCCCAGAGCACCCTGCCCCCATGTTGATGAGGACAGGGCCTCTTCCCGACAACCCTGGCCGTTGGTTGTCGGGGTCTGCGGGCGGGGGGCTTATCGGAATCCGGGAGCCCCCTTCAATAAGGGGGCCCCCGGATCCCGGCCCCCCCACCCTATGTGAATGAGTATGGGGTACATCGTACCCCTACCCATTCACCTGGTGGAAAAAAATTGCAATAAAAAAACCACACAGCTTTTTAAAGTATTTTATTGCACAGCTCCGGGGGTCTTCTTCCGACTTCGGGGGTCTCCGGTGTCGTCGCCGCGCTCTCCAGTTCTTTCTTCTTTTTAGCTCTTTTGCTAACGGAGGCCCGGACTTCTCCGTCTTCTCGTCCGGCTCTCCGTTGTCCTTCTGCCGGCCCCTCCACTAACTTCTTGGTAGCTCTTTCGCTAGTGATGGGGCCGGTCTTCCCGTCGTCGCCGTCGGCGTCTTCTTCCCTCTTCTCCTTCTCGATGTTGACGCGTCGCTTCCTCCCGCTGTAATACTGGCTCTCCGCTCCGCTCCGCATTAATATAGGCTTCTCATGACGTCACAGTCACATGTTCCGGGGCACATGGCCCCGGAGCATGTGACTGTGACGTCATGGGAACATGTGACTGTGACGTCATGATAAGCCTATATTAATGCGGAGCGGAGAGCCAGTATTACAGCGGGAGGAAGCGACGCGTCAACATCGAGGAGGAGAAGAGGGAAGAAGACGCCGACGGCGACGACGGGAAGACCGCGCCCCTCCACTAGCGAAAGAGCTACCAAGAAGTTAGTGGAGGGGCCGGCAGAAGGACAACGGAGAGCCGGACGAGACGACGGAGAAGTCCGGGCCTCCGTTAGCAAAAGAGCTAAAAAGAAGTTAGCGGAAGCCCGGCGGAAGAAAGAACCGGAGAGCGCGGCGACGACACCGGAGACCCCCGAAGTCGGAAGAAGACCCCCGGAGCTGTGCAATAAAATACTTTAAAAAGCTGTGTGGTTTTTTTATTGCATTTTTTTTCCACCAGGTGAATGGGTAGGGGTACGATGTACCCCATACTCATTCACATAGGGTGGGGGGCCGGGATCCGGGGGCCCCCTTATTGAAGGGGGCTCCCGGATTCCGATAAGCCCCCCGCCCGCAGACCCCGACAACCAACGGCCAGGGTTGTCGGGAAGAGGCCCTGTCCTCATCAACATGGGGGCAGGGTGCTCTGGGGTGGGGGGGCCGCAGGTTGCCCCCCTGCCCCAGAGCACCAAACCCCCCATGTTGAGGGCATGCGGCCTGGTACGGTTCAGGAGGGAGGGGGGCCGCTCTCTCATCCCCCCCTCTTCCCCTGCGGCCTGCCAGGTTGTGTGCTCGGATAAGGGTCTGGTTTGGATTTTGGGGGGAACCCCCCACGCCGTTTTTTCGGCGTAGGGGAGCCCATTCAAATCCAGACCAGACCCAAGGGCCTGGTATGCTCCTGGAGGGGGAACCCATGCCTGTTTTTTATTTAAAATTTGGCGTGGAGTTCCCCCTCAAGAGCAGCAGAGCACAAGTCGCATGCCAAAGTCGGATCATGCAAGACTGCGGTCCGACTTTGATCCGACTTCAATGATAGTCAATGGGCTGAAGTCGGATCAAAGTTGGACCAAAGTAGTACAGGGAGCATTCTCAAAGTCGGACCGACATGTGTCGGACCAGTTAAGACGGCTCCCATAGGGAAACATTGATTTTCACACGTCATGCGACATGAGCTCCCAATGTCGGAGCATTTGTCGCCCCAGTGTGAACCAGGCCTAAAACCGGGATGCTGATTGGTTACTATGCACAGCTGCACGAGATTCTGTGTGCGCCAGTTTTAGTAAATGCTGCAAGGCTTCCCTTTAAAAAAATTGCTTTTGTTTCAGTAGTGTCTTATTGGAGTTTTCAGTTGTTTTGGGGTATATTGTTTTTTAGTTTATGTTGAAAGAACCCTGATTTTAAGATTTTACGTTTTTTTTAATTATTTTTCTGCAGGCTTTCCATTTAGGGGTGGCATTTTTTAGGGGGGTTTCATTTCTTTTACTTTTATATTTTATGTTAATAGAGCCTGTTATTAAGTTTCAAAGCATTCGCTTTTTATTGATCATCTGCTCTTGGAGCTGCCTTTTGTTCACTGTCCACTGTTGCATTATCAAAAAAACATGCAAGAATAGTGTGAGCCTAAACCACCTCACATTATATCATTCACATTCACCACAAGCCTTTATCCCCATTGATAAATAAAGTTAGGCATACATCGGGTAAGCCTGTTATTCCTAATTCAAATTGTCCTGTTGCTGGGCAAATGTATACTGATGTTTCTCCTGCAATATCCTAATTCTTATAGCGATACCCCAGCCTGTGCTCTTTGTCTCTAGTAAATTTGGGGCCAGCCTTGCTATTTAAAATTGTCCTGTAGCTGGGCAATTCTGCATTACTTAAAATATGCTCTACATATCTATTTTTTTATATATTTTTATATATTTTTTTGTTCTACTTTATATGGCTATGTACATATATTTACAAGTCAGTTTTTATTAACTGATTATTAGCGCTGCTTTGATGCAATTTTACTGTTTTTGTTTTTCAGTTTTTTAGTTTACAATTCTGCATTACTGTATCATCAGTGATCTCTTAATTCTTGTAGTAAATTACCTGTCTGTGCCCTTCGTCTTTAGTACATTTTGGCCTATTATCTATGATTAAAACTGTCCTGCTACTGGACAATTTTATACTGCAGTATCTTAACTCTTAGAGTAAAGCCACATCTTGTAAATCTTGTATTTAGTAAATCCAGGCCTTGCTATATAAAATTGTTTTGCTGTTGGGATTTTTACACTGCTGTGGCATTTGTGTTCCTTAATTCTTAATATCAGTATTAGTAAAACACCTCTCTAGTATATTTTGACCGATTCTGTCTCATTAAAAATGTCCTGCCGCTAGCAAGTTTCACACTGCTACATCTGTGGCCACCTAATTCTTAATAAAAGCTTGATAGAAATTGTCCAGTGTCAGGATAGTTTTGCATCAGCAAGAATAGGGACAGCCACAGCAAACTACTGGTCAATTTCTATATTATTGGACCGATGTGGGGTACTTTTTATGCCTGAGGTCGGCAAACCATTGATCATGATCTATCTACCGATCATGGGAAGCTGAGAGGTAGATCACGAACATAGTTGTGCCGACGCTTCCCCCGAGCCTCCACTGCTCTCCTTTTAACCAGTTGCCTACCCTGGGTGTCTTACAAACGTCCATAAAACCCCCTCCTCTGTACACAGGACGTGTCTTGTACGCCTTGCACTATCTTATCTTTTCTTATCTCCTTCTGCTCAGCTACTGTGCACAGCCTGTGAGATCCCATGTCTGGGAGCTAGTCAGATGCCTTCCTCACTGAATGATCACTCTGACAGACAATCTCAGTTAGAATTCAATGTAACATTTTAAGCCAACACAACAACAAACAAGTAACATAGTAGCTATCTTATCTCCTGCATTCCCTGTCAGACAGATTTGTGAGTGAGAGAGCTGCAGCTGACAGAGGAATGTTTTTATTGTGTGCACAGGGAATTAACTCTTAATTAACCAGGACATGCTCTTTTTTTTTTACTACGTAACACTTTCATTTCAACCTGTATAATCACTATTTAACGGTTTCATCTTCTGTTCCATGTTTTTATTTGAAATTATTTGCTAGAAACTTTTTTAAAAAGCACATATAGTGTTATCTTTAAGGATTTACTGTTAAAAATATGTGGTTTAGGGTATATCTGTTTTATTTTAAATCAGTAAGAACTATAAATTACTGATGCATTATGAGAAAAATTATATGTATGCAAAAAAAACAAAAAAACTTTATTTCTTTTGTAAATAACTTTAACATGCTTCAGTTGCAGTAAATAGAACAAGCAGCAGAATAAAATGAATAAATATAAATATTTTTTTTCCCTTAAAATGCAAAAACATTTTTTTTAAATTAGAGGAGTTTAGGGTCATGAGAAAGCCCCATTTGTCCCCCAAAAAACAATATATGTACCAATTCTTTATCATAATTTATTACAAAGTTATAGACTCATGAACAGACACATAGCAGAAATGTGAAATATGGTCTGGTCCATAGGGGGTAAACAGGTGTGAGACCCACCCTCTATCCAACACTGTGCCTCTCACTCCGCTCTGATGTACAAACCTCGGTGTGTTGTGAAGGGGGCAAATGTCACTGTTGTGGGGGACAGAGAACACTTCTTTGGGAGGTAGAGGACACTACTGTGGTAGGGGGGATGCAGAGGACAGTGCTATGTGGGGGCAGAGGACACTACTGTAGGGGGGTTCGAAGGACACTACTGTGGGGGGGTGCAGAGGACATCACTACTTTGGGGGTGGGTGCAGAGGACACTGCTATGGGGGGCAGAGGGCATTGCTTTGGGAGGGCACAGGACACTGCTCCTGTGGGCAGAGGACACGATTGTGTGTGTGGAGGGGCTGGGGACACTACAGTGGTGGGTAGGATGCAGGGGACAGTGCTATGGGGGCAGAGGACACTACTTTGGGGGGTGCAGAGGACACTGCTATGGGGGGCAGAGGACGGAGGACACTGCTTTGGGGGGCACAGGACACTGTTTTTTGGGGCAAAGGACAATACTGTGTGTGTGGGGATGCAAAGGACAGTGCTATGGGGGGGGGAGGACACTACATGGGGGTGGGGGGATGCAAAGGACACTGCTATGTGGGGGCAGAGGACACTACTGTGTGTGGGGGGGCACAGAACACTGCTATCAGGGGCAGTAGACACTACTGTGTGTGTGGGGGGGCAGAGGACACTACTTTGGTGGGGTGATGCAAAGGACAGTGCAATGGGGGGAAGAGGACACTACATGGGAAAGGGTGGTGCAGAGGAAACTGCTATGTGGGGGCAGAGGACAGAAGACACTGCTATGGGGGGCACAGGACACTGCAATATGGGGCACAGGACACTGCTATGGGGGGGGCACAGGACACTACTGTGTGTGGGGGGGGCAGAGGACACTACTGTGGGGGGGGGAATTACTGTGTGGAGGGGGTAGGGGCAGAGGACACTGCTGTGTGTGGGGGGGCAGGAGACACTACTGTGTGGGTGGGCAGAGGGGAAGAGGACACTAGTGTGTGGGGGCAGAGGACACTACTTTGGGGGAGGGCAGAGGACACTAGTGTGTGGGGGCAGAGGGGCAGAGAACAGTACGTGGGGAGGGGGCAGAGTACATTACTAGGTACATTGCTGGGGGGATGATGGGAAAGGGGGCAGAGGACACTACTCTGGGGGAGTGGGAAGAGGATACTACTGTGGGGGGGAGTTATTAGAAGTGGGGCAGGGGGGGCGTGACCGGAAGCCGACCTGGACGGACGCTCAGCCTGAGAGCTCTCCTCCAGCCCGCAGCTATTAGGCCTAATATCGGGGGAAAATCCACCCATCCATGAGCCTGACTCGCACCACCCGCTCCTCCTCAGCCAGGGGATCATCCCTGCCGCCGCCGGGGGCTTCCGCGTCCTTCAGGGACTATTTCAGGCTCCCTGACATGCCGGGCGGACACAGAAAAATGGCGCCGGACGCCGAGGCACACCACCACAGAGCCTCCACACCGCCTTCCCCGCAGAATCGCCACCAGCCTCAGGATCTGCCTGCATCCTCTTCCCAGGCACCGAGCTCCGCTGAGCCTTCACAAGCGGTGAGTGCCCGCCAACCCCCCACACACGTCCCACCTGCGTGCGGAGAGAAGGCCGCGGCTCAGCCTCCATCGCAGTACACGCAGTGTACCGAGGCCCTCCCCAGGCTGCTGAGAACAGCCCCGGAATGGGAACCGCAGGACGCCGGCTCTCTCTCCCCTTCCCCCCTGGGGGACTCACATGTCTTCCCGGCGCTCCCGAGCCCCGTACATCAATCGGGGGCCCCGGGGCTTGGGGGGGATCTGGCGCTGCCAAAGGCCCAGAGGCCTTCCCGCTTAGGGGACAGCAGCCGCACCGAGGGTCACCTAACGGCTCCGTCACCCCCCTCCGGGGCCCAGATGGCACAGACCAGGCCTCCATCTTCAAGGCCGGACTCCCCTGCACCCACCCCGAGCCCCCCTCACGCTGCTTCATGGTCTGAGCCTTGGGATCCGCCGTCTGTGCAGCATGCTGCCCAGGCTCGGGGGGACCCTGTTGGGGCTCATAACCTACACCCCCCGTACACTCACCCACCCTGGGATCAGGACGGAGGGGGATACCCCTCCTGGCACTCATATTTTCAAGCAATTCCCACTAAGGAGGACTTTAAACAATTAATAGCAGATGTAAAGGCCACCTGCCGAACAGAAATTCAGTCCATACAAGCAGGCCTCAAACACTTAGCGGACAGGGTGGAAATGGAGGAGGAAGAGATACAGGAGACCAAGCTGGCGGTCCATCGCACCCAAATCCAGGGCTCGGACCACCGTCTCATGTTACGCGACATGCAACGCCAGGTGGAGGACCTGGACAATAGGGGGCGCAGGAACAATATCCGAGTGCGAGGCCTACCCGAGTCAGAGGAAGCCGAAGATCTACAGACCACGCTACAGGGGATGTTCAACAACCTCTTGGGAGCCCCAGCGGATACACACATCGGTATGGACAGAGCCCACAGAGCCCTTCGCCCGAAAGGCCCTCCCTCTAAACCAAGAGACATTATTTGCCGGCTACAATCATACCCGCTGAAAGAGGACATTATGCGTAAAGCACGCTCTATCCGCAATCTGGTCTTTGACAACTCCCAAGTGCAGATCTACCCAGACCTATCGTGGATCACGCTCCAGAAGCGCAGGCTCCTGCAACCGCTGCTGCGCTGCGCTCATTGCAAGAAAACGACATTCCTTACAGATGGGGCTTTCCCTTCAGCTTGAGCGCCCGGCATCAAGGAAAATCTGCTGCCCTACGCTACCCAGAGGATCTGGACTCCTTCTGTGACGCCTTGGGGATTTCCGCCCCCCAACTGCCGGACTGGGATTTGGTGGCCACCGCCCCCCCACCTCCGGTATTATGGAAAAAGGTCCTGCCGACCAAGCGCTCCAGGGGACGGGAGCCCCTGCGCAAACCACCCAAACATAAGGCACCCAGTTAATCTGCCCATGTTCCTCTCTCTGCCTGGCCAGGCAATGCTGAGAGCCACTCAGTGCTCATGGACGACTGCAAGCCTTCTTTATGTGACTATCCCCCCGATGGCCCTTGCTTTGTTTTTGGTTTTGATGCCCGGGCTGTGTTGGTTCAGCCCTCCCTAGTTGGTTGACTTCACGGTTACAGACCCCCCCGTGGTTTTACCACCAGTTAGTTCCTTCTTGGACCTTGGTCCATCCGAGTCTCCCCGACCTGGGTTTTTTTTTTTGAACCCCAGTCGGGGAGTCCAATCGGAACTGGTTAAGGCCCTGTGACCCCTCGGTCTATTAGTGCCTATTTGCGAAATGTTTGATTTGTTTGTTATTACTGTTCTTACCCTCTTTTTTCCCCTTTTTTGTAGATTTCTCTGTCTTTCTCTTCCGCAGTCTGCTTCCCGGCCCCAATGGCTCCTGGTCCTCCTCGTGTGGACGCCGCCCTCCTCAGCCTGGTCGAAACATCAGCCTCACCAGATAAGTACCGCTATAGCACACCCCTCACTGTACAATGGCTAGGATTTTCTCACTGAACGTACACGGACTTAACTCCAACAAAAAAAGACATTTGGCGCTCCGGGAATTTAGGCAGTCAGGGGCGGACATTATTATGGTGCAGGAAACGCACTTTAACAAGGGGGACTCCTTCACGTTTGCTTCTAGACACTTCAAGTATTCCAGGCCTTCGGCCAGCATAAGTGGGCGGGCGTCGCCATCCTGTTTAGGAAGGGAACCCCCTTTACTTGCTCCTCCCCCTACCTGAATCCACGGGGACACTTTCTCATACTTCGAGGTCTCTGGCGGACACAGGCCATTACCCTCTGCGTCGTATATGCCCCGAATACGCGACAAAACCGCTTCCTCAGCAGGGTTCAAGCCCGCCTCTCCCGAGAGCCCCATGGCTTCCTGGTGATCGGGGGAGACTTTAACCTGGCCCACTCCGCAACCCACGACCGCCTAGTGGCAAACCCCCGTGCACCACAACCCCGTACCCTCAGAGACTCAAAGATGTTTCGACAGCTTACCAGGAGACACGCCTGGTTCGATGCCTGGAGGGCCCTTCACCGGGAGACCGCCAATACACGTTCTACTCAGCCCCCCACCGCACCCACTCGCGCATAGACTATTTCTTCGTGAATAATAACACACTGCGTATCACGGAATCGGCGCACATACTGCCCATCTCCTGGTCCGATCATGCCCCCATCACGCTCTCACTAAACCTAGACACCCCCCTACGCCGACCCTACAACTGGAGGATGAACACCTTCCTTCTACAGCACACCCCCTCGAAAGTTGAGTTAGAGACCACCCTACGGCACTACTTTGTCGAAAACGACACTCCGGACGTCACCCCCTCCATACTGTGGGCTGCCCACAAGGCTGTCCTGCGGGGACGATGCTTGGCTCTCTCCTCAGCAATGAAGAGGGATGCCAACGCAGCTAGACTGCTGGCAGAAAAACAACTTAGGGACCTTGAGGCCCAACTCCCGCGCTCGCCGACCACCGCACTCCTACGTCGTATAGTGCGGGTTCGCATGACGCTTCGAGACCTTGCGATGGGCCAAGTGGAAAAGGCGTTGATACGCCTAAATCAGCTTTACTACGATAAAGGCAACAAGGCGCAATCACTCTTGGCTCGGAAATTGACAGATCGGGCACTAGCATCTACCCCTTCGCAAATACGGAACAGAGGGGGCGACTTGATCACCCACCCCCAGGACATAGCAAATACCTTTGCTGACTTTTACGCAGACCTCTACAACAAAGCAGAGATCCCACACTATCCCCCCTCACCCGATTTGACAGATCGGATGACTCAATACCTAGAACAGGCGGGACTACCCCGACTCCACGAGGAAGATATACGGGACCTTAACGCCCCAATTTCGGCGGAGGAACTAGCGGCAACTGTTAAAGACCTACCAGCCCATAAGTCCCCTGGCCCGGACGGGTTACCATACTGTGAGGGGGTTAGCTCGGCAGCGGGTATGTGTGACCCCCGGGATGGGCTCCCCACCCAAAAACAGGCCCAGCAGACGGAGGTTGTGGTTTTCAAAATCAAAAAGGTGCGGTTTATTTTCTATTTACAGTGACAAAAACACAGCAAGGCAAAAAAAACATAAACAAAATAAATCCTGGTCAACTTGACCTCTGACTAAACATACAGGTTTCCTAACTAACAACTGGGATCAGCCTAGTGCTGTCCTAGTCCCTAAGTCCCTGGTTTTAAATGTCCAAGCAAAATATAGCCACACAGGCTTTCTCTCACCGCACAGGGGTTCACTCTCCCTAGACAGTCCACACAGGTCTGGTTCCAGGCATGAGCTAACATCTAATGAAGCTGGGCTTTCTTATAGAGGCCTAAATGAGCTGACAAGGTTCAGCTGGTCTCATCAACTCCCTGTCTGCACGACGCCCAGCCCTCTCCCTAGAGGTATGAGTCATCCATGAGCACACTAGCCTTATACAACTCTCCACCTAGTTGTACAAATCGGCGTAAAGCCTGAATCTGGGCGAAATATATCTACCCCCCTGGATGCAACCAGGTGACTTTACCTTCCTGCTGTCACATACCCCCCCCTCTTGTTTTAACCTCGGGGTTGGAACACCAGCAATCAGGCATTCATGTACTCGAGACAAAGCATCCACATTCCCCATTTGAACGCCAGGGCGATGCTTTACTGTGAAGTTGAATTCCTGGAGGGCCAGGAACCACCTATTCACTCTTCTATTTGTTTCCTTGTTTTGAGCCATCCACTTTAACGGAGCGTGATCCGTAACCATGTCAAAGTGCCTACCTAGCAGGTAGTACCGAAGGGAATCTAGAGCCCACTTCACCGCTAAACACTCCTTTTCAACGGTGGCGTAATTTACCTCATGGGACTTCAACTTCCTGCTGAGGTAAATGACTGGGTGCTCTTCCCCGTTCCAGACCTGGGACAATACTGCTCCTAACCCCACATCTGACGCATCACTTTGTACGACAAAGTCTCTAGAGAAGTCGGGTGAGTACAACACTGGCTGGCTACATAAGGCTTGTTTCAAGAATTGGAATGCTGCCTCAGCCTCGGGGGTCCATTTAATCATGACCGACCCTTTCCCCTTCGTCAGGTTGGTTAGGGGCACAGCCTTAGAAGCAAAGTGGGGAATGAATCGCCGATAATACCCAGCGATTCCCAGAAAGGCTCGTACCTGCTTCTTGCTGTTGGGACGTGGCCAACTCTGGATGGCCTCGACTTTGTTGAGTTGGGGTTTTATTACTCCCCTCCCAATGGTGTACCCAAGATATTTGGCCTCCTCCTGCCCAATGGTACACTTCTTGGGGTTAGCCGTAAACCCTGCTTCCCGAACAGAGTCCAGGACTGCTTGCACTTTTGGCAGATGTGAGGCCCAATCTGTGCTATGGACAATTATGTCATCCAGGTAAGCCGCAGCATACTTCCGATGGGGCCTCAGCATCTGGTCCATTTTCCGCTGGAATGTGGCCGGCGCATTCTGTAACCCGAACGGCATTCTTTTATATTGGAACGCCCCGTCTGGGGTTACAAATGCGGTTTTCTCTTTGGCCGACTTGGCCAGGGGGATTTGCCAATACCCTTTTGTGAGGTCAAGAGTCGTCATGTATCGGGCTGTTCCCAGCCGGTCGATCAACTCATCTATACGTGGCATGGGGTAGGTGTCAAATTTTGTAACTTTGTTCAACTGACGAAAATCGTTACAAAATCGCCAGCTCCCATCCGGTTTAGGCACCAACACAATGGGACTAGACCAATCACTTTGGGACTCCTCTATCACCCCTAAGTTCAGCATTTTCTGTACTTCCTCCCGTATTGCCTCCCGTCGGGCCTCTGGGATCCGATAGGGTTTTAACTTCACCCTTTCACCGGGCGGGGTAATAATGTCATGCTCTACCCCAGATGTTTGTCCCGGCAGCTCAGAGAATACCTCCTTGTTGCGAAGCACAAACTCCTTAACCTCCTGTTGTTGGGGTTGTGACAAGGTGGCTGCGATTCCAACCTCAGGAATCACGCAACCAGTTTGAGCTGGTGACCAAGTGTCTGCGACTAGGGACTCTCTATCCCTCCAGGCTTTCAACAGATTAACGTGATAGATCTGTTCGGGCTTTCGCCTTCCTGGTTGTCTGACCTTGTAATTCACTTCGCTCACTTTTTCCATTATCTCGTAGGGGCCTTGCCATTTGGCAAGGAATTTACTTTCAACCGTAGGGACAAGTACCAATATCCTATCCCCCGGGGAAAAGGTACGGGTCTTGGCTCCACGGTTGTACACTCTCTGCTGTGCCAACTGCGCTTGGGCCAAATGTTCCTTCACGATGGGCATTACCTGTGCAATTCGATCTTGCATCAGGGCGACATGCTCAATCACACTCCTGTGGGGAGAACTCTCACTTTCCCAAGTTTCCTTGGCAATATCCAACAGCCCTCTTGGGTGTCTCCCATACAGTAACTCAAAGGGGGAGAATCCCGTAGAGGATTGGGGCACCTCCCTAATAGCAAACATCAAATAAGGAAGTAGACAGTCCCAATCCCTTCCATCTCTATCCACCACTTTCTTCAACATTTGTTTTAGGGTTTTGTTGAATCTTTCAACCAGCCCATCGGTTTGGGGGTGATACACAGATGTACGCAATTGCGTCACTTTGAACAATTTACACAGCTCTTTCATAACCCGGGACATAAAGGGTGTACCTTGGTCCGTAAGCAGTTCTTTACAAATACCCACCCGGCTAAAAACAAGAGATAGCTCTTTGGCTATGGTTTTGGCCGAGGTATTTCTGAGAGGGATCGCTTCTGGATAACGGGTGGCATAGTCCATTATAACCAATATGTACTGGTGCCCCCTAGCGGACTTGATTATAGGACCTACCAAATCCATTGCGATTCTCTCAAACGGGACCTCAATGATGGGTAGAGGGACCAGCGGGCTACGGAAATGTGGCATCGGGGCCGACCTCTGACACACAGGGCAGGAGGAACAATAATTTTCTATGTCCTTCATCACCCCAGGCCAATAGAATCTCTGTAATACCCTCTCTCGGGTTTTCTCTGTCCCCAGATGACCTCCAAGAATGTGCCCATGGGCCAACTCCAACACCAACTTCCTGTAAGGTTTGGGCACCACAAGCTGCTCAACGGTTTCTTCTGCCCTTTTTGCCACCCGATACAGTAGGTCCTTCTCTACGCTGAAGTATGGGTAAGTGCCGGTATTATCTGGGTTCACTAACTCGCCATCTATTTTCACTACGTTTTCCCGTGCCTTTATTAGGGCGGGGTCTTTCAACTGTTCTGTGGCAAAGTTTTCCCTGTGAACCTCAAGATCAGAAAACTCCACAGACGGTAGGTTTTCGTCTGAGGAGGTGGGCTCCTCTCCAGTTTCTTGAGTCTCCCCTGCCAATACTGACAAGGGAAATTCCGGAGAGTCCTCACCACTCTCAGGGGAGTTCTGGCTATCACATTCCTGGTACATAGGGGCACCAGTGGGGGGCTCAGGATCATCCCACAGTTCCCAGAACTTCGGAAAATCCCTTCCCACAATGGCGTCATGCGGTAACTGAGATACTAAGCCCACTGGATGAGAGAGGGTACCTTTGGGGGTCTCGAAACACACTGTAGTCACTGGATACTCTCGGGTGTCCCCATGCACACAAATAACGGCTACCTTGCTATTCCCAGAGACCTCTGTTTTAACTAACTCAGCCTTTATCAGGGTCACAAGGCTACCTGAATCCAGCAATACCACAACATTTCTACCATTAATACACATTTTGCATAAATGTTTCTCAGTTCCCCGAATGGCAGTGCATGCGACTGTCGCACACAGCGACTGACGTCTGCCCGTCAGAAAGTCACACTGCATGGGTTCCTCCACAACCGGGCAATTTGCTGCAATATGTCCCGCTTGCCGGCAGCGGTAGCAAACGATCCTTCTTGCGGCCTCTTGAGCCGCTGATTTCCCAGGCTGTTCTCGCCAAACTTGGGGTAGAGCTCCCACCCTCTCACTCTCTCCACCCCCACCCCTTGGAATCCTCTTATCCGCCCCTGGGGATGGTCTGGTCTTAGGGTGGAAAGTCCGAGTGTCTCTGGAAGAGGCCGTCAGGTTCTCTGTAGCCAAGTATTTCTCCACACGATCCACAAGACCATCGGCCGTCTCTGGGTCTCCATGGCTTACCCACTTTTGGATGGCAGTAGGAAGAGCTCTCAAAAACCGATCCATTACAACACGTTCCACAATCTTTGGTGCGGACAAAGTCTCTGGCTGTAGCCACTTTCTGCTCAGGTGAATGAGATCATACATTTGAGACCTGGGGGGTTTTCCAAGCTGGAAAGTCCAGTTATGCACACGCTGAGCCCGGACAGCCAGGGTGACACCCAGCCTTGCCAATATTTCAGCTTTTAGCATCACATAGTCTTTTGCTTGGTTAGGCTCTAGGTCATAGTAAGCTTTCTGCGATTCACCAGTTAACAGAGGAGCCACTAGTCCAGCCCACTGCTCCTCAGGCCACTTTTCTCTTTCAGCGGTCCTTTCAAATGTGGTCAAAAATACCTCTGGATCATCCTCTCCAGTCATTTTTGTCAATAAACGACTCACCCCAAAGGACGCGGTATTAGTGGGACGGCTTTCCTCACTGGTCTGCGGACGTTGCTGCATTACTGCTTCCATCTGTTGTTGTAGTCTCTGCTCTTGCTTCTGCAACAGGTCTATGAAGCGGGCCTCAGATTGCTGTTGGGCTTGTTGCTGAGCCTCCAGACTCTGTTGTAAAGTTGCAAGGCTCTGTTGATGAGCTTGCTGCTGGGCTGCAAGGCTCCTTTGCAAACCTGCATTTGTCTGCTGTTGATTGGCATTTGCTAGAGCCAGCTGTTTCAGTATCTCCTCCATGCTGGCTTAAAAAAAAACTGCCACTGGTTCTCCACCAACTGTGAGGGGGTTAGCTCGGCAGCGGGTATGTGTGACCCCCGGGATGGGCTCCCCACCCAAAAACAGGCCCAGCAGACGGAGGTTGTGGTTTTCAAAATCAAAAAGGTGCGGTTTATTTTCTATTTACAGTGACAAAAACACAGCAAGGCAAAAAAAACATAAACAAAATAAATCCTGGTCAACTTGACCTCTGACTAAACATACAGGTTTCCTAACTAACAACTGGGATCAGCCTAGTGCTGTCCTAGTCCCTAAGTCCCTGGTTTTAAATGTCCAAGCAAAATATAGCCACACAGGCTTTCTCTCACCGCACAGGGGTTCACTCTCCCTAGACAGTCCACACAGGTCTGGTTCCAGGCATGAGCTAACATCTAATGAAGCTGGGCTTTCTTATAGAGGCCTAAATGAGCTGACAAGGTTCAGCTGGTCTCATCAACTCCCTGTCTGCACGACGCCCAGCCCTCTCCCTAGAGGTATGAGTCATCCATGAGCACACTAGCCTTATACAACTCTCCACCTAGTTGTACAAATCGGCGTAAAGCCTGAATCTGGGCGAAATATATCTACCCCCCTGGATGCAACCAGGTGACTTTACCTTCCTGCTGTCACAATACGAATACTATAAAACCTTCTTGCCTCTCTTGAGTCCCCATATGACCAGGTTATTTAACGCCTTTCTCCAACAGACTCCCATTCCGAGTGACATGCAGGGTTCCTTTTTGACCCTCATTCCGAAGCCGGATAAGGACCCTGCCTCATGCGCCAGTTACAGGCCTATAGCCCTACTGAATTCAGACCTGAAGATTTTCACTAAACTTCTATCGATCAGGCTGAATGTTATCCTCCCCTCCCTGATACATCTGGATCAGGTGGGATTTGTCCCCCTACGTCAGGCAGGAGACAACACAAGGAAGGTCATTGACTTGATAGATGTTGCTAACAGAGATAAAGTAGAAGCCCTGATCCTCAGTCTTGACGCGGAGAAGGCCTTCGATCGCTTGAGTTGGCCCTTTATGTTAGCCACCCTGCGACATATGGGTTTCAGGGGCCCGTTCCTGCAGGCGGTGCAACACCTCTACACAAATCCCACCTCCCAAGTCAAAACCCCCTTTGCCTCATCCCCCTCCTTCTCAATAGCTAATGGTACACGCCAGGGCTGCCCGCTCTCGCCATTGCTCTTCGCCCTGTGTGTGGAGCCCCTGGCGGCGACCATCAGGGGGAATCCGGACATTAAGGGCGTTTCGGTGAGGGGGAAGGAATTTAAAATTTCCCTATTCGCGGATGATATCATCCTTACCCTAACTCGCCCCGAGATATCCCTGCCTAACCTCCACGCTGAATTAGATAAATACGGGTTGCTTTCGGGGTATAAAACGAACGCGTCAAAGTCCACGGCCCTCCCAGTTAACATCCCGTTAGAGGGGGTCCATCAGTTAAAGTTGAACTTTCCCTATAAGTGGGAAGAGTCCTCTCTTAGATATCTGGGGGTCCGTCTGACCCCATCCTATAGCTCCCTTTACCAAGCCAACTTCCCCCCATTGTATCAAACAATCAGGGAGCTCCTTCAAAAATGGAAAGCTCATCGTATTTCCCTCTTGGGACGAATAACGTCCATCAAAATGGTCATTCTCCCCAAGCTCCTATATCTATTTCAGACGTTACCTGTCCCTATCTCATACGCCCAGCTACGCAAGCTCCAGAGCGATATCCTCCGGTATGTCTGGAACTATAAAAAGCACAGGATACCGTGCTCGGTCATGATGGCATCACGTAGGGAGGGGGGTCTGGCGTTCCCTAACTTTGTCCGCTACTACCAAGCAGCCCAGCTCCGTGCGGTTGTCTCCTGGTTTCCCCAGAGGTCCTACAATAAATGGACGGAGGTGGAGAAGATTTGGTTAGCCCCAGTACACCCCAACAGCCTCCTCTGGGATGCAGACGTGAAGGTGGACCCCGTTCGCCTATTAGGCTCCATGTCCTTGCTTCGAGGGCTCTGGCGCAAGCTGTCCCGTGAAACAGACCTCATGTCAAAATATTCACTGATGAACTCTTTCATCTGCAACCCTAAAATACCAGACAGCCTAACCCACCAGATGTCCTGGCCCTGGGCCTCGCGGAACTTATTCCACTTCGGCCATCTAGTTGACCCAAGATCCCGTAGGCTGCTGACATTCTCGGAGCTCCAAACCAAACACGACCTGCCACGACAGACGTTCTATAGTTACCTGCAGATCAGGCATTTCGCCCAGACCATAGCCCCACAACTTCAATTCTCGCCCCCCTCCACGTTTGAACGCATTGTTCTGGAGGGACGTCACAGGAGGGGACAGATCACGGACATGTACCAGATTTTGAATGAGTTTAACATCCCGGCTCACGGGAAACATGCTTACATGCTGCGATGGGAGAGAGAGCTGGGAGAGGTGCTGTCGGAGGAGGCATGGCAGGCCGTCTGGAGGCAAGCTGCTAAAAGCTCCCTGTGCACCCTGTACAAGGAAAACTCGTACAAGATTCTTTTTTTTTGGTACCAGACCCCAGATATACTCCATAAAATTTACCCCTCCACATCCGATCGCTGCTGGTGCTGCCTGCAGGACAGAGGCTCTCTATTCCACGTGTACTGGTCCTGTCGCCTCTTGGTCCCGTTCTGGCAATCCACACAACAACTACTGACCCGTCTCCTGGAGGTACCAATTCCCTTGACACCCAAACTGTTTTTGCTGGGCCTTGAGCAGCCTAAGGTTGCCAAGCCCTACAAAAAACTACTTAGACATATTTTGACGGCAGCCAGATGCCTAGTGGCTCTCAACTGGAAAAGGACCGTACCCCCGTCCCAGGAGGCCCTGTACTCCAGGATCAAAGACGTGGAACTCATGGAGAGGATGACGGCCAGGATACGTGATAGGCTAGAGGACCATGATGAGGTCTGGAGGGAGTGGCACCGGCAGGAGGACATCCCGGGAGCGGGCGTGGGAGCAGACGTGGTAACTTAGACCTTCTCTTCACTGTCTCTTCTCTTAATTTCTCCCCCCTTTTCTCTCTTTCTTCTCTCCCCCCCTCTTTCTTTTTTCCTCCCCTCTGAACTTATATTTTTATTTTATTTTTTTTATGTTGCAGAATACTGATGCAGTCGTGGTGGTGCTCCTCACTGTTTGATACTGCCCATTGTATTATGTTTGTAGACTTTGCCACTGACGGGGTGGGCCCTTCCATTTCCTATTTGCATCTCCCAGCCCACGGGCCCATACCCCACTATGCTTGCTTCTTGTATGATATAGGCTGCTGTCTATTGGCATATGTCCATTATCTCTTTTTTTTTTTTTTTGATCTTTTGGTATCTCTGTATTCTTATGACCTGTGAACTGCTTCATATAAATAATAAAAAAAATGTTAATTGGAAAAAAAAAAGAAGTGGGGCAGATTACATTACTGTGACACACTATGTCATGCCATCTTTTTATTGGGAGCTTGATTTATTTATTTTTTTAAATCAGCGATGACAACACAATTTTACTGTTATTTTATGATTTCCTTTTGTATATCGTCATTGTTACCCTAAAACTGCATGAAAAACACCCTCGCCACACTGTACGATAAATAAAAAAAGAAAACGTTTTTGCATTGGTACATTTGCCCAATGTTTGTCTATTAGCCCATGTTTGTCTATTAGCCCATAAAAATTACCAGAAATAACAAAAAACATTGCCCCCTATCCCATAGACTTCAGAGGGTTAGCCAGGATTCAAACAAGGTTTGCCAAACCCTCGGTAAATCGGACCTGGGCTGATTCATCCATCATTAATGGAGACATGCATTTTGGATGAAGTTGGCCTTCAACTCAAGAATTTATATTGAAAAAGTTCAATGTTTTTTGTTTTCTACCTTGGGGTCATATTGATATTGAATTGCAGTTTGATAGGAGGTGTTTAATTTAATGTTTGCTTACCCTAGAGACTAGAGAAGAGTTCAGAAGGCATATATTGCCCATTTCAAGCAGAAAATAATTTTGTTCTGCTGTGGGTGGAATTATTACCATGGGAAGGAATGTCTGGGCTGTCATATTTGGTTTACTTATTGCTAAATACATAAAAAAAAAATATGCAGTGCATATCTTTTTTTTGCTCACAAAAAGAATAGTAAATTCCCTGAATGAATGTAAACAGCGGAACCTTTAAAACATCTGGCTATGTCTTCCCCATCCCCATTGCTCAACCAACTTCTATGCTGGGCACTTGATGCTACCTTACATTAAGCAGGAGTGATTATTCAAATTTTGTGTTACTTGGTTGTAATAAGCTTAACTAAAAGTGATAGGTCTACATTTACTTGGTCCTAAACCCAGTGTTTTTATTTGCCTTTGGGTGTGACCTTGTGACGCCACCCCCCCCCCCTCCCTGCATCTTGCCTGGAGACGGTTGTAGGCCTACCATGTGCTCAGGAGACAAGGCCAGAGTTGGGAGCCTCGGTTCCCCCTGCCCTGCTGGATGTGGTCTTCCCAAGGGGAGTGGAACTGTGCCGGAACAAGGAACTTTGGCTGGGAAAAGCTGGGAGATAATGCCTTGTCCAAGAGCTTATTCCACTTACAGCCAGGAGCTCTAACTCACAGGATAATGAGTTGGGTAAAAGGTTATTTTTCTGTGAAGGCTGAGAGTATACACTTTTTGGGTTGATTTACTAAAAGCAAATAGACTGTGCACTTTGCAAAATTGCAATTGCACTCTGCAAGTGCAGTTGCTCCAGAGCTTAGTAAATGAGGTAAAGATTCCCTTTGCAAAAAATACCCAATCACATGTAAGGAAAATAAAAAAAAACAGCATTTTTGCTTGCACATGATTGGATGTTGGAAGTTAGCAGAGCTCTTGCTCATTTACTAAGCTCTGGAGCAACTGCTCTTGCAGAGTGCAACTGTACACAGAGTGCACAGTCTATTTGCCTTTAGTAAATCAACCCCTTTGTATTGTTGCTGGAGTCCGCTGTGATGTCAGGGGTGTCCTGTGTTCTAACCTTCTCTCCCTCAGACGTTGCATAATAACATCTCTGCAAGTGAAAGATCAATGTTGTGGAAGCCAGTCTATTGCTCACTACTGGTGAGTCAGTAAGTGCTAAGAGGCAACTATAGAATTGTTTAATCCTATACAGGCCAGGAGGGTCCAATACAAACAGTGACTTCTTCGGGAATGAGCGCTACACATTATTTACAGCTAATCTAAACCTGGTCCCTCCTGTAGTAATGCGCAAGTGTGAGCTGAAGCTATAGAGATGAAAGAGAGAGGTGCCTGCTTGTGGAAGCAACCCTTTCATGTCTAGAGAGTAGACACATAGCCATCTGACAAACTGTTGTAAAAGGTAAAAGAAGGCAGGGTTCTCACAGCCTGCTGTAACAGCATTCATATGACATAATACAAATTTAAAGTGGACCTAAACTTATCAATTTAACTGTTTCCTGAAAGAAAGCTTAACCTCCCTGGCGGTATGATTCTGTCAGATTTTAGGTGCTGAAAGCGGTACCATTATTCTGCATGGGAATTTGGCGTTTTATATTGTAGGCCTGTAATTCTTAGGAATAACTCACTTAAATCTGTCCAAACCAGAGTCTAGTAGACATCCCGGGTATGATAAAGTTCAAAAAACAAAATCATAAATTATAATATAATAAATAACTATAAGATGATTATAACAAATAATAATATAATAATAATAAAAGTGTTTTTCAGTGTTTGATGACGAATTTCCCCACAAACCACTATCGCTCAATTCTGCAAGTGATTCTAATTTATTATCGTTGTTTTCTAGCTGGTCTAAAACCACTTTTGATGTAAAGGGACACTTTTTGGTTGCTATGGATAATCTCCAGTTTCCAGGCAGAAAGAACAGTTTTTATTATATAAAAATGCACGCAGGACACTGGGCAGACCACTAGGGACAATGGAGGTGTGTTATTATTTGATACAGTACTGTAATATGTAAAATTACAGTGTTCTGTATGTGTATTGTGTGTTTCACTTTTTGAATTTGGCGCCGAACTCCGCCCCCGTGCGCTGCAACTTCGCAAGGAACAGAGCTTGGCGGCACTCGGCAGAGTGGATCGAGCGAGATGACGGCTCGCTGACACAGCGGGGACACATCGCAGGATCCAGGGACAAGGTAAGTAACTTCCCCTGTATCCTCCCCTATATCCTGCGATGCGATCCCGAGTCTGGCTCGGGGTTACCGCTTTAGGTACTGAAATCTTACCCCGAGCCAGACTCGGGAATACCGCTAGGCGGGTTAAGTTAGCAATGCTCAATTGTTAATAAATTCTTAATCAAAGACACAGTATAGTGCTATGAAAAAGTATTTGCCCCCTTCCTGATTTATTAATTTTTTTTGCATATTTGTCAAATTTTAATATTACACAAAGCTAGCCTGAGTAAATACAAAATGCAGTTTAAATTATGATTTCATTTATTAAGGGGAAAAAGCTCTCCAAACCTGCCTAGCTCTATGTGAAAAAGTAATTGCGGACCCCCTTGCTAAATCATGAATGAACTGTAATGAACCACATTTTTTGGAAAGCTGAGATAAATTTCACTTGCCACACCCAGGCCTGAATACTGCCAGACCTGTTGAATCAAGAAGTCACAAAAGTCTAAAGGAATTCAAGAACAGATGAGAAACAAAAAGTAATTGAAATGTATCAGCCTGAAAAGGGCTACAAAGCGATTTCTAAGGCTTTGGGACTTCAGCGAACCATGGTGAGAGGCATTATCCACAAATGAAGAAAATTTGGACAGTGGTGAACCTTCCCAGGAGTAGCCAGCCTACAAAAATGACTCCAAGAGCACAACGATGACACATCTAGGAGGTCATAAAAGTACCAAAAACAACATCTAAAGAACTGCAGGTCTCACTTGCCTCAGTTAAGGTCAGTGTTCATGACTCAACAATACAAAAAAGACTAAACAAAATGGTATCTATAGTAGAGTTCCAAGGCGAAAGCCACTGCTGACCAAAAAGAACAAAAAAGGCTCATCTCACATTTGCTGCAAAAAATTTTTGGGATTATTTACAGGACTTTTGGATAAATATTCTATGGACTAAGTTGAACTAAGGGGCAAAAGTTTAACTTTTTGGAAGGTGTGCACCCTGTTACATCTGCCATAAAACTAACACAGCATTTCATAAAAAGAACATCATACCAAAAGTCAAACATGGTGGTGGTAGTGTGATGGTCTGGGGCTGCTTTGCAGCTTCAGGACCTGGATGACATGCCATAACTGATGAAACCATTAATTCTCTCTATCAGAAAATCCTGAAGGAGATTGCCCGGCCATCAGTTTGTGACCTCAAGCTCATATGCAATTTTAGGTTAGTATAGGTTATGCAGCAGCACAATGATCTGAAACACACCAAAAGTCCACCTCTGAATGGCTGAAAAAAGCCAAAATTAAGGTATTGGAGTAGCCTAGTCAAAGTCCAGAGTTAAAGGGGTTGTAAAGGTTTGAGTATTTTTTTTAAAAAATAACAAACATATCATACTAACCTCCACTGAGCAGTTCGTTTTGCACAGAGCGGAACCGAACGCCATCTTCTGGGGCCCCTCGGTGGCTCTCGCGGCTCCTCCCTGCATCAGATAACCCCCTTAGGAGAAGCACTCTCCTTGCGGGCGTGCTCCCGAGTCCAGCATTTGCGTCCATAGACACGAATGCCGGACTCAGCCCTGCCCCCCGGCGGCCGCGTCATTGGATTTGATTGACAGCAGCGGGAGCCAATGGCTGCACTGCTATCAATCTATCCAATCAAGAGCCAAGAACCCCGGGCAGAGGGACGGAGTGTCCCTGGCGTGTGAAATTCCAGGGCTCAGGTAAGTAAAACGGGGGGGGGGCTGGGGGGCCGGTGACAGCCAGGTGTTTTTTCACCTTAAGGCATAGGATGCCTTAAGGTGAAAAAACACGAGCCTTTACAACCCCTTTAAATCCGATTGAGGTGCTGTGGCATGACCTTAAACAGGCCGTTCATGCTAGAAAACCCTGGCTAAATTCAAACGATTCTGCAAGAGGGCCAGGCAGGTTTGGACAGCTTTTTTCCCATAATAAATGAAATTATCATTTAAAAACTGCATTTTGTACTTACTGAGCTTATCTTTGTGTAATATTAAAATGTGTTTGATGATCTGAATCAATCAAGTGTGATAAATATCCCCCCAAAAAAAAAATCAGGAAGGGGAGGGCAAATACTTTTTCACATCGCTGTACCAATGTTGTATTCTGCAGTGTTATCATTCACATTCTCACTGTTAGCGCATGTGAAATGTATGCTGCATTCAAAGAATACTTCTTCTGATAACTGCCACAGTTCCCAGTGTGCTGATGTATACGCTCAACCGATCTTCAAACCCTCAAATGGCTGGTGCCATAGTTGGTCACGTGTACAGTGCTATGGAACCTGCAGATCTAAATAGAGGCTAAGATAGCATCGTTGTCAGCAGATAGAAGGGTTTAGTTACACTTTAATTTTTGTGATAGGGGTTGTTTTGTTGAAGGTAAATAGACAGTTTACTTTGCAAGGAAATTTTCCTTAGATCTTAGTGAATGATGGTGAATCTCTGCTGACTTCCATGATCCGATCATGTGCAGGCAAAAATGCTTTTATTTTCCTGCATATGATTGAAATGAAATTTGTCAGCATTCATTAAGTTTTGGGGAAAAATCTCTCTTGCGCTGTGCAACTTCCCTTGCAAGGTGAACAGCCTTTTTGCTATTAGGAAATCTACCCCATAGCATACACTATTCATATATCAAAGGATGACCGAGAGACTAATTCGGGTCTTTCGTTTATTTAAAAATATATATATTTTTTTAATATTAGAATTACCTTATTCAGTAATAAAACACTCTCATATTATTTTTTTCTATTTGCCAAGCGAAAACCTGATGTTGGAAGCAACTTCTTTTTTTTTTTTCTGCTAGATTTAAGTAATCTTATTTGTATGAAAACCACATTTTTCAGTATATCAAAATTCCAGTTTAAAATGTCAAATCTTGTTTGGCCTCTACAGCAATGTGCTTTTTGGTTTGTTGAAGGTCTTTTGTGTTCGTACTCTGCTATGTAAAAAATAGTTAGTCATGGTCAGCACCCAAGCTAGAGTCTTAAGAAGAGTCTGTAATAGTGATAACATTGCATGACACTAGGACGGGGAGTGCCAGAGGTTACAGACATGCTGCAGCGTTAATGGAATGTTCAGGCGCTTTATTTACTATTTCTCATACGGATGAATTTTCATCAGGCTGCAAAAAGAGATAACTAAAAAGCCATGCAGGAAAATGGCCCCAAAGGTAAAATATTTTATCACCCTTAGAGTGAAAGTCTTTTAAACATCAAGCTAAGAAGATTTTTTTTTAATTATAAAAACATTTTAAAAAGATGAAATTCCAACACAGCAAATAATCTTCCAGCTAATTCATCTATAGCTATACTTTATTTTATTCATCTGATAATATATCTGTTTCATGTTGGTAAGTCTTTAAAGTAAATGTCATTTGGTACCATGTTTGATATTTTATCATGATACGCCATAATGTGCTAATAGATCTTTTTTATTTAAAAAAAATCCTGAAAGAAAAATGCTTTAATGTCATCATAGTTGAGCCACTCTAATATTTTTCGGACTGAAGGAAAACCTTTAATAAAGCTGTATTATAATATATGCATAGCTGAATATAGTATACTGTATATTATATGATCTAATTATACAGTATTAGCATTTAAAATCATTTTAAAAACTTGCAATCCAGAGGAAAATTTTAGGGATTTACTTTTCCTCTCTGTTTTGATTGTCTCAATTGTAACAGTTATTCTCTACATTTATATGTGATTTATATATGGAAGATTTGATTTAAACATATACTTAATATAGGCAAATTACTTGAGACCTAAGTTTAGGTAATCTTTTTTAATCCTAAAATCTCTGCTCCCTCACCCCATACCCCCACAGCCACAATCCTCTGATGCTGCAATGGTTAATATGATTGGCTGGAGCTGTCACAGGCACTCATCAAGAGTGCCGATTATGCCTATCAATTTCTGCCCCCTACTATAGCTTTCATGAACTATGAATGAGGAGGTGGACCTTTAGTTCCTCCACCCATTCTCCATTCAAAGATTAGAAACCACATTACTTTGGTACCAAAGACCTCGCCCTTGTCCTCTTCCACCATTGTTTCCTATAGTCCTATACTACATAATGACTGTGGTTATCATGGTGTGGTTTTCTTTCTTCTTTCTGGTGTTCTTGTTACTGTCAATTTGTAAATTAGTTGACTTTGGTCTAAAACAGGCATTAATACGTTTGTATAATATAAGGGACATTGTAACAGTATCCATACAACAATGATAATTTAGCCATACTCTACCAAAATATAACCCCCCCCCCCCCCGCGTTAAACGAAAAAAAAGTCAGCTCCGTTGGGAGACACTGTACTAACCATGTTTGTTAGTTCAGTAATCTCCCCCTGCTGAGCTGCTGTGTTCTGACAGGGGGAGGCCCCCACCAGAACCCTCTGATCAGCGCTCTCTGCCATTGGCTGAGAGCGCTGATCTGGAATCGGGCAGATGCTGGTTTTCCAGGATGCTCGTCCGACAAATGGCCGGCTTCTGTCAGACAGACCAACATACACATGGGCCGAATGTTGGCTTTTTTTTAACTGGTTGTTTTCCCCCCACTTTCGGCCCATGTGTACCCAACTTAAGCTGCCCAGGTCATTGAAGGCAGTTCATTCAGTTACTGAATCTTAAAGTAATACCTCAGCACAAACATAGTTTTGCTGTCGCATATTTCTCCTCCTGCTTTATACCTAGTGTAGCGCCCTCACCCCCTTCACCTGCTTTTGGCTCCTCGCAGGTAGAGAGGGCACACCACGCCACAAGCCCGTACTCTCCTATATAAAGAGGTTGAGCGGTGTGGTTAGCGGGTCTCCACGGTCCGAAACCAGAATCCTCCAGAGAATGGCTCTCACCGCTACAATTGGCAGAGATAAGTCCTTGTTTCCCACAGTGACTTGAATGTCCACACCAGCTGCAACTCCAACGCAGAGTTTATTTTCTCTTTGCAAAATAACAGTCTCTGATAGGTAAAGGTTGGAGCAAGAAGGCAGGACAGCATAAGGTGTGGGAAAGGGCCAGGCACAAACGTAATCACTTCACTGCTCGGCTTCTCAAGCAGACTCAGCCCAAATGGATAGTCTCCCTAGGTAGGGACTAGCAGCCAAATGGTACTTTAACTTAACCGCACAGTCTCTGCCACAGACTGGATGAACTTGGTCCCTGCCACAGACCTGATGAACTTGGTCTCTGCCACAGACCTGATGAACTTGGTCCCTGCCATAGACCTGGTGAACTTGGTGTTTCAAAGCTGGACCTTTCTGTAAGGAGAAGACATCCCTCCAGAGAGTTACCAGGCCCCTTTCTTCACCGTGACTTCTCACCGGTTCCTCAGAACAGTTCCTTCCCCGGCCTCCTCGTCAAAGATATGGGTCCCCTCGCAAGGCGGCACCCTGGGATTCCTCGATCCTTGATGGGCCCCAGCCGAAGGTGCTGGGCCCAAGGCCTTTGCTGCAGTCCCAGGACTAAAGGTGCCTAAGACTGATTCACCGACCTCCACCCCTGGGCTGAAGGTGCCCAGGGCGGACAGGAACACACTCCTTGGGGTAGGACCCCCGACCATGACAGACGAACCTCGAACAGGCAGCATCTGCCCCTTTTATATCCTCCCCCAGCATGCACAGCAGGCCTGCCACACCTACCGCACGGCTGCCAAGAGGGGACACACAAGGCACAGCACTGTATCAGCGGTTCAACCCTGGCCTACCATGGCAGCGCCACCTGCAGGCCACAGGGAACGATACACCGATACTCTCCCTGCGGACAAAAATTGTTGAAAGAATCCTGACAATTGGGGTGTTTGAGCATAACTACCACTCAAACACTTCCCCTAAATTTAGGACCCCGCTACACTCTCCCCCCACTAAATTAGACACTGTCCCCAGTGTCTGGAGAAAACCTATGCCTCTCAAGCCTGAGTCAACATAGACCTATTCCAGAAACTATCTACAAAAAAAACTAATTTGAAAAATATGTTTGTTTGTGCCGGAACCTGAACATGGGGAAAGGGAGTTAAATGAAGAGATGAAGAAAGAGCAAGAGTAAACCAATGTGTACATCCCATTCTCAAATGTCACATGGTTCAAAATATTTTTTTTTACCATTTACATTTCCCTCCCCTACTGCAATAGCTAAATCCACCCCATTCTCAGTGATTTGCTTGGTGTCCACCTGCAGAGGGAAAAAGAAAAAAAACACACACAACTAACAATCTGACATCCTAACTTATGTACAGTAGAAGAGAAAAGATCCTCCCCGGAGGAAAAATCCTTTCCTTCTAACAAGTAAAACATAATGCAAGAGTTACGCAACACTACCACCTAGTGGAAGTGCCACCGTCAAGACACTTGTCCCGGAAAAAAAAAACGTTATTTTCCTCTTGAAGACGAATCCTCTTCTTCTTGAACCTGACTGTGGCCCTGAACTATTTCTACCCCAAAGTCACTGTCTTTTTGGCGCTGTGAGAGGAGAAAAAAAAACAGCTCCTGCTCTTCCAGCAAAGTAGAATACCCCATCTGTAAGGGCAAAAGTTCTTGGGCTCCAGGAGAGTACACTCCAGGATAAGCAAAGGACAAACATAAAGAGTCCAGTCTCTTAAAGGTAGTACTGTGGATGCAGCAACACTAGTGGTTTCCAGTTCTTGTCAAAAGTGTCAATAGTATATTCAACATTGTCTTTCTCCTTCCGGCAAATATCCACTTTATCTGCATGAATATGCCTGCCAAGCATCCAGGACTCTTTACATTCTTTGTACCGCTTGGTGATTGCGGCAGAACAGGCAAAGTACCTACGGGCCTGGGGTACCTTTAAATAAGTCCATAGGAAGTCCCCGTACCACCGAACCCTATAGGCCTCCACTTCAAATAGCAAATCTTTAGGCAAGTACGGGTATTCCCACCCATATTCGTTTGCCACCCTCTGATTGAATAACCGCTGCATCCTGGACAACAGAGGCATGGTTGCACGATCTCCCATACCTGGCAAGACTATGGCATCCGGGTGTCGAGGCACTTTCACTGCCTCCGGGCCAGACATAGGGGCCCGCAACGACACTCGTCCCATCCCAGCAACAGGGGCAGGTATCTCCAATAGTGGAAGGGCAGACAACGGGACAGATTCCTCCTCAGGCTCCGGGGCCTCCTCCCGGGGTGTATCATCCCCAGTGACCATGGGTGGGTCCCTTTTTCTACGGGACAAGGACAGGGGCATCTTATCTCAACCCTTCCGCTCGAACAGTTCATCTATGGCCACTTCATCCCCTGGATCGGAGGTATCACATTCCTCCACCGGCAGGTAACTCCTAGTGGATGAAGAATCACCGCCTCTCACAAGTTCAAGGGCTCTGGGGTCCTTGACCCAAGCATCCTCGACACTTCGGACCTTAGCCAAGATCCCTTTCCCCGGCTTACCTCGGCTTGTAGCTGAAGCAGGATGTCCGGAACTTTTTCCTGTGGAAACATCCGATCCGAGCAAGCGCTGGGGTGTAACTCCACCACGGCCGCAGGAAGCTTTAACATAGCCGACCTTCCTCTTTGGCGGTGGGAGCGAGGACTCAGTAACAACCGAGGCAACATCCTCCGGTTTCTCCGTCTCCGGTTCCTCAATCACCGGAACATTCTCAACTGCGACTTCCTCCGAAGTCCCAACAGTGCGCGTAGGGATGACTGTGGAAGCTCTGGTTCCTTCTTCTAAAGTGGTGGCGCCCGTAAGGCAGTTCAAACGGAAGGTCTGAGGTTTTCAGTAGGCTGTTCTACCTCAAATAGGAACTCTTTACACTGTTCGCATCGTCCAAAAGGCCTAAGATGCACCACCAGTCCCTGGCATCCGGGACAAACCACTCCAAGGGCCTCCGCCTCTCTGCAGACATAGAGAGCGAAGTGACCCCGAGGCTTCAGTCGGATCCCCGTGTCGGTCACAGAAGCAGCAAACGAGGTCACGTTCATGGTTGAAGTGGCCGGAATCCATGAGGCATTAGATGCCATGTTACCCGCTTGCTGATTCATTGCGCACTGTCCTTTTTGCAACAAAGTCACCACGTGCAACTCATCACATGGCGAGGCTCCTCCCATTTCTCTGCAATGTTCGCGGGCTTTCTTACTCTAGGCACGCCCACGAACTGCGCAGCCTGGGCTCTCCTCGTGGCGCAGTCATGTTTCCTTTCAAATATGGCCGACCTCCACGGAACTTCACAGGGGAATAAAGTTCAAACTTCTGGGGGGGGTTTCCACTTCTTTCCGACCGTAGAAATCCCGGACTCGAGCCCCCACGTGTAGCGCCCTCATCCCCTTCACCTGCCTTTGGCTCCTCGCAGGTAGAGAGGGCACACCACGCCACAAGCCCGTACCCTCCTGTATAAAGAGGTTGAGCGGTGTGATTAGCGGGTCTCCATGGTCAGAAACCAGAATCCTCCAGAGAATGTCTCTCACCTCTACAATTGGCAGAGATAAGTCCTTGTTTCCCCCAGTGACTTGAATGTCCACATCAGCTGCAACTCCAACGCAGAGTTTATTTTCTCTTTGCAAAATAACAGTCTCTGATAGGTAAAGGTTGGAGCAAGAAGACAGGACAGCATAAGGTGTGGGAAAGGTCCAGGCACAAACGTAATCACTTCACTGGTCGGCTGAAGGTGCCCAGGGCGAACAGGAACACACTCCTTGGGGTAGGACCCCCGACCACGACAGACGAACCCTGAACAGGCAGCATCTGCCCCTTTTATATCCTCCCCCAGCATGCACAGCAGGCCTGCCACACCCACCGCAGGCTGCCGAGAGGGGACACACAAGGCACAGCACTGTATCAGCGGTTCAACCCTGGCCTACCATGGCAGCACCACCTGCAGGCCACAGGAAACTATACACCGATACTCTCCCTGCGGACAAAAATGGTTGAAAGAATCCTGACAATTGGGGTGTTTGAGCATAACTACCACTCAAACACTTCCCCTAAATTTAGGACCCCGCTACACTAGTAATGAAAAAGAGTGTGTTAAGGTCTTCATTGGACAGAATCAAGGGGTTTTTGTAAAACATACTAAAACATTTTAATGTATCTATGAGGGAGATTTACTAAAACTGGTGAACTCAAAACCTGGTGCAGCTGTACATGGTATCCAATCAGCTTCTAACCTCAGCTTGTTTAATCAAGCTTTGGCAATAAATCCTGGAAGCTGATTGGTTTCTATGCAGAAGTGAGCCTGATTTTTCACTCTCCAACTTTAGTAAATAAACCCCTATATGTCTTGCCATCCCTAAATCCCAATCACATTGCATTGGGATGCAAATTCCAATACCTACTGACAGTGGCGTCACTAGGGTTGGTGTCACCCGGTGCGAAAAAAAATGGTGTCACCCCCCAACAACTATAGTCCCCCCTCAGTACAGACCCCCCTCCACTAACTACAGACCCCACTCCCACAGTATAGATCCCTTCCCTCAGTACAAACCCGCTCCACTAAGTACAGACTCTCCGCCATCAATATAGACCCGCCTCCCTCAGTATGAACCCCCACCTCAGTGCAGACCGCTCCATCAGTACAGACACCCCCACCTCAGTGCAGACCCCCTCAGTTACAGACACCCCCCTCAGTTACAGACACCCCTCGTACAGACACCCCCCTCAGTACAGACACCCCCCTCAGTACAGACACCCCCCTCAGTAACAGACACCCCCTCGTACAGACTCCCCCTCATACAGACTCCCCCTCGTACAGACTCCCCCTCGTACAGACCACCCCTCAGTTACAGACACCCCCTCAGTTACAGACACCCCTCGTACAGACTCCCCCTCGTACAGACCACCCCTCAGTTACAGACACCCCCTCAGTTACAGACACACCCTCAGTTAAAGACCCCCCCTCAGTTAAAGACCCCCCCTCAGTTACAGACACCCCCCTCAGTTACAGACACCCCCCTCAGTACATACACCCCCCTCAGTACAGACACCCCCTCAGTACAGACACCCCCACCTCAGTACAGACCGCTCCATCAGTACAGACACCCCCACCTCAGTGCAGACCTCCTCAGTTACAGACACCCTGCTCAGTTACAGACACCCCCCACAGTACCAGACACCCCTCGTACAGACACCCCCTCAGTTACAGACACCCCCCTCAGTACAGACACCCCCCTCAGTACAGACACCCCCTTGGTACCAGACCCCCCTCAGTACAGACACCCCCTCAGTTACAGCCCCCCTGGTGCAAACTCCCCCTAGTGCAGACCCCAGCAGTACAGACACCCCCTCCCCCCATCAGTAAAGATGCCCCCCTTACCTTACAGACCTCAGAACAGAGCGGCAGATACACACAGCGGTGTGTCTCTCGAGCGCGGGCTGCTCCTCCTCCTCTGTGGATGTAAACAGAGAGGAGGCAGAGGGGGCGGCGGCTTCCTTCCGCTCCGCTGAGGGACACAGCCGCAGCGTGAGCCTAAGGCACAGGGCAGCGGGCGGGCGATGTCAGTGTGGCCGCTGCGCTACCCACGGGTGTCACCCCTCTGGTGGGTGTCACCCGGGTGCGGCCCGCCCCCCCCCGCACCTGGCTAGCAATGCTAGTGCGTGTCGTCACATCATCACAGTGCAGTGTGATGATGTGACAGGCTGAGTCGCTCGCTGGCTCTGTAGGGTAGGGAGGAGGATTGGAATTTAGGAATAGGAAGAATAAGGAGCCGGAGGACACACACCAGGCGCGGCCGCGGCGCTGGAGGTGTTGTTCCAGGCTTCCAGCCCAGCGGGGTGAAATTAATCAATGAATGGGTCAGCTGTAAAAAAAAAAAAAAAATTAAAAAAAAAATTAAAAAAAAAAAAAAAAAAAAAAAAGGGAGGGTGTCACCCCTCTAGCGGGTGTCACCCGGGGGCGGACCGCACCCCCCGCACCCCCCTAGCAACGCCTCTGCCTACTGAGCACTTTACTTGTAAGTATGGAGTGTTGTAATGTCGCCCAGCCAAAATGCCTCATAGTGTGAGTTAGGCCCTTAGTAGGGGCGTGGTCCAAATAAAAACAGTGATTATGTTGTTCAAAATCTTCTAATCTAAGGCTCCTTTCACACTGGGGCGGGAGGTGCGCTGGCGGTATAGCGCCGCTTTTTTTAGCGGCGCTGTACCGTCGGAATTGCCGCGGAATTGCCGCGGAATTGCGGTGGTATTCAGCCACTAGCGGTGCAGTTTTAACTCTCGCTAGCGGCCGAAAAAGGGTTAATACCGCCGGCAATGCGCCTATGTAGAAGGCGCATTGCCGGCGGTATTACCGCGGTTTCCCATTGCTTTCAATGGGAAGATGCTGCTTGCAAGACTTTTGGAGCGGTCCTGCCAGTGCATCGCCTCAGTGTGAAAGCCCTCAGGCTTTCACATTGAGAGTGCAGGGCAGGAGTTTTTCAGGTAGTTTTTAGCGCTAAAATGCCTGAAAAACTCCTCAGTGTGAAAGGGGTCTAAGTCATCAAGTGGCTGGTAAGAAGCCTAGGTTCATACTAAGTGCTGGAATAAAAGCATGCGAGTTCAGCTGAACTCGCAAGCTTTCATTCCCGCATGTCAGCGGCGATTTCAGAGACATCTGTGCGGGTTTCTGCACAGATGTCAATGGAAATCGCACCCCGTAATCGCCAAAAGTAGTACAGAAATTACTTTTGGAAATCGGTGCGGCGCCGCACCGATTAGAATGGTGCCATGGCCGCTGAATTGACATGCGATTTGACATGTCAAATTGCATGTCAAATCGCACCAGTGTGAACCTAACCAATTTATTAAAAGCCTCAATTCCCACTAAATGGTGAAGATTCTTTGGTAATAACGTTGCTGCAAACTACTGTACTAAAATATAATAAGACAGCTAGAATGAAATGTGTTAGCGTTCATAGTGACACCCAGTGTCTTCAATTTCTTGGATGTCAAAACAGATCTGTTTACCCCCAGGTAAGGCGTTTTATTAGACTTGACAAAATGATCAATAGATAACAGACACAGAAAAACACTTTTCAAGTGGGTAATTCTTGCTGTCTGAACAGCATTCTCATGAACTGAAACGTCCAATTTATGATGTTATTCCAATTATAAAATGAACGTTAATGAGACTATGCTATAATATACTGAAACAGATATTTAATAAGAATCCTTTATCCAGATTAGTTACAACCTTATAATGTGATTGCTCTTCTTTATCTGCATGCACATTTTAATTTGAATATTTTATTTACTAATGCATTTATCATATACTGTAGCTCCATAAATATATAATAACATGCAATGCCAGTTTGGCTCCTGTCTTCACATTTACCAATTTGTTCTCTTGGAACACTAATACAGGATTGCAATAATAATATTAAGACCACCCTGCTGTTTTGTTTAATGGGATTCGATGTAATACTTGTAATCTAAACTGTACTGATAAAAAGACAGTTTAGGTGTAGCCATGTATAGGGTGTGGTCTTTCAAGTATTTAGATATTTTTTTTACAAGCTGTAAATAAGATTTAAATCGACTTCTCATTAACTTTTTTAGCTGCAGGTACTGTGGAAGAGTTTCATCTTCTAAGTTTACAGCAGAAACATTGAAATGGTTTAATGCATTCTTTTAGCAGCTTAGCTCACTCTGCTTCCTTCTTCCCTCTGTACTTAGAAGCAGGGCCATGGATAAGGGGCTACCATCAGTCCTTCTGTAAGGGGCCCAGGCAGCAGGGGGTCCCCAGGCAGCAGGGTACATCATATTTGGGCAAGGACGATGATCAGCAGCTGAAAGCTGGCTTCTTCTCCTCTCCCTCATGCCGGCTTTCAGCTGCTGCATAGAGAGCCATACAGGGGATTGGTTCCAGTATTTGCCCCCCCCTGCACCAATAACCCTCACTCTGCACCATGCGATTCCCCCTGCTGCCCAGGCCCCCCCTGTGTGCCCCCCTACTCCTGCAGTGCTGTCGGCCTCCCTCCTCACCTGGATAATGGGAGAAGGGTCCAGTAAATATGTCATATTTACCACCCTCTTCCTTTTCTGAATGAACACAATGAATGATCGGTACCAATCACTCACTGTGTTCAATCATAACTGAAGCCTAGTAAACTGTGTTTATTTGGGGGCCCTGCCAGGTTGGCTGTATGGGGTCCTGTGGTTTCTAACAGCATCCCTGCTTAGAAAGCTGGGAGGAAGGAAGGAGAGAGATGAGTTAGCCTAGAGAATTAATTCAGTGCTTCTGCTCTAGTGTTTCTGCTGTGAACTTTAAGGTGTATGTTAACCCTAAGGCCCCTTTCACACTGAGGCGTTGAAAAAACACTAAAAAATAATGACATTTTTTACCGCGATTTTACCGAGATTTTACTGCGTTCGCGCTAAAATTAGCGCGAACGTGGTAAAAACGCAGTAAAAACGCGGTAAAAACGCATAGGCGTTAGCGCTATTTTTTTAACATAACGCTTATGCCTATGCGTTTTTACCGCGAATCCCATTCATTTCAATGGGGATAGGCGTTTTTACAGCGCTATTTTATGCGCCCTAAAGTTGCTCTAAAAAAGCTGTTTGCAGGATTTTTTTCAACGCCCAGCCAGCAAAACGCCTCAATGTGAAAGCCCTCAGAGATTTCACATTGAGAATGCCTGGGCAGGATTATTTCAGGCGTTATTACAGCGCTATTTTTACCGTGAAAACGCGGTAAAAACGCCTCAGTGTGAAAGGGGCCTAACAATGAGCTTCTCTTATTTGCTCCACTCTGCTCTGCTAATTATACCATTGATGATGTTTTATTATATCTTTTTTATAAGTGCAAAAAATATCTGGTGGTTTTGCCAGAAATCTTGTCAGCTAATAACATTTCTCTTTACCTGTGCACAAGGAATGAACTGTGTTCTTCTGAATACATCAAAATGAAGTAGGCAAGGCTGACAACACAAATCAGAGCCAAAAATACACAGTGTTATCATGTAAAAAAAAAGGTGTGAACTATATTTCTGACACATCAATACTTATGTACTTACAGTGTGTATAAATTGATAAAACATGGGAAAAAATGTGCATGTATTGCAGTGATGTAAGGAATATTTTTTTTGCTTTTATTTTTTTTAATTTTTTTTATTGACATAAGCTTTAAAGATAAACCACTCCACAGTGCCTACCTGCAGATACAAAAGTTTGTGCAAGATTGTCATAAAGCTTATTTACTGCCTGTGAAGTGGAAATAATTGCATGTCCATAACCTGCTCGCAGGTTCACTTTATTTAAGCATGCAGTAAAAATTAAATCAGACCTTAAATGGCTGCACTGATCACTCAAAAATGAAATATTGCTACAGGAAATGATTGTGGCATGGTACATATCTTTAACCCTTTCTCTGACACTGATGTAAGGTGAAAGCGATAGCAGAACAGGTTTTTAACACTTTTGCTGCTGCTAAAGCACCCAGGGCTGTGTTGTTCACACGTGTTAAGGTATAACTAAAGGCAACACGTTTTTTTATTTTTTTGGATAGTGGAGAGGGATGAGAATGCTTGTCAGTTTTTATTGCTGTCTGTGCCCCCATTTAGGAGTTTTGCCCTCTCTATTTGTCCTGTTTACCATTATCGTTAAAAAGTGAAAGTAAAGAGAAAATCCCAAATTTTGGGTTGTCCACAGAATCTTCCAATGGGGAAACTAGTTTTGGTGACCTGGGGGGCCCCAAGGAATTCCTTTAATTTGCAGGGATTTCCTCTCACTTCCTGTTTGGCTATGGGACAGGAAGTAAAGGTAATTCTCTGCAATGGAAAACAGGTGGTGAAAAAAAAAAACTGATAGGGGTTATAACCCTCCCTTGCTTTATCCAAAATGGGAAAAATATGTTTTGCCTATACAGTGGAACCTTGGATTACGAGCATAATCCGTTCCAGGAGAATGCTCGTAATCCAAAGTACTTGGATATCAAAGCGAGTTTCCCCATTGAAGTCAATGGAAACCAAAAATAATTTGTTTCGCATTGACTTCAATGGTATGCAATACCGCATGCGGCCCGAGACGGGGGGTGCCGGAGAGCCTCGGAAAACAGTAGGAAAGGCCCGAGGACAGTTCGGTTGACCTCGGCAAACCTCGGAAAGACTTAGTTCACGAGTCTTTCCGATGTTTGCCGAGGTCAGCCAAACTGTCCTCGGGCCTTTCCGGCCGTTTCCGAACGCCGCCGATCGGCGCCATTCGGCTCCAGCGCCCCCCCACCTCAGGCCAAACGGGGTACTGTACCCGCTTTGGCCTGAATCCTGCTAGTTTTACAAAACAACACTCGCAAACCGAGTTAGGATTTTAGCAAATACAGTGCTCGTATTGCGAAACGCTTGTTAATTGTGTTACTCGCAATCCGAGGTTCCACTGTAGTTCTACTTTAAGTCAACTTTCAGCTTTCCACTGGAAGTGATCACTTCCACAAAATGTTTCCCCCTTCCCTGCTTGAACATTTTCCGCACCTTGTATTCTGAGCTGCATTGTCCTCCCTTGGGGCTCGGTGTGGCAGATATAGACTGGTAGAGCTGAGGGAGATTGGTGAACATCCATTTGCTGATCATCCTTTCCAGTTAATAAAGCTAAAAGTGACAGACATTTTGTCACTTCCAGTTTCAGAGCTGTCATTCCCTGACTGCTGTGTCCGGAAAAAATATTTGTATTAATATTGTGCAACAGAAAATTTGCAACTACCAACATTTTATTCTCCAGGATCTCTGTTTTCAGAAAATATATAATGTCTTGGGGTGTTACTCCTTTTCAATGGCTGCCCCCTAATACATGTATAAAAATCTAGAAACATAGAAAGGTAATGGCAGAAAAAGACCAAGTGGTTCGTCAAGGAAGGAATTTTTTTGATTTTAACCTTTTTGTTTGAATATAGACCTGCGTTTATGTCAAGCATTTATAATTCAACTTAATGTTGGCTGACTTACTGCCTCTTCTGGAATCTGTTCCAAGCATCAATTACAATTCCATTAAAATAATAGAGAAAATTAAGTACTGTCCGTGATACTTTTTTTATTTGCACTAACATACAATTTTTCAGGACAAGCTTTCGGGGTATGTCCCCTTCTTCAAGGTCCAAGCAGTACTGATTCACAATTTTTTTAGCAGAATGTTAAAACAAAACAAGAAAAAAATCTCAGAGGGAAAGGAAAAAAAAAACACATACAAATCAATGGTAATAAGGATAGCAGCAGAGTTAGTGAGATAAGACAGAGTTAGAGAGATAAGACAGAGGGAGAGCTATAGACTTGAGGAGGGAGATGCTAGTCACAGAGGGGGTCATAAAACCTTAGTATAATGGGTAAGGAAACCAATATCTAAATTTAGGCCATTCGTTTTTGTGTCAAAAAGAATTATCATTCTTAGTTCAAATGTTTTCCTTTCCTGGATAGTTCTGAAATTCCCTTTAAGAACTAAAACATTGAGGTCTTCTATAGTGCGGTCCGGTTGTGAGAAGTGATGTCCCACAGGTGTGCAGAAACTGTCTTCTTTATGTTCCTTGATGGTATGTCTGTGAAAATTCATCCTCGCTTGCAACTTCTGTCCTGTTTCACCAACATAAGATCCTTTGCCACACCTGTTGCATTGGATGAGGTACACAACATTACTGGAGTAATTTTCTCTGTCACAATTGCACTAATACGGCTACAATTACGTCAAGTATTAAAATAATACTTTCTAAAGTTACTTTCCTCCTACTACTTTGAGGTCATGCCACTGTGTTGTAGATCTTAGCTTCATGTTAGAAAATACTGCTCATCTTGAACCTTAAAGTATTTATTGACTAGGTTCATCAAACTCTAGGGTCATCATTGTTTCACTTTTTAGTGAGTCACCAATCCAGCTAGTGAAACTCTTAACCTATGTAGCGGGTACTTACTTTCCCAGGTGCATTTTTTGAATCTAGCTGTGACATCAGTGCTATGTTCCCGGCGGTCCACGAGGTGGCGCTGCCGCCGTGGCCGGAGGGACGAATATCACAGTGTGTCGAGTCTCCTTTTTGTCCTCTTTTGGTAGCGGTATGGTGGGGCGGGGAACCCGCCGTGCTTGCTGGGAGAGGGGATAAAAGGGCCGGCCATTTTGGTCACGGGGTCTTCGTCCCAAGCACCTTCAGCTTGCGGACGTGGGTTCGTGCTCGTCCACTAGGAGGCCTCGGCCTAGAGGACCAACGGAGATCGTGTTCCACCCCAGGCACCTTCAGCCCTGGGGTGAGGTACTTGCAAGAAGGTCCGGAGCTCAGTGCCCAACACTGAGTTCCGCGAGGGAAGGGTCCTAAGGCACTTCGGGGATGGAGGCCTGAATCTGAGTAAGACGCAATGGACTGGGGAGAGCTCCTCACTCGAAGACCCGGTGCAGCAGACTGCCGGTGATGGGTGAGTCTCTTGTCGGAGACCGTCCAGAAGGATCCCCTTCATCTCGTGCGGAGACAATATTCCACTCTCCAGGAGGAGAGTGGAGGAGCAAATTTGTGTCTGGGCCTATTCACACTCACACCTCCTTTTCTGTCCTAACTATCAAGGAAGTCCCTGTATGGAGTGTTCTAATAAAGGAGTGTTGGACTTTAATGGTGTGAGGCTCACTTCCTGGCGGACGAAGTTCACGGTGACTCTTGGAGGGAGGATCCGGGTGCACGACACAGACCCGAAGGTAAATGAGACATTGCTGATACCACAGGCATTCCCATGTGGTGGAGGCTAGGCGTAGCCCACCTGCTCTCTCTCTTTTCACCCTACCAGATACCCCTAGACGAGAGACAGTGCGAGCCGCACAGAGAGAAGAGAGGGGCAGGCGCTACACGTGGGGGCTCGTCCGGGATTGTGTTGTGCATCACAGTATTGAACAAGTCTGCTGGATGAGTTAACTGAATAGGCCAAAGTGCAGCCCTGCTCGAAGTCGTGGAATTGACCCTAGACAAGGGAAAGGCCCGCGCAGGAAGAGCGGTGAACGGGGGGAGGCCCAGCCGTGTGAGGTACTACACGTGGGGGCTTCTAATTGCACTGCGCCAACAGACACAACCCCCGCCGCTTAGTTCGTGGGCGTGACTCATCCAAAGAAAGTGAAAAAAGCCCGCGAACTGGAGCAAAGGGGAGGAGTCCAATACTTGAGAGTGCTACACGTGGGACATTGGCGCGAAAACTCTGCAGTGCGTGATGGACCAGCAACAAGTCACCAGGTTTGGACATACTTCATGGATTCCAGTTCACCCTGCTACTACCACGATGACTGCTGCTGCTCCGATAACGGATACCGGGATCCGGCTGAAGCCAAGGGGTCGATTCGCCCTGTATTCGTGCATGGACGTAGAGGCCCTGGGTGTAATTTGTCCCGGGTGCTCGGGACTGGTGTGCCACCTGAAGCCCTTCGGACAATGTGAGGCCTGTGGGGAGTTCCTGTTCGAGGTGGATCCGGTAGTAGACAGGCCGAGAACCATCTACCCAGGCCGGGCTTTAGGTAACACTACTCGCAGAGGAGGAATTACTGTTGTAAAAGCCATTCCAGCGCGCACTGCAGCGACCGAGGAGGAGGTCGTTAAAACTCAACGGGAGAAATCCGAGGATGCTGACTCGGTCACCACTGTCTCACAGCGTCCGCCACTGAAGAAGAGAACCAGCATGGTGGCCCCGACCAGTGGTGGTGGCGGACCATCTCGCCAGCTTGCGCCAGGCCTAGACGGATCCGTTGACGAGTGTTCCAGACGTCCCGCTTCAAGTAAAGGCCGAGGTAAGCCGGGCAAAGAGACTTGGTGTAAGGGCGGAGATGCTGGGAAGGCATGGCCCAGTATGTCCGAGGGAGGTGTTAGCTCTGTCTCTACAACGGGCTACATACCCGCGGAGGAGTGTGATACTTCGGATCTGGAGTCGCTCTCTGATGTGGGAGATGACACAGCCATTGACGAACTGTTTGCAGAAAAGGGCTGGGACAAAGTGCCGCTAGCTTCGTTCCGAAGGCCTCGAGATTCACCCATGTCCACGGGGGAGAGTACACCCCGGGTGGAGGCACCAGCGCCTGGACAGGGGTCCTGTCCCCAGCCCGCCTCTACATCTCCGGTGCCGCCTGCATCAGGGACCGGGGAGCAGAAGTTGATACTACGGGCACCTATGCCCCAACCAGAAGTGGTCAAGGCCCCTCGCCATCCAGGCTCTATAGTTCTGCCCGGCGAAGGGGACAAAGCCACCATGCCTCCGCTGTCAAGGCTTCAGAGACTCTTCGGCCAGAAAGTTGCTGCTGATTATGGGTGGGAATATCCGTACCTTCCCAAGGAGTTACTCTACGAAGTGGAGGTGTACCGAGAGCGCTGGTATAATGACTTTGTGTGGACCCACCTTAAGGTCCCACACGCCCGCAGGTATTTGACATGCTCTCCAAAGACATCTCAGTGGTTCAAGGACTGCAAGGCAGAGTGGATGAGGGGAAGACACATCCATGCGGATAAAGTGTTGGTCCGACGCAAAGAAGGTGAGGATGTGGAGTACCATTTGGAGACCATGGATCGGCATCTAAAACCTATCGTTCTGCCGCATCCCCGCTTCTACCTCTGAGGAGAAAAAAAAAAAAGACTCCATTTGTTTGCTTTTTGAAAGGACTTTGCACCCCCTGAACTTTGCTGTTTGACTTTCTTGTTGGTGCCTTCATCAGTGCTTTTGCCCCGCAAGAGGGGTGCTTGTGTCATTCCAAGGAAGAACTGTTCCAGTTGTTGTTCTTTCCTCTCCGGTGAGAAGTTGCAGACTTTGGGGTAGATAGGGCCCGGAATCGAGCAGCAAGAAAAGAAAGATGGTTCAACGGGTGCAGTTACCGCGAGGCTGTCACCAGGTGGCAGTCTTGTGCAACGTTACACATTGTACACGCTCACACTGGAGGGAAAGATATTTCTCTTCGGAGGAGTTTCTTTTCCTCTCACACATACACATGTGTTAGGGTTTTATTGTTTCTTTTCTCTTCCATCTGCAGGAGAGCGTCCCGTCAAGATTATGGAACCTGGGGTGGTTCTTAGTTAGGATGGGAGGGAAAAGTATAATGTTTTAAATGTTGTCTTTCACTTCTCTTTTGTTGCAGGGGCTCAGACACAACTTCTCCATTAGGATAGTTTCCTAAAAAAATGTTTTGTTTTTTTAAATGGTTAGTTGGTTTCTGGATTGGATTATGTCAGCCGTTGAGGGCGTGATTCACTCCAGACACTGGGGTCCAGTGTCAAAAGACAGGGGGGAATGTGTAGCGGGTACTTACTTTCCCGGGTGCATTTTTTGAATCTAGCTGTGACATCAGTGCTATGTTCCCGGCGGTCCACGAGGTGGAGCTGCCGCCGTGGCCGAAGGGACGAATATCACTGTGTGTCGAGTCTCCTTTTTGTCCTCTTTCGGTAGCGGTATGGTGGGGCGGGGAACCCGCCGTGCTTGCTGGGAGAGGGGATAAAAGGGCCGGCCATTTTGGTCACGGGGTCTTCGTCCCAAGCACCTCCAGCTTGCGGACGTGGGTTCGTGCTCGTCCTCTAGGAGGCCTCGGCCTAGAGGACCAATGGAGATCGTGTTCCACCCCAGGCACCTTCAGCCCTGGGGTGAGGTACTTGCAAGAAGGTCCGGAGCTCAGTGCCCAACACTGAGTTCCGCGAGGGAAGGGTCCTAAGGCACTTCGGGGATGGAGGCCTGAATCTGAGTAAGACGCAATGGACCGGGGAGAGCTCCTCACTCGAAGACCCGGTGCAGGAGACTGACGGTGACGGGTGAGTCTCTTGTCGGAGACCGTCCAGAAGGATCCCCTTCCTCTCGTGCGGAGACAATATTCCACTCTCCAGGAGGAGAGTGGAGGAGCGAATTTGTGTCTGGGCCTATTCACACTCACACCTCCTTTTCTGTCCTAACTATCAAGGAAGTCCCTGTATGGAGTGTTCTAATAAAGGAGTGTTGGACTTTAATGGTGTGAGGCTCACTTCCTGGCGGACGAAGTTCACGGTGACTCTTGGAGGAAGGATCCGGGTGCACGACACAGACCCGAAGGTAAATGAGACATTGCTGATACCACAGGCATTCCCATGTGGTGGAGGCTAGGCGTAGCCCACCCGCTCTCTCTCTTTCCACCCTACCAGATACCCCTAGACGAGAGACAGTGCAAGCCGCACGGAGAGAAGAGAGGGGCAGGCGCTACACCTATTTACTTGTTCCAGATGTCTGACCTACTAAAATGTACAGCTAGAGGATGAGGCTCATCAGTAAAAGGTGACTTTACTGTCACTTTAACCACTTGAGCTCTGGAAGATTTTTCCCCCTTCATGACCAGGACATTATTTGCTATTCAGCACTGCACTACTGCAGATGCAACGCTGTACCTGCATGAAATTGATATATCATTTTTTCACACATTTTCTTTGTTTTTGGTGGTATGTGATCACCACTGGGTTTTCTTTTTTTATATTATTATTATTATTATTATTATTATTATATAAAGGAAAAAAGACAGAAGATTAAAAAAAAAAAAAAAAAAGATTTTTTCTGTTTACTGTTGTAAAACGTTTAGGTCAAAAAATATATAATGTCTTCATAAATTTTGGACAAAATGTATTCTGCTACATGTCTTTGGTAAAAAATCACAATAAGGGTATATCAATTGGTTTGTATAAAAGTTATAGTATTGGTAAAAATACTGGATTTTTTTTTTTAAACTAGTGATGGCGGTAATCAGAGAGTTATTATAGGACTGCGATAGTTAGTGTCAGATTGCTTGCTGCACTGACATTGAGTGGGAACTGACTAACTGCCAATGACATCATCAGTGACACTAATACAGTGATCAGTACTAATAAAATACACTTTGACTTAACTAATGTACTACAGGGATGAGAAACAGAGAGATTTTCCTTCTGTACAGATCCCTGTGTTGATTGTCAACACAGGGTCCTGGGCTATGATTGGACACAGCGGATCAGCAGGTCCCATCCATGAATCCTTGGCCGGGTAGTTCTGACTATGTCTTACTGTGTTCAATCACAGCAGAGCCGGCGGGTGGGGGTGGGGGCGCACCCAGAATCCAGAAATAAGGTGCGACGTACAGGTACGTTACGGTGCCTGTATGAGCTTCCCTGTCACGGTACAGGTTTAACATGTTTAATATTAACATCAAAGGTTTATTTGGACCAAACTTGCCCAAACAGTTTCCTATACTAAAAGGCGCACCTGCTGGGCTTTATGTATGTAGTCTCAGCTGCATACAGTATAGAGCCTTGTGTGAGATGAGATCTTCCCTTCTCACACCCAGAACAAAATCGGGTCTGGCTGAGTGGCATTCAGCTATTCATGTAGCTTTAGTCTCTGAATAACTACAAAGCTTCCTTTGATTGGCTGAGGCAGAGAGGTGGGCTGATGATGTCACAATCTCCGATCCAACCAATCAGAGGAAGCATTTTATTCATTCAGAGCCTATGAATGGCTGAGCAAAAACTAGGGCAAACTATTTAGCCCGACTTTATTTGGTTCTGGGTGTGAGATGAAAAGGTCTCATCTTACAGCCAGAGCACAAGGCTGTACACTGTATTTTGCTGAGGTTACATATAGTTTATACAGCCTGCCCAGTAGGCGCACTTTTTAGTGTGTGAAATAGTTTGTTTAGGCCAGCGTGGCCCAAGCAAACTATTTAAAGTGACAGTAAAGCTGGAGATCAGCTGTTAACATTGGCTGAAAATAGATTTCATGCACACCTGGGCCACTTAATAGTACAGTAGATTAAAATACATTATTCGCATAGGCGTGCGCACAGGGTGTGCCAGGTGTGCCCAGGCACACCCTAATCACCCTGTGTAGCACAGATTTCCCCTACTGCCCTGGCTCCCATCTTTTCCCCCTGCAGCGCTGCCAGATTCCCTCCTCTCCTATTGGCTGTTGCTGCTGGGATTTTTTAGGAGTGGGGAAGGGGCCAGTAAATATATAATTTACTGGCCCCTTCCCTTTCTGAATGAACATCGTGAGTGATCGGTAGTGTGTGTTTGGGCTTTGGGGTGCACACCCTAATGCAATAGGCTGTGCACACCTATGATTATTTGGCTGTGATAGTTGCATGTGTTTTACTCTTAAAAAGAGTATGTCAATTCTGAGGCTGAGACAGGGCCGGCCCTACCATGGGACCAGGTGGTACCATTGTACCAGGCGGCACTTTTAGGGGGGCGGCAAAGCTGTGAGCAGAAAAATCTATCCACAAAATGTACCTGTAAAACTTGTATGCCCCTGTTGCCTGCCTAATTTAAGGATTATGCGCTCCTGCTCACTGCTCTGCGGCAGCAGATGCACCCCTTTCTAGGCTCCCTTCTTGAGTTCCTATGAGTCTCCCCCCCCCCCTGGATCGGAGGTGGTACAGTCCCAGCGAAAGTGCATGTGGGCGGAGCAGGAAGAGAACCTTACACTGCAGCATCGATCTTTGGTTCCCGCCCAGCACACAGCAAAGCGCTCCTCCTCCAGAGCAGAGTGAAGATGTGTAAATCACGGATGACAGGCTGGATCCTCTTCTACTGTGAGTCCCGACTGCTCTGCATTCCATATACTGTGATTATAAACGTGCCCTGCACTTTTCACTGCAGGTTTATTGAGAGTAAAATTCTTAAACAGGTTAGGAATTAGTGTGACATTTCAGGTGCTACATTATATGTAATCCACATACACATTATATCTTCTAAAAAGAATGATTTTTTAATAAGATATAATGTGTATGTGGATTACATATATGTAGCACCTGAAATGTCACACTAATCCCTAACCTGTTCAAAAATATAACATTACACAGCAAAGGATGTGATTTCTTATCCCAGCCCAACTTCAAGAAAGTCCACTCTTGCAGCGTGGGGGAGGGGGGGAAGGGGGGCACTGTATAGTCTTTTTGTACTTGATTCTATGCTTCAGCCAGCTCCAGTGCTCTCCTCCTCCTCCCTATCACATATAGAGGAAGATTAACCCTGTATGGTCTAAATTGGAGGCTGGAGTGTGACCACTGTCACTCCTAACTGACACAGGAGCTGCAGGGGACCAGTAACAGAACTGCAGAGAGCCCGCTGAAGCAAAGTACAAGGTAAAACTGAATACACAGCAAAGAATTCATTGGGTTCAGCAGGGTCTGAATTTTTGATCGATGTGTAACCCTCTCTGTTAGACAGAAACCGATTTGTTATATCCACTTCTGCTGGAAATCCTTGTTCAATTAGCTGTTTGCAGCCAAACGGAAGCAGTGCTGATCAGTGTATTTTGATAGGGGAGAGTCCCTGCTGTCAGAATACAATTCCCACATCCATCCAACTTGTGTGGATGGAGGAATCTGTCAGCCACTTGCTTGAGCCCCATCTCGATCCAGCAATGTGCACAAGAGCACTTGCTCTCTAGTGCAGGGGTCTCCAAACTCTCTAAAGGGCCAGTTTACTGTCTTTCAGACTTCAGGGGGGCCGAACTGTGCCCAGTGGGAGTTAACAATGTGCGATCTGGTGTCGTTGGGAGGAATAGTGCCCCTTTTTTTGTCAGTAGAAGGAATTATGCCCCATCATTGGTGTCATTGGCAGGAATAATGCCTCAAGGGCCAGATAAAGGCAAGCAAAGGGCCACATCCGGCCCCAGGGCCGCAGTTTGGAGACCACTGCTCTAGTGGACTGTTTTTTTATAGTGCACTTTAATATTACTTTGCACTGTGTGTTTGATTTGCAGCACTGGGAGTTTGGTAGTAACTCCAAAACCAAATTGTGTACAAATGAACCATAAGAATTTGACTAGAGTTATTTGAATATTTGGGAGTTATTCACATTATATGTTATAGTATTTTACATTTTTTATTTACAGTTCCCTCACAAAATGTTTTTGCAGCACAGGGATTTTGGTCCCACATGTGATATGTAATTGAATATTTATGAGTTGTTCGCATTATATGTTTTGGGATTCGCCCCTTCATAATTTTGTTTGCAGCACTGGTATTTTGGTTCCATATTCATGTGCTATATATTTCACTTGGTCAGATTTGATAATGACACATACACTAAATTTGATATAATTTATAGGGGCTACTGCTATGCACTAGGGCGTATATACTCCTGGTCTCTGTACTCTGCAGTTTACTGCTCTTGACTTCTGCACATTGTATATTACTGTACATACTCTACCTCTGAACACTGTACACACTGCTCCTGATCCTTGTACTTTGTAATCTATCCAATTCTGACCTCTGCAATATATATATATATATATATATATATATATATATATATATATGTATATATATATATGTATTTGTGTGTGTGTAAGATAATTGGTCATGGGGGGGCGCAGCTTGGCATGTTCGCCCTGGGTGCTGGTTGACTTTGTCCCGGCACTGCCCCCTGCACTGTGGGGCAAATTGCCCGCTCCACTCCCCGCTGCACTTCAAGCATTTTTATTAACTTTTTTACTAGTAATGGCATTGATCTACGACATTGCGGTGGACAGGTTCGGACACTTTTGACACATATTTGGGATCAACTGACATCTATACAGCGATCTGTGCTATAAAACTGCACTGATTACTGTGTAAATGTCACTGTCTGGAAAGGGGTTAAATGTGGAGGTGTTTCTAACTGGGGGGGATGGGACTGACTGGAGGAGGAGAGAGATCTCTGTTCCTAATCACTAGGAACAGCAGATCTGTCTCTCCTCCCCTGTCAGAATGGGGATCTGTCTGTTTACATTGACAGATCCCCGTTCTGGCTCTCTGTGGAGCGATCGTGGGTGGCATCGCGGCCGCCGGCCAAGCACAGGTCCTTTTATACTCCAATATACATGTATAGAGCCATGACAGGTCCTCTTTATACTTCTATATACCTGTATAGAGCCATGACAGGTCCTCTTTATACTCCTACATACATGTATAGAGCCATGACAGGTCCTCTTTATACTCCTACATACATGTATAGAGCCATGACAGGTCCTCTTTATACTCCTACATACATGTATAGAGCCATGACAGGTCCTCTTTATACTCCTACATACATGTATAGAGCCATGTAAGGTCCTTATTATACTTCTATATACACGTATAATGCCATGACTGGTCCTCTTTACACTCCTATACATGTATAGAGCCATAACAGGTCCTCTTTATACTCTTATATACATGTATAGAGCCATGACAGGTCCACTTTAGTTATCATAATATAAAATAATGGATGTGGGGGCATTTTGGTGGGCGTGATTTTTTTTTTGGGGGGGGGCAGCATTTCATTTTTGGTACCAGGCAGCACAATGTCTTGGGCCGACACTGGGCTGAGATGTAAATCATAAGGAACCCACCACATAGCTTTAAAAATTTTCAAGCTACAAATTGTTTTCTTTGTTGCACGCATGAATGTTTTTAAATACTTAAGCAAGTAGAAACTCAAGTTGCATGTGTCCTCCTACAGGAGGTTTGTGTGACATGCACTATCCAGTAAATTGATGTAGGTCGGAAGAATAGTCATTTATGTTTGTAAGATCATTCAAGAACAAAATGTGTATGTGTATTAGTACATTTACTATACTGACGCTTTAGAGAGGTATTTCTTTATTTCTGTCGCTTTGAAATGAAGATAACTTCCATCTTTCAGTTGATTGGGTTAAGTTGACAAAGGAGTTCTGGTAACCCTACACATATCATTACTCCTAGACCCCATGTGATCTTCTATCTCAGATCACAGCTAGGAATGTAATTTTACTAATGAAAGCAGACCACTTTTAGAATACCTACTTCACACTATGCAAATAAATGTATTCTGCTTGTACTGGAATGGTATTTCTCAGTGTTATTCCTGGAAGAAGGAAAACATTTATAAAACAGAATAAAGGAAGATACTGTAAGAGAAAAGGTTACATTAGATATGACTTAGTTATGATGTGAATATGAAGAATAGGTATCCCATTCCATGACAGTGTCTATAACTTAAATGTTGAATGGACATTTCTAATTTTAAATATGCGTAATTTAGATTTAAAAAGTACAAGTAAACAAAGTTAATTAGCAGGGAGCTGGTCCTGTTACAAAACACCTCTGAGAGTCTCTGCCTATGATGAGAGGGGGTGTGTTCCTTTCCTCAAATTAGCAATGTTAGCTATCTTGGCTGTATGCCCAGCCATCAGACTCTGTGTTAAACGGGAATAGAAAATCTCCTAACACGATCTGAACGTTCTAAACAGTATATAAATGTGAAGACAGCAGATATGGATGTAAAACCTATGTAGGGAGATTTGGTTCATCTCATTGTAGCATCTGAGGCTGTTCAATTCACTGGGTGTATGGAGGGTTTACATCCACTTTAAAACTCACAATTGTAGCCTTTCATCTTGTATTGTATACAGTAACAGCAATCTCTTTTTTTTTAATTCAGATTATAGCAGTAGTAGAATATTGTAGTGTTAGCCTTTGATTAATGTAGAAATTTTGGAGTTTAAGTGATACCCTTTACTGGCTAACTTGAAGGCTATTTGCGGCTCCCCCACAGCCTAGCCAAAACCTCCCATTCTGAGCGTTCTCTTGTCCTTCCCATTCTCCCACTGTCAGTATGTTTTAAGTTTAGCACAGGTACATTTGGCTATTTATTAGCCATGGTTGCCTTATAATCTCTGTATATTTTAGTCTTTGTATCAGGCGTGCCCTTATGCTGGCACATATCCAGTCAAATATTAAATAGCTGTTGTGTAAAATGTGATCATACAACCGCTGCTTGATGCTCTGTAAGTAGTTCTTCTACGAGTGATGAAATTGCCCTCTGTATAAAATGGACTCTTAGAATTTACTTAAATGCCTATATTACTGGGATCCAGTGGCGTCACTAGGGTTGGTGTCACCCGGTGCGAAAAAAAAATGGTGTCACCAACTATAGTCCCCCCTCAGTACAGACCCCCCTCCCGCAGTACAGACTGCCCTCCACTAACTACAGACCCCCCTCCCGTAGTACAGACCCCCCTCCACTAACTACAGACCCCCTCCACTAACTACAGACCTCTCTCCCGCAGTACAGAACCCCCTCCCTCAGTACAGACCCCTCTCACTAAGTACAGACCCCCTCCCTCAGTACAGACCCCACCACTAAGTACAGACCCCCTCCATAAATATAGACCCCCTCCCTCAGTATAGACCTCCCCTCTCAGTATAGACCCCTCCATCAGTGCAGACTCCCCACCCAAGTGCAGACCCCCCATCAGTACAGACACCCCCACCCAAGTGCAGACCCCCCATCAGTACAGACACCCCCACCCAAGTGCAGACCCCTCATCAGTACAGACACCCCCACCCAAGTGCAGACCCCCCATCAGTACAGACACCCCCCACCTCAGTGCAGACCCCCCAGCAGTACAGACACCCCCTCAGTGCAGACCCCCCTCAGTACAGACACCCCCCAGCAGTGCAGACCCCCCTCAGCACAGACACCCCCCTAGTGCAGACCCCCCCAGCATTACAGACCCCCCCAGCATTACAGACCCCCCTCAGTACAGACACCCCCCTAGTGCAGACCCCCCAGCATTACAGACCCCCCCTCAGTACAGACCCCCCCTCAGTTCAGACCCCCCCCAGCAGTATAGACGCCACCCCTTACATACCTCAGAACAGCGCTGACAGATACACACACTGTGTGTCCCTCGAGCGCAGGCTCCTCCTCCTCTGTGGATGTAAACAGAGGAGGCTTCGGTCCACACCGCTGAGGTACACAGCGGCGCGAGGCACAGCTAATCAAGGCAGCAGGCGGTGTTAGAGGTGCTGCTACCCACGGGTGTCACCCCTCTGGCGGTTGTCACCCGGGTGCGGCCACACCCACCTAGCAACGCCTCTGCCTCTAACCCCTTTTCATTCATCACTGGATTTTAGTACACTTTTCCACTGTATATACATGACTGCACTCTAGAATAGCACACAGTGAACATTAAAAGCATGGCATATGAACCCAACTGCGCACTTGAACTGTAATTCTTTTGTGACCATATTTGATAAACTAAATTTTCTGCATGCCTAATTTTTGAGTTGTTTAATAAAAAAAATGCTTTAAGGTTACAAGCATAATTATACACAGTATCTACCTAGAAACCTAGCAAATCCACAAAAAAAATGTGCTGCTAGAATATATATATGTCTATACTGCATGTACCCATTAGCACAAGCCCAAAGCTCATTGACACAGGCCCCTAAACTATTTTTAGACAGTCACATAAAGGAGGGTTTTAGACTAAAGCAGTCCCTAGATCAGTGTTTCTCAAGTCCAGTCCTCAAGGCGCCCCAACAGGTCATGTTTTCAGGATTTCCCTCAGATGAAACAGCTGTGGTAATTACTAAGACAGTGAAACTGATCAAATCACCTGTGCAAAATGAAGGAGAGCCTGAAAACATGACCTGTTGGGGCGCCTTGAGGACTGGAGTTGAGAAACACTGCCCTAGATGAGTCACCAGCAGATTGAATGAAAAAAATGACTTGATTCCCACATCCATACACTCAATGTGGATGGGGGAATCCTCCCCACTGAGCTATTGTATTCTGACAGCAGGGAGACTTCCTCACTGTCAGTATGCACAGACCAGCGCTGCCAGCTATAGCTAGTTAGTGTCGGCTGTAATTTGCATAAAAATCGAACCCCCCTCACTGTGCTCACTGAGGCCACCTATTACATCTAGTGGCCAATAGGGAGGTGCCAGTAGCAGCAGTGGGGAAGCAAAAGTGCAAAGTCGTGTTACTGGTTGCAGTTGCATAAATCAGGGGGAAAATATAACATAAAAAAGCTTAATTTTGAGAAACCTAAATTTGTAACCATTTATCTGCAATGCACTTGTATAATAGGGCTCGATTTCTAATTTGGCATAATAAAATGTGGCTATTGATGTCATTGCCAGGGGGAGGTAATTTCTGGGACCTTATCATGATGCCTCATTACATAACTTTTGAAGATTGCTATGAAGCCCCCTCTACCCGAATACAAACCACAGCTATATCCTTAAATTTTCATAGGCATAGTACAGGTTCACTTTAAATGGTAAGTCTACCCTAACACTAAAATCTCTACATCTACAGGCATCCACGATCTAAGACTAACCTATCTAGCCCTGTAAAGAAGAAATCACTATACATACCTTTTCCGAAGCCGATCCGGTCTGGTCCCACACTGACAGCTTCGCTGTGGAGGCGGGTGCAGAGGAGGCAGCGACAACGGAAGCCCCATAGTAAATCAATGGGTGACTTCACTTTCTATTAATTTCCGAGCCGTCATCGGCTGTCTCCTCTGCAGAGCTTCCGAAGCTGGAGACTTGACCGCAGCGTCTTCAGAAAAGGTATGTATAGCGATTTCTTCTTTACAGGTCTAGATAGGTTAGTCTTAGATCGTGGATGCCTGTAGATGTAGAGATTTTAGTGTTAGGGTGGACTTCCCCTTCAGGGCTCCAGATAGATGACCTGTTTCTGCATACTCCTGAGCTAGAAATCTGACTCTGTATTATAAAGCATAAAGTACGAATACAGTTTATTTTCAATCTGCCTGCAACAACAAACTTCTTAATGTGCTGTGGTTTTGTCTTTGCAGATATGAAGACCCTCCAATGTGGTGATGACAATGAAATTCCATCTTCAGTCTTTTTCAAAGTTTTTGATCCATATTTCATTGCTCTCTGACAAATCAGACTTTTGAAAACCCTCCAAAAACAAGACCAATGCATGCAGACATTTGCTGAATTCTGTAGAATTATTTTATTCTTTCACCACATTTGTATAAAGACATCTGTTGTTGAAATAATTACTTTGTGCTTTGAAAGTGCAATGAAGAAATGAAAAATACGTAGCAGGTGTTTCCGGAGCTGAAAATATACCTGTCAGGGGAGGTCAGTATGTTGTAACACTTCTGGCAGCGAAACAATTAAGAGACCTCACTAATTTCATTCCATTTATGTTATGTCAATGATTGGAGCTCTTACATCGTGTATCTTTCTTGTGGAGAAAAGTAAAATGCTGTATGATGTAATTATATAAACCAATCCAAAAAGAAATCTGATTTTAAATTTATGTATTGTTTATTACAGTTATAATCCTTGGTGTTGACACAAAATTTAAAACTTTTTTGGATGTTGACTTCAACATCATTCAAGTAAAAAAACTTATCAAAATGAAAAATATATATCATACTTTTTTCCCTTATACCATCATATCGATTTTAGAAAAACTTCATGTAAAATTTGTAAAATTTTAAATCTGAAAGTTGTTTTCAGCCAAGCTGCAAATTTTTTTTCCCTACCAAACCAACTATCTCTTGGAAAAGGTGCAAGCTGCTGACTGATATCCATTTCCTGTTTTGTAATTGACTATTTCAGCTATCTTGTTTTAGTTTTGCTATGAGCTGGAAAACACGATAACAAAACAAAAGGAGAAGGGTTCGGTAAACTGCACTATGGAGAGTTATACTAAGGAGCAGACTGAACCTGTTTCAAGAAATGACTCACATATAAGCAAGAACAATCTGCCACTGCATAGGAAAGGGTGTTATATAATTGATTTAAAAAACAGGCTTTGCCTCAAAAAGATATCTATCTCTCTCTATATATATATCTACAGACATATATAAATATAGATATATAGCTATATAACTATATCTATATATATATATGTATATATATATATATATATTTGATTTGTTTTAACCACTTTAAGAAGAATTTACAATAAACTGGCCAGGTTTGTTATCTAACACTACAAATTATTTTCACTATCCTAAGGTTTCATGGATCACGGTTTTAGATTGCAGTCACCACTACTATCTCACGCTGTTTTAAAAGTGAAAAGACAGATTACCTAAGATTCTCAAGTTTAATGAGATGGCAAATGCATCTGTCTATGGTTATTTGTTATTACTAAGGTCAAATCACCATATTTATTAGTAGAGTTTGTAGTGCTAATACATATTCCATAATTCAGTCACTTGTCATATATATTGCCAAATTACGTTATTATGATTTTATACTACTTTGTCCTTAGTTTCTAGCAGCTGACGAAAATACAACATTTAACTGGTAACTTTTGAAAACATCAAGTGTAATAAATCTAAATAAAAATAAGCATTTGGATGTAGTTGATTTTATTGTTTTGTCTATGTTATTCATATGTCCTGTTTTTGTGGAAGAATAGTATGCTTAGCAAATAAGTATACATCTTCTTTTTTGTATTTGTTGAATGTAAATACTGTAATGCCACGTACAGAAGATCGGACATTCCGACAACAAAACCGTGGATTTTTTTTCCGACGGACGTTGGCTCAAACTTGTCTTGCATAAACACGGTCACGCAAATGTTGTCGGAAATTGCAAACGTCAAGAACGCGGTGACATACAACACGTACGACGAGCCGAGAAAAATGAAGTTTAATAGCCAGTGTGGCTCTTCTGCTTGATTCCGAGCATGCATGGAATTTTGTGCGTCGGAATTGTGTACACACGCTCAGAATTTCCGACAACAAGTTTTGTAGTCGGAAAATTTGAGAAACAGCTCTCAAATTTTTGTTGTCGGAAATTCCGACAGCAAATGTCCGATGGAGCCTACACACGGTCGGAATTTCCGACAACAAGCTCCCATCGAACATTTGTTGTCGGAAATTCCAACCGTGTGTACACGGCATTATTTACCTAGTTTCATCAAAGGGGTCCATAGAAATGGGTATCCTGTTAGTAAAAAAGGGACATGAGAAACGTGTTTAGTGGCACCATGATTACCATAGCGCCAAAAGGGACATTTTATATTGACTTAAAGTGTAACTGCTTCTATATTGTGTTCCTTACTCCAGCAATGCCTGTCGGTCTTAGGCCTCATGCACACTGCACATTTTGCTAACTCTCCTAGACTCTTTTCATCCTGGCAGCAGAGTTTTGGCAGAAAAAAACGCTTGAACCTTGTAAACTCGTGTAACGCTCTTGGGCATTCATTCATTTCATTTTATAATAATGTATTCTGTTTATTAAAATCTCTCATTAATCCCGTAGTTCTCTTGTATAAAGCAACATACTATTCTAGAGGGTTCCCCAAGAAGTTCAACAAAGTCTGGGATGTCTGCGTTGAGTTGGATTTGACAGCTGCTTAAGGTGTATATTCTTCCAATGCCTACCTCTTGTCTCTCCTCCTTTTATTTGATATGGGTTTTACTGTCTTGTTTGACCCCCTTATACTAAAGTTCCCCTGCCTCATTGTGCTGTGTCCCCAAATGCAGTATAGATAGGACTACTGTACTTTCCTATATCCTTTAATTTGTCTGAGGCACTTTACAGGCTCTATAGTGCTAAAAATAGTGCCTGCAAAGCGCCTGTAAAGCGCCTCTCCTGTCACTCCAGTGTAAAAGCCCGAAGGCTTTCACACTGGAGCGGTGCACTTGCGGGACGTTAAAAAAAGTCCTGCAAGTAGCATCTTTTAAGGCGGTTTAGGAGTGGTGTATACACCTTTTCTAAAGTGCCCTGCCCATTGAAATCAATGGGCAGAACCTGCAAAGCGATTCGGCAGCGGCATTTTGCGGGCGCTTTTAACCCTTTTTCAGCTGCTAGCGGGGGTTAAAAGTGCTCCGCTATTGGCCAAAAAGCGCCGCTAAAACGAGGGTAAAGCGCCGCTAAAAATAGCAGCGTTTTACCGCTGACGCCCACATCGCCCCAGTGTGAAAGGGCCCTAAGTAAGGTTACTGCAGTATTATGTTTTATATTGTAAGCACCTTGAGCCGGGGTTCCGTTTTGTACCATTACTTTTAAAGTTAATAAATAGAAGTTAAAAAAAAATATATTTTGCCATTGAAATTAATTAATGCTAAGAGCAAAACTCGCCTAGCCCAGGCGTGTCAAGTGTTTTTTCTGTCAAAATTCTGCTGCTGCTGCTGGACGCAATGGGGTTTAATTTTCTGCCTCTAAACGCCTATGTGTGCATGGACACTAGGCTAACATGCAGGGGCATGTAAAGGCAGGAAAAAAATGGCAAACACCCCTAGGAGCAGCACAAAAATCATCCAGCATGCGTGAGGCCTTATACTTACAGTAACTGTCACTGATCCAAAGAGATATTTTCCATGAGGCTGAACACCCTGGTTTGTCAAAATCTTTCTGTAAATGGGCTATGCACTCATATTCATTCCCACAGAGAGTTAGTTTAGCCTACCTTCTCATACTGGGCAATATTTTGCTGGACTGGAGACAGGTGAGGTGAGAATGCTGGGGGTTGTAGTACTATCATATAGGTGTAATTGCAATAAAAAGTAATAAATGAACATTAAAAGATAAGTTATACTTTAACCAATTATTCTATGCCATTGTGCAGCCAAACAATAATTACGTCTCAATAGAGAAAAGGAAATGAACCTTAATGAACACAATTCTTGTGTATATTAAACCACGAACGAAGGCCGTACGCAGCACTCAATAGTTGCCAGTACAAAATTTGTTTTTTTTTTGTTTTGTTTTTATTTTTATTTTTTATTTAAAGATAAGACACAGATACAAACATAAGGACAACTTTGCATTACATATAGATTGTAATGAGCATATTAAGTATAATAACCGTACAAAACAGTTGCATGTGAGTAAAGTTCACTATTCAGTCAGAGTCATACCACTCGCTGAAGTCTAATATAGGGTAAACATAAACATCTGTGCTCATCACATTTTGTTATTTTTTTATTGAAAAAAAAAAGAGGTAGAAAAGGGAAAGCTAGAGAAGACAAAAGAAAAAGAGAGAGAGAGGGAAAAAAAAACACACGAGTGAGGGGGAGGGGCAATTACCCCCAGGGTGCCCAGATCGGTAACGCTGAACTGGCAATGGGGATGCTAAACGGTGGATCCTGCCATGTATTGGGGTAATTCGTCAGAAAAGCAAAAGAAGTTCCAGTGAATCCATCTGGGCTTGTGTTCCTCTGACTTATCTTGCATCTCAGAGGTCAGATCTTCCATTTGCTCAATGTCCTTCACTCTTACGAGCCATTGGGCCACCGTTGGCGCAGACTGTTGCTTCCAAAGAGGCAGGATGCTGGCCCGAGCAGCATTAAGGAGATGCTTGAGGAGGGATTTATGGTAACGTTTTCTTGATAGGGGAGTAAGGTTAAGGAGAACAGCAGCTGGGTTATCCTGAAGGGAGATGTCCGTGAGTTTCTGTATGAGCTTAAGTACCGGCTGCCAAAAAGTTTGGAGCACAGGGCAGTCCCAAAAAATATGCAATAGGGTGCCTGGGAAATTAGTTTTTTTAAAGATGGCTAAAAGACATGTAACATGTAACATCATCAGACTGCCAATAATGACAGTAAGCCCTAATATGTAGTGGAAACACTGTTTAAAAAGGCAGGTATAGTGCTGCCCAAGGTTGTAAGAATTGCCCATTGTTTGTTAAAAGTGTCAAGTCTGGAGCTGTTTTCAAGTGCAAGAAAAATCAATACATTTTTTCAGATATTAAAATTTTTCCATAGATTTCATGGAATGCTGAAACCTACCAACCACAGATGTTATTCCTGTACATCATTGCCAGTAAAATAAAAATGTGTTGGCACACCATCAAAATGCATTTGACTACTAGTGTTAAACAGATGACATCGGTATCTTGACATTTGCAAAAATGCCATCTATCTACCTGCTGCAGAATTCAGCCTCTATAATAGTCTATAGCCCATAAAATGTGTTCCACTTGGACCAAAAAGGAATAATTGGAGGAACGTGATTTTCATAAATTTACTCATGAAAAATACGTTATAGGACATTCAGAAGCAAATTTGAAATAATTTCAGGAGATTATCAAAATATATATATATTTAAAGGACACATACAAAGAGAAATATATAGACTGTCATGGCTCTTCTTCTGAAAATGCTAGTTGCCTGGCTGATATAATGATCCTATGACTTTATCCATATAGTTCCCAGTACAGTTTTTCCTATTTAAATGGGGTATAGATGAATGCAATATACACAGCTAACTGCCTGGTAATACCATAGAAAAGTCAAAGTGAGTATCTAACATAGACTAAAGATGCAAATGAAAGTTACAAAAACATTGTCAAATCTTTCAGCTTTGTTTGGGTACATTACGTTTTTGGTATGTGTGTTTAGTAATATTATTGGTAACTCTTTCACATATTCAGATTGTAATGTTAATGTTTTAGGTTTAATTGTCCCTTGAAAGCAGACTTTTTGTGTGTCTGGGCTTACTTTTCTTAAGCCTAGCGGACCAACACTGTGGGGGAGATTCAATAAAGCATTTTCAACACTTTTCTGGCGTTATGGGCTTAAAAACAGTGCAAATGTGTGCTTTTATGCAAATGTTGGTGCAGCACATAATAGAATGGCATACACAAAGGTATATAGGTTGCAGTGACTTTCACTTTATTTACTGAGACTTTGCTATCCCTATGCTCAGGTTATCCTGTTCCAGAGACTTCCAGGTACCAGTAACAATTCTTAGCAGGTCATGCCAAATGGGTCACACCAAATTGGTTTTAGTCAAGCTTAAATCAGTCACAATATTTTATTTTCTATATAAATGCATGCTTTAAATTTAACCTGTTTTTAACCTGTGTTCCCAGAGCAATCTAGTGGGCAACCATCAGCTCTTGGGTTCAAGGCTCAGAACCCCCCCAATGGAAAGCAGGAGAGGGAAGGGTCAAGCGAAATAAAAATAAAAGTATTAAAGGGATAGTTGCTGGTGTCTAGATAAATGGGTCACCTTCCACATTTTTCTATCTTTTAAGCCCTGTACACACGGCCGGTTTTCCCAGCAAGAAAACTGCTGGGAGAATTTTTGCCGTGAAAACCGGCCATGTGTATGCTCCCTCGCCGGGAAAAACTGCAGGGAATCCCGGCAGGGGAAAATAGAGAACAAGCTCTCTATTTTCCGGTCGGGATTCCCAGCATTTTTTTTTCCGCCAGATTTACTTATACTCGATGGGAAACACTGCGAGGCAGTGCCCATGAAGCATACACACGGCCAAAGCTCCATGGCAGTTTTCCTGATGGGTTCTCGGCTTTCCCCTCGGTTTTCACAGCGGACTTTTTACCGCCGTGTAAACCGAGCGTGTGTACAGGGCTTCAGTCATTGGGATTTGCTCGCCATAGCTCCTGGTCCCGTTTCTATTAACCTTTGTTCCTATTCAACCCGTTTCATTAATCCTGTAAAATAAAATGAAAATCCATGAAGATAAGGGTATTTGGACAGTTCTAGTAATGACATACTTGTGCTCTTACCAATGGAACCTAAGAAACATAGGAAGTATTAGATGATTTATGTATAGTCAATTAAAGTCTGAATTGTCTGTTTTGAGTAGAAATTATTTAAAGGGTTAGGTTACCTTTGGTTAAAGCTGCACAGTTTGTCTTTATCTACAAACACCCCTTACCTGCATAGGCAGTTTTTGTAAAGTTGGATAATACCCTTGTTATAGGTGCAGGCAGTGGCGGCTGGTGCTCAAAATATTTGGGGGGGGGGGCGCAAACAAACTGAAAAAAAAAAACATGAATGGCCACCACTGTGCCCATCAAACTCCGCCAGGTTGTCCCCTAAAATAAAACCAGTTTACCCTCAAATGTAGCCAGTTTCCCCCAAATGCAGCCAGTTTTCCCCCCAAATGCAGTCAGTTTGCCCCCAAATGCAGCCAGTTTCCTCTCAAATGCAGCCAGTTTGTCCCCAAATGAGGCCAGTTTGTCCCCAAATGCAGCCAGTTTGTTCCCAAATACAGCCAGTTTCCCCCCAAATACAGCCAGTTTCCCCCCAAATACCCCCAGTTTGTCCTCAAATGCCGCCAGTTTCCCCCCAGCCCAGCACTTACCTTCCTCGTGTCAGCGCCATCCTCCTCCATGCTCCCTCCACTCCCTCATGTCTTCTCTTGTCCTCGATGTCGCTTTAGCCAATCAGGTGACCTGTAACCAGAACCGGTGCACCTGATTGGCTGAGAGGCGGGTCAGTGTTAGGGAAGCGATTCCCTAACACAACATGGTTTAAACAGGGAACGCACAGCCTGTGCGCCCTCTGTTTAACCATTTGAAGGCCAATTACAGCCCACAGACTCAAATCGGGAAGCCTTTTAGAGCCTCTGGCTTTAATCAGGCACTTCCAAAACACACCCACCGCTGTTATTCAAATGGCCGGTGCTCAACAGGGGGCCGGACACCTGAATAGTGGGCGGCAGCGGCGAAAATAGATATATTCATGCAATGCATGAATATATCTATTGTTGAGTGACGGGTGCGTGCACTATGGATGCACTGCCACTGGGTGCCGGCCATTTGCAGGCCTACCAAAGCCTGACTGAAAAACACCCAGAGATGACATCATCCAGCCCTGCCTTGTTGCTAAGATGTTATTAGGACACTCCCAACTGTTACTGTTCACCCCCACCATCATAGCAGTTTGTTCTTAAATGCTGAGTTCAGAGCTAATGTGTCAGGAGAATGAAAGCGCATATGAGGAGGTTTGATTCAGAGAAACTGCTCACTTGTGTGATGGAGCAACAGATGGGGGGGGGGGGGGGGTAGCAATGTCCTAGCGAATTCCTTTGCAAAATGAAAATTCCCTTGAAAAATGAACAGCCTGTATGCATTTGGCAAATCAACCCCTTAGTATAAAAAAGTGTGTGGAGTAAGCTTACGCTGGAGGTCTTCCAGGTTTGCTGTATGTTGAAACTTCATCTATCATATATTATCTGCCAAGCATTGATGGATTTTATCCAGTAGAATGTGAGCCGTGAATATTTATTTCCTATATTTATAACATATTATATAGTGCTTGACTAAGTACATAAAACCATTTACATCAGGTCCTATCCTCCAAATGAGCTTACAATCTACTGTCCCTAACACACTTATATAAACACACATGGGTCGATTTTGGGAGTAAGTTGATTAGAGCACTAGTATGCATTTAGATTGTAGAAGGAAATCAGAGTACCCAAAGGAAACCCACACAGACATGGGCAGAACATATAGGCTCCATGCAAATACTGTCATTGGTGACCCCAGAGCCCAGACCTGCAAGGCAAGAATGTTGACCACTTGGACACTTTTATTTTGACAGACAGCCTGATAAACCCAGAGGAAATAGGCAGGTAAGTAGGGTCAGGGATTTGTTCAAAATTGGAGGAACGCTTTGAAAGGGTCCCAGGACTTTGGAGGTTCTACCCCTGCTACCTGAAATGTAAACCAACGCTGCCTGGGTTTTTTGAAGTCTATCCAGGACCACAGCCGCAGAGAACCTTATTGTTGAGAAGACAATGGAACCTCTACATTTGGATCACTACCTTGCCAGACTGTGTAGAAGCTGGTTATGAGAAGTTATGAGAAGCACAATGAGTATTCAGACCATCTAACCTTCCTTCTGCTGCTTCGTTCCATGCTTCAATAAACTGTTCAAATGGATTCAAGCAATGGAGCAGTTTATGCCTTGTCTATTGGATATACTTTAGGTAACTAATGCTGAAAAAGCTGATGCATTTATTTTGTTAACTCTGTATCCCACTTCTTATCTACCAGGGCTAATTGAGTGGAGGCACTACCAAGAGATTGTTAACAATACAGTCATATTCTCTTATTCGGCAAAGGGACAGTTACAATACTGTTACTAAACAGGAGCGACAGGGGCAACAACCATTATCTTTACTTAAATGCATAGCTTTCAAGAACAATTTAAGTTGTAAATTAACCAGGATGCTTCTCTGCACAGTGTATGAAATGTCATGACTGGTGATGGGCAAATTACTATTGGTTGGTTAGGTGGGAACTGCAAGTACAATGACCCCTTACCAGTTGACAGACTGGATAATTTTTCCAGCAAACTGGTAATCTGCAACAAACACCTGATTGCCTCAGGGCACAGAGAATTTGAATGGAGCCCACCAAGGTGTGTTACAACAGTGAATGAATATTTGCTATTGTAACACTGATCCTACTACCGGTCAATCAGGAAGCTGGCTTTGAGACCCATCACCCGATTGGCTGAAAGGACAGGCAATCCTATTGGACACCTAGGCGGAGGGGAGGGGCCGCATGCTGGAATCCGCCGTGATAGAGGAGAGGACACAGAGCCGCTGCTCGCCACCCGCTGCCCACCTAGATGGGGTAAGACCGACTGGAAGACAGAAGCGGGGAGGGAGGTGCCGCTGTCCCCCACCCCAAAAGAAAAACACTATCTGCCACTGGGTTGCACACTGATATCATCGCTAGAGATGATCCAACGGTTCAGTCTGATCTGTTTGACCCCCCTGTTCAGCAGTAGCTGAATATCATATATAGAAGCAGTATTTCAACATGTGACAGCTGCAGCATAGAGGTGAGTATGTACAGTATGTTTGGTCTATTTTTTTAAGCCCCAACTTATCTTTTAAAGATATATTAGTAATAACATAAGTGCAACAAATTGTGTATTTTACATAAGCATAGAGTTCAACTTTAATAAACAACTGTAAAAGATATGGATCTGTCAATCTGAATGCAGAACTGGGGAACAGTGTGAGATTCAGTAAGCAGATTTACTACATAAAATCTCTAAAGACCCTTTCATACATTAACATTCAATTACTTCTAAATCTATCCAAAGCCTGGTACACCCGATGGGCTGAATGAAAAAAAAAAACATACAGCTTAGGTCGAAGCCGTTGTACTAACTTTGCAATGTTAGTAAAGTGATCTCCCCTTCTGTTCTACTGGCCCCCCACCAGAACACTCTGGTCAGCGCTCTCAGCCATTGGCTTAGAGCACTGATCAGGAGCCAATCGGCAGACCTTTTTTGGTCATGCCCCTTCAACAGAAGACGGCGACCTCTGTCGCATCAGCTGCAGTACACACGAGCCAAATGTCGGACAGTTTCTATTGAACCGGCCAATGCCACCCGACATTCGACCCGTGTTCACTAGGCTTAAAGTGGTTGTTAAACCACTATAATCTTTTCATGCCATTACCTCTGTTATATAACAATATGTGTCCCAGTGTCTGATCGATATAAAAAAGTGCAGATTATACCTTAAATCAGAGCGTCTTCCGGGCGCTCACGTGACTCCTCAGCTCTCTCCACTGCCCGGCTGACAGCTATAGCGGGCGGGGGCCGAGCACTCCCTCTGACGTCAGCCAGGGAGGAGAGGAGGAGAGAGAGCTGAGTAGTCAAGTGAGCGCCGGGAGATGCTCTGATATAAGGTATAATCTGCATTTTTGTATATAGATCAGACACTGGGACACATATTGTTATATAACAGAGGGAATGGCATGAATATAATATCGTTTTTAAAGCAGCAGGAGGGGACAGGCACTGTCATGAGGCAGGGAGGGAGGGGGGAGAGGATGGGGAGAGCAGGGAGCAGGGTTGCGGATGACGGAGGCATGCAAACTGACCACGGTGACAGGGGGGAGGGCAGAATCAGGCAGGATCAGCCAGGCTTTTTAGGTGATACAAGTTAAGCACTGTGCTGTATAACATGCTTTAAGGGAACAGGATCTATTTTTTTGTTTTTTAGGGTAACAAACAATTTAAGTTTTTCAGACCTAAATGTGACACATCAGAGGTAAAAGAATGAAAATGGATGAACGTCTGTTTACAACTGCCTGCCTACAGAGCTAACACAGGTCTATTAGACTCTGTGTTTAGGAAGGATGAAAAAAATGAAACGGCAAAAAAGTGATATCTGTTCCATTCTGCTCCGATTCAGCAGTGGATTTGTTCATGGATCCCCCACCGCTCATGTGAAATTACTTTAAAAGATTTTCCTTCTTATATATATTTTTTGTTTTACTTGACATAGTTGGGTTTATATATACTGTACAATCTGGATTGTAAATTTGGAGGTGTTGCCTAAAGCAGCCAATAAGCTTCCAATTCTCATATTTTCAAAGGAGGTTGGAAAATAAAAGGCCACCTAAGAAAGACCTATGAAAAGCAATCTAATGAGTAATGAATTTTCCTTTGTTCGAAATGTATAAAAATCAATTGCAACAATAGGTTTCTGTTATGATAATAACCGGCGCTTTGACGTGACCTCAGTGAGGCTTATTTCTTTACCAAGAAAAAGAGCAGTGGGTCCTATTAAATAAAGAAACAGATTGAGCCTGTATCATTCAGACACCGTCCTGTCTATAAATATTCAACAATGGTTTAAAACAAAAGCCAAATTTCATCAGAGCTCGTAAACAGATCAATTAGAAATTATATCTATTCTTTTACCGCCATGACTGAAAATAGCATCTTTGGCTCTAAGGACTATTACGGCTTGTGTTTAATAAAAAAAATTAAGATAATAAATCCATTATTGTGATGACAGAGAAATTAGTTTGGTGTAAAAAATGTAATCTGTGAATTCAACACATCAAGTTTAATTTAAATCTACATTTGAAATGGCTTTTACTTATGTAACTGGTGGAAATAAATTGCTTAAATTGACTGGCTTATCTGCCTCGACCAGAAGTATTTTACATCCGTTAATGCACATGGATGTGTTCGTGTGTTGGCTGCTGAGGCTTTACAATGTGTAAGCTTCAAAGTTTATGGAAATCGTGATCCTGTGTTCGCAAATACGTTTAGCTGCAATATAGAACTGATATGTGGGGCAATGAGCTCCATTAAATTAGACAGACTAAGGAATGTATAGCTGCCAAGAGGAGTAGTGGAATGATTGCGGGCAGCTGTAACCTTACCATGATAACACCTGGGATATACAATAAACTATGGGCAGATCAGCTGGTAGATTCAGATGTAAATTATCATAGAGCAACTTGCACTTACAGTAGATTCATCTCAGCAATGTTATAGTTATTATATCTTTTGGCAGCATACTTGGAGTTAAAGGTTGATGCAAAGCCTGCCTTGTAATTACTGGTTAACATCATCAACTATACATTTATATAAATGCTTAGCAAATGCAAAATGGCTAGCAGTAACTGTCAAGGCTGTCCTTTTCTCTGGATATCTGTATGTATCCGATGCAATAAGGATATACAGTGTATGGGTTCACTTTGCTATGCGCCCTGTTCTCTGCTGTCATTGTACTCAAACATTTGGAGACATTGTGAATGGGATGCAGTAAGACATTTTTCTTTTTTTTTTTGGTACTAGCTTGGGGCTTTTAAATACCCCACAAACAGCGATCTTCTATCCAAAAACAGCTCAGTTATGAAAATGCATTTTACACGTGCTGAGGAGTGTACTGTAGCTGCATGGCTTTAGCCTGTGGCTGCAAGAGCGTAGTAAAAAAATAAATAAATGGACAGATATAAATGTAGCATTGTGGAATACTTTTCTTATGCCAGTTTGCCTGCAGAACCTCAAAAAAAAAACTAAAAAACTCCAAGAGTTCTAAAACTATTGATTGAGCGCACCTGTTAGTGTGTGAAACGTGTTTACCAGTTTGTCTGTTTGTAACACTTGCGATGTTCCAAACAAAGGAATTTTGATCGATCTCGGAGTGCAGCCATTTCTTCTATTGTTGTTCTAAAACTCTATGTCATGTGACCCAGCACTTTCATATAGAGGTCAGTATAAAACAATTAAGAAGAATAAATAAAAGGAAAAACGTGAATCTAGCATAATGCAAATCTTTAACTGATAAAAGAGTCTGCAATAATTCATGAGTGATGTAACCCAGCACTCTCATACCAAAGGGGCCAGCTTACACGGATCTTTTGGCTGGTTTTAAAACAATTAAAACACAACAGGACAGATTAAAAGCACTTAATATGAAAAGTTGACTTGTTCACAGCCTTCTGCAAAGAAAAAAACAGTAGATTGGTTAAAGGATGTAACAGGCAGTCTGCAGTCATGTTATATTTAAGCCAATAATCTGGTTCAGTAGGTTTCTAATGAAGTCATATTGCTAATAAAATATGCATTTAAAGGGAAGGTATATAGTATTTCCAGTAAGCAAATACGGTATTTGAAGTCATCATGGCACTGTTTGCCTTAGGCCCCTTTCACATGGGCGGACCGTATGTCAGTTTTTCATCCATCCGTTTTCGGATGAAAAATGGACATACATGTATCCCTATGGGATAGCGGATGTCAGCTGATAAACATCCGCTGACACCCGATCTCCTCCGTGTACGCAATGCTCAGTTTTTCTTGATAGAAAAATTCCTATTTTTCTATCCGTCTGCGGAGCGGATCGGATGAACACGGACAGACGGTCCGTGTTCATCCGATCCCCCCATAGGGGAGAGCGGAGACCTGACAGGGCGGTCCCTGCACAGTGTGCGGGGACCGCCCTGTTATCGGCCGGCTCAGCGGGGATCAACGGAGCAAGTGGAACAAGTGGAGGTTCACGGGGCGGATCATTATTGATCCGTCCCGTGTGAAAGGGGCCTTAAGGTACCAAACCATATAAGTATTGCACAATTCTAATCTTTAAAGGAGCCGAAAATATATTGTACAGTATTTGATAACTGGATGTAGTTAAAACTACAGTATAAAGTCTATTAACCTCCCTGGCGGTATGATTATGTCAGATTTTTTATGCTGAAAGCGGTACATTGTTTTGCATGTACATTTTGCATTTTATATTGTAGGCCTGTAATTCTTAGTAATAACTCACTTAAATCTGTCCAAACAAGAGTCTAGTACAGTGTTTCTCAACTCCAGTCCTCGAGGCGCCCCAACAGGTCATGTTTTCAGGATTTCCCTCAGATGAACCTGCTGTGGTAATTACTAAGGCAGTGAAACTGATCAAATCACCTGTGCAAAATAATGGAAAACCTGAAAACATGACCTGTTGGGGCGCCTTGAGGACTGAAGTTGAGAAACACTGGTCTAGTAGACATCACCGGTATGATAAAGTTTGAAACACAAAATCATAAATTATAATATAATAAATAACTATAAATAATTATAACAAATAATAATATAATAAAAAAAAATGTATTCAATAATGTAATCAAATCAAAAACACTGAAATTTGGTCAGTTGCAGAATTGTCGCTGTAATTACTTTCAGTGTTTGATGACAAATTTACCCACAAATCACTATCGCTCAATTCTGCAAGTGATTCTAATTTATTATCGCTGTTTTCTAGCTGGTCTAAAACCCCTTATGACGTAAAAGGACACTTTTTGGTTGCTATGGACAATCTCAAGTTTCCAGGCAGAAAGAACAGTATATATAATATAAAACTGCATTCAGGGCACTGGACAAAGCATTAGGGACAAAAGGGAGGTGAAATAATTTGATACAGTAATGTAATCTGTAAGATTACAGTGTACTGTATGTGTTATGTGTTTTTAACTTTTTTAATTTGGCGCCGGGCTCCATCCCCGTGCGTTGCACCGCTCGCAGGGAACGTAGCCCGGCACTGTGATGAATCAAGCAGAGGACACAGCTCGCACACACAGCGGGAGGACATCGCAGAATCCTGGGGACAAGGTAAGCAACTTTGCCTGGATCCTACAATGCGATCCCGAGTGTGGCTCAGGGTTACCGCTTTTGGTATGGAAAATTCCCCCCCGATCCACACTCGGGAATACCATTGCCTTGCAGGGGATTTTTTTTTCTTTAACTGCAGTCTACTGCCACTTTAAAGAAGAGTTAAACAACAACTGACCAATAGAGAAAATAGCCTGATGCCTAGTACACACAATCGGTTTTCTGGGCGGTAAAAAGTCAGCGGGGAAAACCGAGGGGAAAACCGAGAGCCTGCTCGGCTGTCTTTTCCCCCTACACACAGCCGGGTTTTGACAGGAAAACTGCTATTAAGAGCTTTGGTTGGGAATCCAGGCCGTGTGTATGCTCCATCGGCACTGGCTCACAGTGTTTAACATTGAAAACTGCCGAGAAGAATAAACGCAGGGAATCCCGGCAGGAAAATAGAGAACCTGCCGGGAAAACTGCAATTTAGCATATACACGGCCATTTTTCCTGGCGAAAAACTGTCATGGCAGTTTTCCTGCTGGGAAAACCGGTCGTGTGTACGAGGCATGACACTATAGAGCAGCCCTATTCAACCAGGGTGCCTTCAGGTTTCTTCAGGGGTGGCAAAATGACAAAAAATTGCCCAACAATTGTATACAAGCCAGTAGGTGGATCAAACCTGCTATTTCGTTAACAAAGCCACAGGTTTTCATTGTGCACCATTACATCTTCCAGCTGCCGGTTTCCTAACAACCAGTGATATCATCAATTGACAAGTAGGACATTGGGCGCCTGCACAGCATCCTTGTTTGCCCCTCAACTGCCCCTCTCTGTCAGCACTGGGGTTACAGTAGCTGAGTGAGTGAGAAAAGTGTTTGCTTTGGAAGAATTGGTCACCTCTAATGTTTGGTGTCCTACATGTGTGGATGTTGCTGCATTATGTAAAATTATTAGTTTCGTTTTTGTAAATTTTATAATGAGGTGCCTCAAGATTGTGCAAAATTTTAAAGGGTGCCTTGACTAAAAAAATATTGAGAAAAACTACTATAGACTAAGAACAGTTGACCAGAAAAGGAAATAATATGAAGGCAACCTCTGCACTGTACAAAGTGTATGGAGATGCCTGTGCTCACCACCAACAGTGTAATGAATCAGATACCGCAGAGAGTGAACTGCCTTACAGAAGTGATACAATGTTGCAGGCTTTTTTCTTTTGGGATGGAATGTTATTATGAAATGTTGCATTCTCCTTGTGAAAGACAGCAAATAAGAATTGACATTTCACACATTTTACAAACATATGGGTATTAATTGTGACTTTTGTGTGAATGCTGAGACATTTGCAAAGTGTTTTTTTTAATTTTTATTAAATAGACCCTTTAGTGTTAATAGGAATCTCTTTATTATTTTGTTTATTCGATTTTTCTTAACATTACCTACATGCAGGGGTGTAGCTAGCGCAGTGGCGGCCCGTAATGCAGGGTGCAGGGGTGTCGCCCCTATCAATGGGTCCAGCCCCCTAATCTACATGTGGGGTCCCGGATGCATGGATTCCAATAGGTTTTCTCTTAAGCACGTGATTAAAGCCAGAGGCTCTAATAGGCTTTTAAAAAGGGTGGGCTCAGGACGCAGAGCACTGTGCCCCGAGCCCACCCAGTTGTGTAAAAATAGCGAACGAATATTCACTATTGTCACACTGATTCTCCTCCCGGCCAATCAGGAAGCGATCCCATTGCCGCCGTGATGTCAAGAAGGAGATGCAGGGGAAGCCGCTGCCCATCGCCCGGAGGGTAGCGCTGCCCGTGCCATAGATACCCGACCAACCGGGGGTATCTGTGGGTGTATTGTTTGCCCCCCCAAGAATGTACCACCAGACACCGCACCCAGGGTACATGCCCCACATCTCGAGTGCCTGGGTGATGCCCTTAATCTTCCTATGAGGTGGCACATCTCTACTACAGAAAAACTGACATTTATGTGCAAATAAAATGCCACATAAATTGCCAGTAAATGACAGCTCTACATTGCTTATTTCCATTTGCAAACAAACTGGCTGGGCATTGCCTTCATCTATACCAGGCCCTTATTTTAGTTGAAGGTCTGAATAGACGGTAATAGAGAGCCCACAAAAAAACGCTTGTGATTCTCCTAAAAATACATACCAGCCGTATATCATTGATAAAGGTCTGGTATCGATGTCAAGGGGGACCCCACATAAAAAACAGCATGGGGTAGCCTCCCAAATCCATAAAAGAATGTTATCCAAGCATACAGCCTGGCAAGCCAAGAAAGGACGGGGGGGATCTCTTCCCCACAACCCTGGCCTAGTGGTTTTGTGGGTCTGTGGGTTTACTGGAATCTACCTCCCATGTGAATGAGTGAGAGATGCATAGTACCCACTTTTTGACAAGCCCTGTATTAAAAAATAAAAAAAGTCCTACGATATAAATCTATTGTCAAACACATTGTCCAGTGATGCAGACCCACAACAATCACAATGAACGATTACCGCCGATATACCCCCCAAAAAAACCTGCAGACCGATGTACACGTCTGATCCTGCTAACTGCTGGAGACAAATAACAGCTCCCGAGCTACCATCTGCAATGTAAACAAAGAGGCATACCTGTAACAAAGGGTATGCCTGGTGATGTAATTAACAAAATTGACGGATATAGAGGGACATAAATGGATATATTTATCTTATACACGTTATATTCATCTTCCACCTGCTCCCCACTGGGTCTCTCCCAGTCCTGCCCCTTCAGCTCTCAGACTAGACATGCCATGCCACCACCAGCTGGGAAACCAGCTTTGGTATCCTGGCTCAGCCGATTTACATACCGTATACGCATCCACTACTGAAGAAGCTCACAAAGCACTTAGAGTTTTAAAGATGCCGAAGTACTACTATGTATCAACATTTGTAATTTTTAAGCATGTATTTCAACATGTAGTTATTCCTAATCGATTTGAGAATTCTCTCTATGCATTTTATGTATGATGACCACTTCAATCATCTATCTTATATAAATTCAGATATTATGTTTACTCCATATCCAGTGGTCATGAGTGTTCACCTCATTTAAAGTCCCAGGGTTAATTATGTTTTGTTCTATATGTTTATGGAGATGGAGGTGTATCACTGGTGGCACCAGACCACTTATTTCATTTGTTTATTTAACCAAATTTGGCCACTATCCTCGTGCCCTTGTTTACAAGGTTGGAAATGCCCACCAAGGAAAATAATCAGTTCAGGAGATGTCCCTAGTTGCTAAAGATGCAGGTTAAGAGCACCCCACATATATGCTACAGTCCTTGTAGCCACACAATAAGCTTTATTTACTATGCCAGAAGCAAGAGTCTAACAGACACATACAAACCTCAGCACAGTCAATGTAATGAAAACTCTTCCATTACAGTAACTTTTCAGCCAAACGTAAAGCGGAGTTATAAAAAAATAAAATAAAAGTCAGCAGTTACAAATACTGTAGCTGCTGACTTTTAATATAAGTACACTTACCTGTCCAGGTATCCAGTGATGTTGGCACCGCTAGCCCATTCCTTCACCGGCTTCGGGTGCAGGTGCTGGCATCCTTACTAGGGGAAACAGCCTGTTTCCTACTCTGCATGTGTGAGTCGTGCTGTGCTTTCTCAATGGTCCCACTGTCTTCTGGGACCTGTGTGTCTCCCAGAAGGCAGCGGGGGGAGGGGAGGAAGGGCTGAAAATTACATAGATTGCCATGATCGTTGTGCTGCGATCTTACCTGGAAGTGGGAGCGGGTACCTGGTTTTGACCCACCCCCACAAAAAAGTGCCAAATGTGGCAGTGGAGGGGGAGGGTGTAAACAAGCGGAGCTTCAATTTTTGGGTGTAGCTCTGCTTTAAAGAAGAACTGTATTAAGTTATTAATTATCTAATGTTTTCTGACATCTATTGGTGGTCAATCTACCTTAAAGCATATTTAAACCAGGTCAATAAAATAGCATATAAGCATTAACATGTTATTGTAATTTTAGAAAAATGTTTTCAATCTTCATACATTTGCAACGTTCATGAAAAGAAAACCTGGTGATCCTGCCATGCCAGTCCTTGTTCAGGCACTAACTGGTATGGGGTGACAACTTTCTCCCAACTGTCACCCTGTCACCAAACTGGTGGCTATGAGTGATTATTCTATTGCATATTTCACAGGTATAATCCAGTATTGCTGCCATGTGAAAGTCGGTAATATGCAGCTAATGTTGAAGTGAGTGCAAAAAGACAGGAAGCTACAGGAGAATAGCAGCACTAAAATACAACAATGATACACAACATTGACAAAAACAGAATAAAAAGTAATTATATAGCAAAAAACTTTTCAGGTGAAAATTGTCAGTGTCCCTGTTGCATATTGCGGTTCCTGGCTCATTCATCACTCCAGGATATATGAGCTAAAAGGAGGAACCACTAGGGGGGGGGGGGGGGGTAACAGGTGCGGCTTTTAAAAACACTAGCCACCAAAAAGACTAAAAAATGAATTCTTTTTTATAGGCTGCCTTCTGTTTGGAAGTGCCCCCTGTGGGGACAAAATCACATTTTGCCTGATTTACTAAAGTAGCTGAGAATATTCACCCAAAAAATGTATACATTTTCAATTCAATTAGCCATCTTCTAATTTTGCAATTTTAAATGAAGAATTTCAACTCTAATTTATCAAATGTGTATGAGAGTGTGAAACTCCTGCGCTACCAATCGTGTCTTATGTCAAATCAGGGAAAATTGTTTTTCCCTGTTGAAGTCACGTGGTTTGGTATGCAACGCGTAGGGAGGTGCCTATAGGAGCGTGAACCGTAGGTAACATCATACCAGGAAGAACAGTACCCCCCATTTATGTTTGTTGATTTTTTACCCATGTAAGTAATATTTTAGCGTGTAATAAAGTGCATTTTAAACATACTACACTATTGGGCTATCCTCTCTGTTCCCACATGATACACAAGTACCTAATAGCACATGGGCAAAACGTTCTTAAAGGGACCACAACCCCATTACTAAGGAGGAAACTCTAAGTCTACAAGAACACCCTAGTGAGTGGGAGAACATACTACAGAGACACTTGAGATCCCAGAATGCAAATCTGATGTGAGAAAAGCTAGCTGGATACGATTACACATGCATATATACTACACCATTAAGGTGAGGGCACTGAGAGCACTGAGGTGATTGGGAAGTAGATAGAAGATTATTTAAAGCTGGAATTCACATTTATTCTTTTTTATGAACTGTTATCACACTGTTATATTTGAATGTTTATTGGATTATTTATTACCGTATTTATCAGCGTATAACACGCACAGGCGTATAACACGCACCATAACTTTAAGAGGGAAGTTTCAGGAAAAAAACTTTCCACAGCCCCCTGCGTATAACACGCAGGCACAGTTTACCCTCTATTTTCAGGGTAAAAAGGTGAGTGTTATACACCAATAAATACAGTATTTATTGGTCATTATATATTACACTTATTCATTAATGGTGATGTATTTTTTGCTGTAAGGTAGCATTTCTATGAATTGGCAGCCCAGCATTTTTATTCTTATTCATTCCTTTAGTAAAAAACAAACAAAAATGATACTGTCCCCAAAGGGTAAATTCTAAGCAGAAGGCAGCCTTTAGGTCTATTGCACTAACACTGCTATACACCCCTCATAATTTTGTATGTATGCCAATGAATATATATGAAATACTGTATTTATTGGCATATAAAACTCACTTTTTTACCCTGAAAATAGAGGGTAATCTGTGCCTGCATGTTATACGCAGGGGGCTGTGGCAAGTTTTTTTCCTGAAACTTCCCTCTTAAAGTTAGGGTGCGTGTTATACGCCTGTGCGTGTTATACGCTGATAAATACGGTAGTTCAATTCTAGTGGGGAATAGGAGAAATTGCCCACATCCCTAATATAAAACACAGAAAAACAGCAAAAATCCTCTAGCGGGACTTTTTAGAGCAATGACTCCAAAAATATGTATGCAAAATAATTGAATGTAGAAAATATAAGTTTAATAATACAAAATCTAAAACCATGGACACTACAAAGCTGTATCAACAATTTACAAGTTAAGATTGATATAACATATTATTCATCATGAGATCACAGGGCAACCACTAATTTACATCACTCTTGTGCAATTGAACAGAGTGATACTCAACGCGTTTCAAGGTTATTTGTTATTCCTCTTCATCAGGAGTAGGTGGTATGAATGTTTATGATATCTATAATTCATAAAATTGGTGATCTAGTGCCTCTCGGACTCTGCGTTTTACGCCATGTCCGCTCTGGCCTATTGCTCGCTACTCTGCGGCAGGGCAACACGCCGCAAGCCCGGAGGGGGGGCATCCTGGGGATGCCCGCTCCTCACACTGGCCATGTATGCATCTATGCTGATGCCCCATCCTCATGCTATGGGTGTCTCCCTTGCATTCATTCCCTCCCCCCACCCCACCCTCTTCCCCTCCCCTTCCCCTCCTCACTCTAAGTATAAAAACGGCAGCAGCTGTGATGTTTACTCCTGCTGCTTTCCTGACGAGGAGAAATCCTTTCGAGACCTTTGACACTCACATGTCAAGCCATTCATTTTGGTAAGCCCTGTATATGCTACTTTGTGTTTTGGTTTGTTGAGGGGAGGATTATCCTCTTCCAGTTTGTGCTGCTCTGGGACTGCTTTGCCTTATAGGTGTGCCAATTTTGGGCTATCCATTCAATCTCTTTATGCTGATATATCTATTTTATTCTTATACTGCTTGTATGCATATGGAGAGGCCCTCTAAGCACTTTGTGCGTATGGACCATATATGCAGTGAACCTTTAATCTTGATAATTATTTTTTGTACTTACTCTTTTAGGCATATTCTAACAACTCAAGATATAGACATATACCTACAGAGGTGATTGTCCTGGCATTCGTCTCAGTGGATATCGCTCTTTTGCAAATACCAATCCCTAAGTAAGCATAGCTACTGTATATACTGTGAGGGGGTTAACTCGGTAGCGGGTGTGTGTGACCCCCTGGTTGGGCTCCCCACACAAAAACAGGGCCAGCAGACGGAGGTTGTGGTTTTCAAAATCAAAAGGTGCGGTTTATTTCTCTATGTACAGTGACAAAACACAGCAAAGCCAAAAAGAAACATAAACAAAATAAATCCTGGTCAGTTTGACCTCTGACTAAACATGCAGGTTTCCTAAACTAACAACTGGGATCAGCCTGGTGCTGTCCTAGTCCCTAAGTCCCTGGTTTAGTAAAAGTCCAAACAAATAGCCACACAGGCTTTGCCTCACCGCACAGGGGTTCACTCTCCCTAGACAGTCCACACAGGTCTGGTTCCAGGCATGAGCAAACACCTAATGAAGCTGGGAGTTTTTATAGAGGCCTTAAACGAGCTGACAAGCTTCAGCTGGTCTCCTCAACTCCCTGCCTGCACGACGCCCAGCACTCTCCCTAGAGGTATGAATCATTCATGAGCCCACTAGCCTCAGCTGGGCTTCATCAACTCCCTAGTTGTATAAGTCGGCATAAAGCCTGAATCTGGGAGAAATATATCTACCCCCCTGGATGCAACCAGGTGACTTTACCTTCCTGCTGTCACATACCCCCCCTCTTGTTTTTAACCTTGGGGTTGGAACACCAGCAATCAGGCATTCATGTACTCGAGACAAAGCATCCACATTCCCCATTTGAACGCCAGGGCGATGCTTTACTGTGAAGTTGAATTCCTGTAGGGCCAGGAACCACCTATTCACTCTTCTATTTGTCTCCTTGTTTTGAGCCATCCACTTTAACGGAGCGTGATCCGTAACCATGTCAAAGTGCCTACCTAGCAGATAGTACCGAAGGGAATCTAGAGCCCACTTCACCGCTAAACACTCCTTTTCAACCGTGGCGTAATTTACCTCATGGGACTTCAACTTCCTGCTGAGGTAAATGACTGGGTGCTCTTCCCCGTTCCAGACCTGGGACAATACTGCTCCTAACCCCACATCTGACGCATCACTTCGTACGACAAAGTCTTTAGAGAAGTCGGGTGAGTACAACACTGGCTGGCTACATAAGGCTTGTTTCAAGAATTGGAATGCTGCCTCCGCCTCGGGGGTCCATTTAATCATGACCGACCCTTTCCCTTTCGTCTGGTTGGTTAGGGGCACAGCCTTAGAAGCAAAGTGGGGAATGAAGCGCCGATAATAACCCGCGATTCCCAGAAAGGCTCGTACCTGCTTCTTGCTGTTGGGACGTGGCCAACTCTGGATGGCCTCGACTTTGTTGAGTTGGGGTTTTATTACTCCCCTGCCAATGGTGTACCCAAGATATTTGGCCTCCTCCTGCCCAATGGTACACTTCTTGGGGTTAGCCGTAAACCCCGCTTCCCGGATAGAGTCTAGGACTGCTTGCACTTTTGGCAGATGTGAGGCCCAATCTGTGCTATGGACAATTACGTCATCCAGGTAAGCCGCAGCATACTTCCGATGGGGCCTCAGTATCTGGTCCATTTTCCGCTGGAATGTGGCCGGCGCATTCTGTAACCCGAACGGCATTCTCTTATATTGGAACGCCCCGTCTGGGGTTACAAATGCGGTTTTCTCTTTGGCCGACTTGGCCAGGGGAATTTGCCAATACCCTTTTGTGAGGTCAAGAGTCGTCATGTATCGGGCTGTTCCCAGCCGGTCGATCAACTCATCTATACGTGGCATGGGGTAGGTGTCAAATTTTGTAACTTTGTTCAACTGACGAAAATCGTTACAAAATCGCCAGCTCCCATCCGGTTTAGGCACCAACACAATGGGACTAGACCAATCACTTTGGGACTCCTCTATCACCCCTAAGTTCAGCATTTTCTGTACTTCCTCCCGTATTGCCTCCCGTCGGGCCTCTGGGATCCGATAGGGTTTTAACTTCACCCTTTCACCGGGCGGGGTAATAATATCATGCTCTACCCCAGATGTTTGTCCCGGCAGCTCAGAGAACACCTCCTTGTTGCGAAGCACAAACTCCTTAACCTCCTGTTGTTGGGGTTGTGACAAGGTGGCTGCTATTCCAACCTCCGGAATCACGCAACCAGTTTGAGCTGGTGACCAAGTTTCTGCGACTAGGGACTCTCTATCCCTCCAGGCTTTCAACAGATTAACGTGATATATCTGTTCGGGCTTTCGCCTTCCTGGTTGTCTGACCTTGTAATTCACTTCGCTCACTTTTTCCATTATCTCGTAGGGGCCTTGCCATTTGGCAAGGAATTTACTTTCAACCGTAGGGACAAGTACCAATATCCTATCCCCCGGGGAAAAGGTACGGGTCTTTGCTCCACGGTTGTACACTCTCTGCTGTGCCAACTGCGCTTGGGCCAAATGTTCCTTCACGATGGGCATTACCTGTGCAATTAGATCTTGCATCAGGGCGACATGCTCAATCACACTCCTGTGGGGAGAACTCTCACTTTCCCAAGTTTCCTTGGCAATATCCAACAGCCCTCTTGGGTGTCTCCCATACAGTAACTCAAAGGGGGAGAATCCCGTAGAGGATTGGGGCACCTCCCTAATAGCAAACATCAAATAAGGAAGTAGACAGTCCCAATCCTTTCCATCTCTATCCACCACTTTCTTCAACATTTGTTTTAGGGTTTTGTTGAATCTTTCAACCAGCCCATCGGTTTGGGGGTGATACACAGATGTACGCAATTGCGTCACTTTGAGCAATTTACACAGCTCTTTCATAACCCGGGACATAAAGGGTGTACCTTGGTCCGTAAGCAGTTCTTTACAAATACCCACCCGGCTAAAAACAAGAGATAGCTCTTTGGCTATGGTTTTGGCCGAGGTATTTCTGAGAGGGATCGCTTCTGGATAACGGGTGGCATAGTCCATTATAACCAATATGTACTGGTGCCCCCTAGCGGACTTGATTATAGGACCTACCAAATCCATTGCGATTCTCTCAAACGGGACCTCAATGATGGGTAGAGGGACCAGCGGGCTACGGAAATGTGGCATCGGGGCCGACCTCTGACACACAGGGCAGGAGGAACAATAATTTTCTATGTCCTTCATCACCCCAGGCCAATAGAATCTCTGTAATACCCTCTCTCGGGTTTTCTCTGTCCCCAGATGACCTCCAAGAATGTGCCCATGGGCCAACTCCAACACCAACTTCCTGTAAGGTTTGGGCACCACAAGCTGCTCAACGGTTTCTTCTGCCCTTTTTGCCACCCGATACAGTAGGTCCTTCTCTACGCTGAAGTATGGGTAAGTGCAGGTATTATCTGGGTTCACTAACTCGCCATCTATTTCCACTACGTTTTCCCGTGCCTTTATTAGGGCGGGGTCTTTTAACTGTTCTGTGGCAAAATTTTCCCTGTGAACCTCCAGATCAGAAAACTCCACAGACGGTAGGTTTTCGTCTGAGGAGGTGGGCTCCTCTCCAGTTTCTTGAGTCTCCCCTGCCAATACTGACAAGGGAAATTCTGGAGAGTCCTCACCACTCTCAGAGGAGTTCTGGCTATCACATTCCTGGTACATAGGGGCACCAGTGGGGGGCTCAGGATCATCCCAAAGTTCCCAGAACTTCGGAAAATCCCTTCCCACAATGGCATCATGCGGTAATTGAGATACTAACCCCACTGGATGAGAGAGGGTACCTTTGGGGGTCTCGAAACACACTGTAGTCACTGGATACTCTCGGGTGTCCCCATGCACACAAATAACAGCTACCTTGCTATTCCCAGAGACCTCTGTTTTAACTAATTCAGCCTTTATCAGGGTCACAAGGCTACCTGAATCCAGTAATACCACAACATTTCTACCATTAATACACATTTTGCATAAATGTTTCTCAGTTCCCCGAATGGCAGTGCATGCGACTGTCGCACACAGCGACTGACGTCTGTCCATCAGAAAGTCACATTGCATGGGTTCCTCCACAACCGGGCAATTTGCTGCAATATGTCCCGCTTGCCGGCAGCGGTAGCAAACAATCCATTTGGCTGCCTCTTGAGCCCCTGACTTCCCAGGCTGTTCTCGCCAAACTTTGGGTAGAGCTCCCACCCTCTCACTCTCTCCACCCTCACCCCTTGGAATCCTCTTATCCGCCCCTGGGGATGGTCTGGTCTTAGGGTGGAAAGTCCGAGAGTCTCTGGAAGAGGCCGTCAGGTTCTCTGTAGCCAAGTATTTCTCTACACGATCCACAAGACCACCGGCCGTCTCTGGGTCTCCATGGCTTACCCACTTTTGGATGGCAGTAGGAAGAGCTCTCAAAAACCGATCCATTACAACACGTTCCACAATCTCTGGTGCGGACAAAGTCTCTGGCTGTAGCCACTTCCTGCTCAGGTGAATGAGATCATACATTTGAGACCTGGGGGGTTTTCCAAGCTGGAAAGTCCAGTTATGCACACGCTGAGCCCGGACAGCCAGGGTGACACCCAGCCTTGCCAATATTTCAGCTTTTAGCATCACATAGTCTTTTGCTTGGTCAGGCTCTAGGTCATAGTAAGCCTTCTGCGATTCACCAGTTAACAGAGGAGCCACCAGTCCAGCCCACTGCTCCTCAGGCCACTTTTCTCTTTCAGCAGTCCTTTCAAATGTGGTCAAAAATACCTCTGGATCATCCTCTCCAGTCATTTTTGTCAATAAACGACTCACCCCAAAGGACGCGGTATTAGTGGGACGGCTTTCCTCACTGGTCTGCGGACGTTGCTGCATTACTGCTTCCATTTGTTGTAGTCTCTGCTCTTGCTTCTGTAACAGGTCTATGAAGCGGGCCTCAGATTGCTGCTGGGCTTGTTGATGAGCTTGCTGCTGGGCTGCAAGGCTCCTTTGCAAACCTGCATTTGTCTGCTGTTGATTGGCATTTGCTAGAGCCAGCTGTTTCAGTATCTCCTCCATGCTGGCTTAAAAAAAACTGCCACTGGTTCTCCACCAACTGTGAGGGGGTTAACTCGGTAGCGGGTGTGTGTGACCCCCTGGTTGGGCTCCCCACACAAAAACAGGGCCAGCAGACGGAGGTTGTGGTTTTCAAAATCAAAAGGTGCGGTTTATTTCTCTATGTACAGTGACAAAACACAGCAAAGCCAAAAAGAAACATAAACAAAATAAATCCTGGTCAGTTTGACCTCTGACTAAACATGCAGGTTTCCTAAACTAACAACTGGGATCAGCCTGGTGCTGTCCTAGTCCCTAAGTCCCTGGTTTAGTAAAAGTCCAAACAAATAGCCACACAGGCTTTGCCTCACCGCACAGGGGTTCACTCTCCCTAGACAGTCCACACAGGTCTGGTTCCAGGCATGAGCAAACACCTAATGAAGCTGGGAGTTTTTATAGAGGCCTTAAACGAGCTGACAAGCTTCAGCTGGTCTCCTCAACTCCCTGCCTGCACGACGCCCAGCACTCTCCCTAGAGGTATGAATCATTCATGAGCCCACTAGCCTCAGCTGGGCTTCATCAACTCCCTAGTTGTATAAGTCGGCATAAAGCCTGAATCTGGGAGAAATATATCTACCCCCCTGGATGCAACCAGGTGACTTTACCTTCCTGCTGTCACAATACATATACATATCTAGCTCCTCTGCCCTCTAGTTGAGTAGCATAGAAATATCACAAGCATGCACATATATATACTTGTGCAATGTTTTTAAAATAAAACATTTTATTATCTCAAATTATAGATCAGAGACACCGATAGCAATTTGTCATCTATTTTGGCTTCTGGATTCTCCATTTTGGAACTCTTTCAGTTTTTATGCCGTGTACCCTTTTAGTGAGGTAGGTTTAGACACCACGTTAAAAAACATATAATCTATTCCTACTTCTTTATCATTATATACATGCATGTTATTTATATGTGCATCTATATTTCCCACTAATTCTATATCTATTTATTTTTATGTTTATTGCTAGATCTGGGTCCCCTTCACTTTGATGCAGAGTGTCTAGTTTTGGGTCGGGTTTCTCAACTATACCTGCCACCCCTTTTGACGGTCGTGTTGATGACCTTGCCTGTCTCCAATCCTCTTTTTGGTGCTGTGGGGCTAGCATAGCCATATTTCCTTGTTTCTTTTAACCACTTAAGCCCCGGACCATTTGGCTGGCCAAAGACCAGAGCACATTTTGCGATTCGGCACTGCGTCGCTTTAACTGACAATTGCGTGGTCATGCGACGTGGTTTGCAAACAAAATTTATGTTCTTTTTTTCCCCACAAATAGAGCTTTCTTTTGGTGGTATTTGATCACCTCTGCGGTTTTTATTTTTTGCGCTATAAACAAAAAAAGAGCGACAATTTTGAAAAAAAAGCAATATTTTTAACTTTTTGCTATAATAAATATAAATATATAAATATATCCCCAAAAAATATATAATTTTTTTTTCCTCAGTTTAGGCTGATACGTATTCTTCTACATATTTTTGGTAAAAAAATCACAATAAGCGTTTATTGATTGGTTTGCGCAAAAGTTATAGCGTCTACAAAATAGGGGATCGTTTTATGGCATTTTTATTAATTATTTATTTTTTTACTAGTAATGGCGGCGAGCAGTGATTTTTTTCGCGACTGGACACATCGGACACTTTTGGGGCTATTTTGGGACCATTCACATTTACACAGCGATCAGTGCTATAAATATGCACTTATTACTGTGTAAATGTGACTGGCAGTGAAGGGGTTAACCAGGAGGGGGCGCTGAAGGGGTTAAGTGTGTCCTAGGGATGTGTTCTAACTGTAGGGGGGATGGGCTACGTGTGACACGACACTGATCACTGTTTCCGATTACAGGGAGCTGTGATCAGTGTCCTGTCACTAGGAAGAATGGGGAAATGCTTGTTTACATCAGCATTTCCCCGTTCTTCCTCTCCGTGAGACGATCGCGGGTATCCCCGCAGACATCAAATCCGCGGGACCCGCGGTCGAACTCACGGAGCTTGCGGCGGACGTTAAGCGCTTCTTAAAGGGGATGTACCTGTATGCCCATCTGCCTGTCTGTGCCATTCTGCCAACGTACATCGTCGTACGCTGGTCGGCAAGCGGTTAATAAATCCTTGATGTGACGTATCAATATATATATATGGTCAGTAGACAATGCTGTCAATATATAAATTGCTTGTCTGTCGACAATTTTTTGTCTAAATATTTGTATGCATATATTCTTTACTTATTTGTACTTTTTATGAATTATAGATATTGTGACAGCAGGAAGGTAAAGTCACCTGGTTGCATCCAGGGGGGTAGATATATTTCTCCCAGATTCAGGCTTTATGCCGACTTATACAACTAGGGAGTTGATGAAGCCCAGCTGAGGCTAGTGGGCTCATGAATGACTCATACCTCTAGGGAGAGTGCTGGGCGTCGTGAGGCAGGGAGTTGATGAGACCAGCTGAAGCTTGTCAGCTCATTTAGGCCTCTATAAGAACTCCCAGATTCATTAGGTGTTAGCTCATGCCTGGAACCAGACCTGTGTGGACTGTCTAGGGAGAGTGAACCCCTGTGCGGTGAGGCAAAGCCTGTGTGGCTATTTGTTTGGACTTTTACTAAACCAGGGACTTAGGGACTAGGACAGCACCAGGCTGATCCCAGTTGTTAGTTTAGGAAACCTGCATGTTTAGTCAGAGGTCAAACTGACCAGGATTTATTTTGTTTATGTTTCTTTTTGGCTTTGCTGTGTTTTTGTCACTGTACATAGAGAAATAAACCGCACCTTTTGATTTTGAAAACCACAACCTCCGTCTGCTGGCCCTGTTTTTGTGTGGGGAGCCCAACCAGGGGGTCACACACACCCGCTACCGAGTTAACCCCCTCACAGTTGGTGGAGAACCAGTGGCAGTTTTTTTTAAGCCAGCATGGAGGAGATACTGAAACAGCTGGCTCTAGCAAATGCCAATCAACAGCAGACAAATGCAGGTTTGCAAAGGAGCCTTGCAGCCCAGCAGCAAGCTCATCAACAAGCCCAGCAGCAATCTGAGGCCCGCTTCATAGACCTGTTACAGAAGCAAGAGCAGAGACTACAACAAATGGAAGCAGTAATGCAGCAACGTCCGCAGACCAGTGAGGAAAGCCGTCCCACTAATACCGCGTCCTTTGGGGTGAGTCGTTTATTGACAAAAATGACTGGAGAGGATGATCCAGAGGTATTTTTGACCACATTTGAAAGGACTGCTGAAAGAGAAAAGTGGCCTGAGGAGCAGTGGGCTGGACTGGTGGCTCCTCTGTTAACTGGTGAATCGCAGAAGGCTTACTATGACCTAGAGCCTGACCAAGCAAAAGACTATGTGATGCTAAAAGCTGAAATATTGGCAAGGCTGGGTGTCACCCTGGCTGTCCGGGCTCAGCGTGTGCATAACTGGACTTTCCAGCTTGGAAAACCCCCCAGGTCTCAAATGTATGATCTCATTCACCTGAGCAGGAAGTGGCTACAGCCAGAGACTTTGTCCGCACCAGAGATTGTGGAACGTGTTGTAATGGATCGGTTTTTGAGAGCTCTTCCTACTGCCATCCAAAAGTGGGTAAGCCATGGAGACCCAGAGACGGCCGGTGGTCTTGTGGATCGTGTAGAGAAATACTTGGCTACAGAGAACCTGACGGCCCCTTCCAGAGACTCTCGGACTTTCCACCCTAAGACCAGACCATCCCCAGGGGCGGATAAGAGGATTCCAAGGGGTGAGGGTGGAGAGAGTGAGAGGGTGGGAGCTCTACCCAAAGTTTGGCGAGAACAGCCTGGGAAGTCAGGGGCTCAAGAGGCAGCCAAATGGATTGTTTGCTACCGCTGCCGGCAAGCGGGACATATTGCAGCAAATTGCCCGGTTGTGGAGGAACCCATGCAATGTGACTTTCTGATGGACAGACGTCAGTCGCTGTGTGCGACAGTCGCATGCACTGCCATTCGGGGAACTGAGAAACATTTATGCAAAATGTGTATTAATGGTAGAAATGTTGTGGTATTACTGGATTCAGGTAGCCTTGTGACCCTGATAAAGGCTGAATTAGTTAAAACAGAGGTCTCTGGGAATAGCAAGGTAGCTGTTATTTGTGTGCATGGGGACACCCGAGAGTATCCAGTGACTACAGTGTGTTTCGAGACCCCCAAAGGTACCCTCTCTCATCCAGTGGGGTTAGTATCTCAATTACCGCATGATGCCATTGTGGGAAGGGATTTTCCGAAGTTCTGGGAACTGTGGGATGATCCTGAGCCCCCCACTGGTGCCCCTATGTACCAGGAATGTGATAGCCAGAACTCCTCTGAGAGTGGTGAGGACTCTCCAGAATTTCCCTTGTCAGTATTGGCAGGGGAGACTCAAGGAAACTGGAGAGGAGCCCACCTCCTCAGACGAAAACCTACCGTCTGTGGAGTTTTCTGATCTGGAGGTTCACAGGGAAAATTTTGCCACAGAACAGTTAAAAGACCCCGCCCTAATAAAGGCACGGGAAAACGTAGTGGAAATAGATGGCGAGTTAGTGAACCCAGATAATACCTGCACTTACCCATACTTCAGCGTAGAGAAGGACCTACTGTATCGGGTGGCAAAAAGGGCAGAAGAAACCGTTGAGCAGCTTGTGGTGCCCAAACCTTACAGGAAGTTGGTGTTGGAGTTGGCCCATGGGCACATTCTTGGAGGTCATCTGGGGACAGAGAAAACCCGAGAGAGGGTATTACAGAGATTCTATTGGCCTGGGGTGATGAAGGACATAGAAAATTATTGTTCCTCCTGCCCTGTGTGTCAGAGGTCGGCCCCGATGCCACATTTCCGTAGCCCGCTGGTCCCTCTACCCATCATTGAGGTCCCGTTTGAGAGAATCGCAATGGATTTGGTAGGTCCTATAATCAAGTCCGCTAGGGGGCACCAGTACATATTGGTTATAATGGACTATGCCACCCGTTATCCAGAAGCGATCCCTCTCAGAAATACCTCGGCCAAAACCATAGCCAAAGAGCTATCTCTTGTTTTTAGCCGGGTGGGTATTTGTAAAGAACTGCTTACGGACCAAGGTACACCCTTTATGTCCCGGGTTATGAAAGAGCTTTGTAAATTGCTCAAAGTGACGCAATTGCGTACATCTGTGTATCACCCCCAAACCGATGGGCTGGTTGAAAGATTCAACAAAACCCTAAAACAAATGTTGAAGAAAGTGGTGGATAGAGATGGAAAGGATTGGGACTGTCTACTTCCTTATTTGATGTTTGCTATTAGGGAGGTGCCCCAATCCTCTACGGGATTCTCCCCCTTTGAGTTACTGTATGGGAGACACCCAAGAGGGCTGTTGGATATTGCCAAGGAAACTTGGGAAAGTGAGAGTTCTCCCCACAGGAGTGTGATTGAGCATGTCGCCCTGATGCAAGATCTAATTGCACAGGTAATGCCCATCGTGAAGGAACATTTGGCCCAAGCGCAGTTGGCACAGCAGAGAGTGTACAACCGTGGAGCAAAGACCCGTACCTTTTCCCCGGGGGATAGGATATTGGTACTTGTCCCTACGGTTGAAAGTAAATTCCTTGCCAAATGGCAAGGCCCCTACGAGATAATGGAAAAAGTGAGCGAAGTGAATTACAAGGTCAGACAACCAGGAAGGCGAAAGCCCGAACAGATATATCACGTTAATCTGTTGAAAGCCTGGAGGGATAGAGAGTCCCTAGTCGCAGAAACTTGGTCACCAGCTCAAACTGGTTGCGTGATTCCGGAGGTTGGAATAGCAGCCACCTTGTCACAACCCCAACAACAGGAGGTTAAGGAGTTTGTGCTTCGCAACAAGGAGGTGTTCTCTGAGCTGCCGGGACAAACATCTGGGGTAGAGCATGATATTATTACCCCGCCCGGTGAAAGGGTGACGTTAAAACCCTATCGGATCCCAGAGGCCCGACGGGAGGCAATACGGGAGGAAGTACAGAAAATGCTGAACTTAGGGGTGATAGAGGAGTCCCAAAGTGATTGGTCTAGTCCCATTGTGTTGGTGCCTAAACCGGATGGGAGCTGGCGATTTTGTAACGATTTTCGTCAGTTGAACAAAGTTACAAAATTTGACACCTACCCCATGCCACGTATAGATGAGTTGATCGACCGGCTGGGAACAGCCCGATACATGACGACTCTTGACCTCACAAAAGGGTATTGGCAAATTCCCCTGGCCAAGTCGGCCAAAGAGAAAACCGCATTTGTAACCCCAGACGGGGCGTTCCAATATAAGAGAATGCCGTTCGGGTTACAGAATGCGCCGGCCACATTCCAGCGGAAAATGGACCAGATACTGAGGCCCCATCGGAAGTATGCTGCGGCTTACCTGGATGACGTAATTGTCCATAGCACAGATTGGGCCTCACATCTGCCAAAAGTGCAAGCAGTCCTAGACTCTATCCGGGAAGCGGGGTTTACGGCTAACCCCAAGAAGTGTACCATTGGGCAGGAGGAGGCCAAATATCTTGGGTACACCATTGGCAGGGGAGTAATAAAACCCCAACTCAACAAAGTCGAGGCCATCCAGAGTTGGCCACGTCCCAACAGCAAGAAGCAGGTATGAGCCTTTCTGGGAATCGCGGGTTATTATCGGCGCTTCATTCCCCACTTTGCTTCTAAGGCTGTGCCCCTAACCAACCTGACGAAAGGGAAAGGGTCGGTCATGATTAAATGGACCCCCGAGGCGGAGGCAGCATTCCAATTCTTGAAACAAGCCTTATGTAGCCAGCCAGTGTTGTACTCACCCGACTTCTCTAAAGACTTTGTCGTACAAAGTGATGCGTCAGATGTGGGGTTAGGAGCAGTATTGTCCCAGGTCTGGAACGGGGAAGAGCACCCAGTCATTTACCTCAGCAGGAAGTTGAAGTCCCATGAGGTAAATTACGCCACGGTTGAAAAGGAGTGTTTAGCGGTGAAGTGGGCTCTAGATTCCCTTCGGTACTATCTGCTAGGTAGGCACTTTGACATGGTTACGGATCACGCTCCGTTAAAGTGGATGGCTCAAAACAAGGAGACAAATAGAAGAGTGAATAGGTGGTTCCTGGCCCTACAGGAATTCAACTTCACAGTAAAGCATCGCCCTGGCGTTCAAATGGGGAATGTGGATGTTTTGTCTCGAGTACATGAATGCCTGATTGCTGGTGTTCCAACCCCAAGGTTAAAACAAGAGGGGGGGGTATGTGACAGCAGGAAGGTAAAGTCACCTGGTTGCATCCAGGGGGGTAGATATATTTCTCCCAGATTCAGGCTTTATGCCGACTTATACAACTAGGGAGTTGATGAAGCCCAGCTGAGGCTAGTGGGCTCATGAATGACTCATACCTCTAGGGAGAGTGCTGGGCGTCGTGAGGCAGGGAGTTGATGAGACCAGCTGAAGCTTGTCAGCTCATTTAGGCCTCTATAAGAACTCCCAGATTCATTAGGTGTTAGCTCATGCCTGGAACCAGACCTGTGTAGACTGTCTAGGGAGAGTGAACCCCTGTGCGGTGAGGCAAAGCCTGTGTGGCTATTTGTTTGGACTTTTACTAAACCAGGGACTTAGGGACTAGGACAGCACCAGGCTGATCCCAGTTGTTAGTTTAGGAAACCTGCATGTTTAGTCAGAGGTCAAACTGACCAGGATTTATTTTGTTTATGTTTCTTTTTGGCTTTGCTGTGTTTTTGTCACTGTACATAGAGAAATAAACCGCACCTTTTGATTTTGAAAACCACAACCTCCGTCTGCTGGCCCTGTTTTTGTGTGGGGAGCCCAACCAGGGGGTCACACACACCCGCTACCGAGTTAACCCCCTCACAATATCATAAACCTTCATACCACTTTCTCCTGATGAAGAGGAATAACTAATAACCTCGAAACGCGTTGAGTATCACTGTTCAATTGCACAAGAGTGATGTAAATTAGTGGTTGCCCTGTGATCTCATGATGAATAATATGTTATATCAATCTTAACTTGTAAATTGTTGATACAGCTTTGTTATGTCCATGGTTTTAGATTTTGTATTATTAAACTTTTCTACATTTAATTATTTTGCATACATATTTCTGTAGTCATTGCCGCAGGCTAGAGGGTTTTTGCTGTTTTTCTGTATGCCAATTAATATGACATTAAATAAAAGAAAAACATTTAACAATTCATAAAGTTATCAATAATATCATCTCAAATTCATTCACAATTTCCCACGTTTTAATGGTATTATACCTTATTATTTCAGCATCTAAAGGTCAGAAACTAAGGTTATTTTATTAAAGCTATTTTTATATTCTATTTTTTATATTCATTCAAAAAGTCTTAAGTACGGGTGGCCAACTAACGGAGACATATTGTTATAATTACACTACTTTGAAATAAGTCAGTAGGGTTAATTGATATTTTGCTACTGGAAGTATGCATTGACCATACAGCTGAATCAAAGACCATATATTTCTGCATACTTAGCTACAATCTGTATTTAATGAAACAAATCTAAGGCAGGAAACTAAATCTATCCAAGTATATATTGTAAGACTTTCAGAGGCATCTAGTCTAATTCTGTGATTTAGGGTTAACCTTAGCCTTCTTTCAGCCTATCCCTATTGTTATAGATTAAAGTGGAACCAAACTTTAAAGCATGCAGTGAATGCTAACTGTCACTATTTTACTTAAGCCCTGTACACATGATCAGATATCCTATGGATTTTCGTCTGATGGATTTGTCCATCAGAAATCTGATGAAACTGTTTTCCATCAGTCTCGCCCACACACCATCAGTCAAAAAACCGACCGTTCCAAACGTGGTGACGTAAAACACTCCGATGAGCTGAGAAAAATGAAATTCAATGCTACTGAGCATGTGTCGACTTGATTCTGAGCATGCTTGGGTTTTTTATCTGATGGATTTCCCCACAGACGATCGGAAATTGCCATCGGTTTTTTATCCATCAGATAATTTTAAAACATGTTCTATTTTTTAAAACCGATGGAAAAAAGACTGATGGGTCCCATACACGATCGGTTTGTCTGATGAAAACAATCCATCAGACGGTTTTCATCAGTCAAACTGATCGTGTGTACAGGGCTTTACTATGTGTGTTGTATTTTCAACTGAACTGTCAAGCCATCAAATGAATGGTGTCATAACCAGTGGTGGCCGTCCATTAGGGGCGCAGTGGAGTCGCCCCCCCCTATTCCATGTGCCCGGCCCCTAATCTCCATGCAAGGCGTCGGATACATGGATTTTTAAGCATGTGATTAGAGCCGGAGGCTTAAAAAAGGGTGGGCTCGGGGCGCAGGGCACTGCATTCTGAGCCCTCCCACTTGTATGAAATTAGCAAATTAATATTCACTAATGTCTTCCTGCTTCTCCTCCCGGGCAATCAGGAAGCGGGAGTCCCAGCCAATCGGGTCTCAGGACCTGCCTTCTGTTCGGCCTGGAGGAGAAGCAACGGCCCCGGTGGCAGCAACAGCCTCTTTAAGGAGCCCTGATTCAGCAGTACAACACCACATCTTCCTACTCCCTGCACCTCTACCGCAGGGTTTCCTCCCACACTCCAAAGACATGCTGGTAGGTTAATTGGATCTTGTCCAAATTGGCCCAGTATATATGTGTGTACGACTGTGTGTCCCAAGCTTGTCGAGATCCTACGGGTAAAATTACCGCACCAGCCAAGCAGACACTGGCTGCAAAAAGCGCCTAGAGGCGATTCAGTTCGCATGTGAGCGCTATACAAGTCACTCATTCATTCATTCAGTCTAAGGTAAGGCAACGTATCGTGCCCGGGGGGCAGAGCGGTAGTACGAATTAATCTAGAGCCGTGGGGGTGGCAGTAGTGTGAGAGGATAGCCGCGAGTAAATCTAGAGCAGCAGGAGTGGGGGGGGGGGTGCGAGTCAGGGGGCCTGGTCTGTTTGCCTTCCAAAATATTGACCACCAGCTGCCACTGGCCTTAACTGAACACATGTGCAGCATTGTGGCAACTGCACATCAAACAGAAACCAAAATGGCAGCTTCCTTGGCTCTAGAAGAAAAGGAGGGTTTAGTTCCTGTATTGGATTTGGTATTAAACCCAAAAGCAATCATTTATTATATTACAGCTTACCGTTTCTTACATGTGATTTTTTTTTAGGCTTTGTGTTTGGGGTTTAACGGGCAGACTCGATGGACCCTTTTTTTTCTGCCGTCACTTTTTCTATGTTTCTAGGCTTTCTTTCTTTTATTTTCAACTGGTGATCCAGCCAGTAAACCTATTGTTTTTAAACAGAACAATCTCTCATGAAGAACGTATCAGTTACAGAGATGAGACAAACCATTTAACTGACAGGGGTGCATACAATGGTCAGCTTTTATATATTTATGTAAAGCCCTTCTCCCAATAGAAAAAAAAATGTTTGCTGTAACTGCTTATGAAGTATTAGCTGAAGTTTGTCTTCAATTTCTTAGTATATTTAAATCTGCTAGTCTGTCTAACACTCCCTCCAGACTGGCAATGTTGCTTTCCAAATGTGCCCCCTCTGTTCATTCATCCAGAGTGGGTGCCCTCCAGGGGCGGCCCGTCCATTAAGGGCGCACGGGCGCCGCCTCCCTGTCCATGTGTCCGGCCTCTATGCAGGACGCAGGAATTCCAACAGGGGGGGGGGGGGTTGAAGCACCTAATTAGAGCCAGAGGCTCTAATAGGCTTCAAAATATGGTGGGCTTGGGGCGCAGAGAATACGAATGAGCCCACCCAGTTGTGTTACAATAGCGAATGAATATTCGCTATTTGTAACATTGAACCTCCTCCTGTCCAATCAGGAAACGGGTCTTGAGATCCGTCACCCAACTGGCTGAAAGGACAGGCAATCCTATTGGATGCCTAGGAGGAGGGAAGGAGACGCATGGCTGAAGCCGCCGTGATGAAGAAGAGAATGCAGGAGCCGCTGCCAGCTGCCCAACGCCTGCCACCTAGATGGGATAAGTGCCAGACAGACCGACAGACAGCAGGCTGGCGAATGGGGGAGTTGCCACCAGGCCTCCCAGGAGGGGGGATGGTTGTTTGCCGCCCCCACCCCCCCCAAAAAAAAACACCAGCCACCACTGTAGCCCTCTAATACAGGAGATGTGTTACTGGCCAGATCACCAGATAAAAACAGAGCCAAGAAAGCCTAAAAAAGAAAACTGATGCAGCCACCACATCTAATGATCGGTAAGCTACAATATATTACATTTTGGGTTTTAATAATCCTTTAACCACTTAAGGACTGCCCACCGCATATATACTGTGACAGGGCGGCTCTTATGAGCGAAACAACATACCTGTACATTGTTTCATGCAATAGATGTCCGCCAGCCACCCGCGGTTGCTTCACAGAGAGGCAGAACGGGGATCTGCCTATGTAAACAAGGCAGATCCCCGTTCCGACAGGGGAGAACATGGAAATCGTCTGTTCCTTGAAAATCAGGAACAGCGATCTCTGTGTTCTTCCTGTCAGTACTTCCCCCACACAGTTAGAAACACACTGAGGGAACACATTTAACCCTTTTATCGCCCATGTAGTTAACCCCTTCCCTGCCAGTGTCATTCATACAGTGATCAGTAAAAATTTTTTAGCACTGATCACTGTATTGGTGTCACTGGTCCCCAAAAAGTGTCACTTAGGGTCAGATTTGTCCGCTGCAATGTCGCAGTCCCGCTAAAAATCACTGATCGCCGCCATTACCAGTAAAAACAATAAAAAAAAATAAAAGTCTTTAAATCGATCCCGTAGTTTGTAGACACTATAACTTTTGCACAATCAATATATGCTTATTGGGATTTTTTTTACCAAAAACATGTAGGAGAATACATATTGGCCTGGGGGTAAATCCTTCCAGGGTTTAGGTGGTTAGGATCTACTCTACTCCTAGCACATGTATTGACCCAACATGGGTGTTATGACAAAAATACAATGTAGTCAAAATCCACAACACTGAATTATATGAATTATTTCTTATAATCTTACATGGTTGGGTAATAGTAATTTTTCTTATCATCTGGATATTCTGGTCAGGTTCTTCTGCAGATGGCAGAAGAAAGATTACCAAACCTATCATCTTTACATGTATTACAGTATATTGCTGAAATTAGGTGGCAAGGGTACTTTTGGGGTGACCTTCTAAAATGAGGAACTTGGGTATTTGTGATGAATGTTATACAATAGTTCTTGTAGTTCACTATAAATATATACAGCTTTATATCTGTATCTTTCAGATGTGGAAAATAGATTGTATGGTAAGCTTTTAAAATTGTCCTACCAACAGTTATGCTTAGTCAGACTGATTCCATTAGACTGATCCATTGTGTTATGAAAGCTACAATAGTTAAGACAGCATTTACAGTAAATCAGAATTTCTTAGTATTTGCATGATCATGTGCTCTAATGCCACGTACACACAACCGTTTTTTATGACGAGAAAAATGCCATTTTTAAAAATGGTCGTGAAAAACGGTGGTGTGTATGCTCCAGAGCATTTTTCTCGACGAGAAAAATGCCGGGAAAAAAAAATAGAACCTGCTCTTTTTTTTCTCGTTGTTTTTCACGTCGTTCTTTTTAACGTTGTGAAAAACGGTCGTGTGTATGCTTTTACGAGGGGAAAAAAATGCGCATGCTCAGAATCAAGTATGAGACGGGAGCGCTCGTTCTGGTAAAACTAGCGTTCATAATGGAGATAGCACATTCGTCACGCTGTAACGGACTGAAAAGCACGAATCGTCTCTCACCAAACTTTATTAACACGAGGATCAGCAAAAGTGTCCCAAAGGGTGGTGCCATTTGAATGGAACTTCCCCTTTACAGTGCCGTCGTACGTGTTGTACGTCACCACGCTTTGCTCGAGCATTTTTTTTCGCAAACGTGTGTATGCAAGGCAGGCTTGAGAGGAAACACGAAAAATCACGACGAGAAAAACGTCCTTTTTTTCCATGACATGAATAAAGGTCGTGTGTATGCGGCATAACATTTATCATAGATAAAAACCTTTTTCAAACTGTTACCATATCTCCTAGATTGTAACGAGCAGGGCCCTCTGATTCCTCCTGTATTGAATTGTATTGTAACTGTACTGTCTGCTTCATGTTGTAAAGCGCTGCGCAAACTGTTGGCACTATATAAATCCTGTAAAATAATAATAATAAGCCAGTTGCATACATATTCAAATGGCATATTCTGTAATTCACAATCAAGCCATCTGACAGATCAATAAAATTATAATATGCAGCTCAATTAGTTTATAGAAACTGTAGAATTCTCCGTTAATATAAACAAATCCCTTCTTAGCTGAGGGTAAAATCACTTTATTTCATCTTGTCAATTAGCACCCATTACACAAGTTATTATTACACCTTTTCAGTTGAAGTGAAAAGGAACAGATTGGCTGTAATAAACTGTGCAGAACATCTCGATGATGTCCCTAATCAGTTTTAATGTTTTAGAACAAAGGATGAGTACAGATAAGTGATTCTTTAAAGCAGACCTTTGCACCCTTTCACAAAAAAACACATCAGCATACAGCTCTGCAGGCTGATATAAAATCATCTTGCATACATTAGGGAAACATACACGTTTATTGCTTTTATTTACAATTAGTGTTTTTTCCACTTCCTGGTAGTGGCGTCACTATACGGGTGCGGGCCAAACCCGGATGACACCCGCCAGAGGGGTGACACTATCAAGTAGTAAGTAATATCTGACCATGATGGTGTCCCCCCCATCTGTGCTGGCCCAAAATTAGCCTTCCCAGTGACATGCAGGGCACTGTGGCAGGCTAGACAGGAGAGAACCCGATGGGGAAGGTAATGATGATGTCCTGGATGTGACAAAACACGTTCAGGCAAGTGACTTTTGGTTCACGCTCCACTTCCGCCTTGTGGAATGCACGCCGGCTCCCATGTTGGTCGGAGCAGTGGCAATCAATCATTGAGCTTTGTCAGATACCAGGTCGGGCACCAAATACTGTGTGATATTTTTGTCTTTAATGAAGATTTTAATAAACTATATTACATAGTCAGGTTGAAAAAAGACACAAGTCCATCTAATTTAACCAAAAAAATTTATAAAAATACAATCCCGTATACACAATCCTTCACCCACAGTTGATCCAGAGGAAGGCGAAAACCCCCAGGAAAGCATGATCCAGTTTGCTACAGCAGGGGAAAAAATTCCTTCCTGATCCCCCGAGAGGCAATCGGATTTTCCCTGTATCAACTTTACCTATAAATGTCAGTACCGTTATATTATGTACATTTGGGAAAAAATCCAGGCCTTTTTTAAAGCAATCTACTGAGCTGGCCAGAACCACCTCTGCAGGGAGTCTATTCCACATTTTCACAGCTCTTACTGTGAAGAAACCTTTCCGTATTTGGAGATTAAATCTTTTTTCCTCTAGACGTAAAGAGTTTTTCCTCTGTGATGACCTTAAAGTGAATAACTCAACACTAAGTTCACTATATGGACCACTTATGTATTTGTAAATAATATACCCCCCCCCCCATATTCTCCTCTTCTCAAGAGGCAATAGATTCAGTTCCTCTAATCTTTCCTCATAGCTGAGCTCCTCCATGCCTCTTATCAGTTTGGTTGCCCTTCTCTGCACTTTCTCTAGTTCCCCAATATCCTTTTTGAGAACTGGGGCCCAAAACTGAACTGCATATTCCAGATGCGGTCTTACTAATGATTTGTACAGGGGCAAAATGATATCTCTCTCTCTGGAGTCCATACCTCTCTTAATACAAGAAAGGACTTTGCTCGTTTTGGAAACCACAGTTTGGCATTGCATGCTATTATTGAGCTTGTGATCTACCAAAACCCCCAGATCCTTCTCCACTATGAATTCCCCCAGTTGTACTCCCCCTAGTATGTATGATGCATTCATATTCTTAGCCCCCAAGTGCATAACTTTACATTTATCAACATTAAACCTCATTTGCCACTTAGTTGCCCAATTAGACAGTACATTGAGGTTGGCTTGTAAATGGGAGACATCCTGTAAGGATGCTATTCCACTGCATAGCTTGGTGTCATCTGCAAAGACAGAAATGTTTTAATCTTCTCAGACCCTCATTACACTATGAGCCTTTTCTCTGCTTGATTCCTCTCCTGTATGTGCATGAGACATTCCATATATATCGATCTTGGGAAATTGCCATACAAAGCGAGGCTGTGCTTTTTGGTTTCAATATTTTTATTATTAATTAAGAGGGTATGACAAGCCATGGTCTGCTCAGGGGCGATATTGGACAGGCACATACAAAAAACTGTATGTACGTATGATAATTAACATAACTGTAAACTGTTACCAGGACCAAAATAGGGCCAGGGTAGAGGTAAGGTAAGTATTCAAAGCTATACTGTACTTTCCCCTAAGGGATATCAGTCTTCGTCTAATACAGTAGCCTTCATATCAGGAATGAAGAAGAAAAGAAAAACAGAGGAGGAACAAAAAAAAGAACGAAAAGGGAGAGAGGCCCCAGGAGAGGGTGAATACCACAGACACTGTACCTGCACAAGCGAGGTTTATAGTTGACCATAGCTAGTCGGGGGCAGGGACGGGCAGGAGTAATTTCATCTAAGGGTCCCAGACTTTCAGGAATTTTGCATGTGAATACTTCAAAATACAGGACATCTGCTCATCAACCATCCTGGTTTTCACTCCCTGAAAAGCAATAGATGGAGTCTTCCAGGCTTGGGGTATAGTTCACTTGGCAGTAGGGTTGTACCGATACTGGTCTCGGTGTCGGTGCCGATACTAAGCATTTGCACGAGTATCGTACTCATGCAAATGCACCGATACCTGAAACCGATACCTTCAGGTTCGGCTCTTTCATCTGTCAGATGAAATGTATACAAAAGTAATTCGCAGGCAGTCATTAGTTGTTAAGGAGCGGGGCCGCCATGTCCTTAACAACCAATGATGTTTCAGCTGCCAGTGGGGATTTCCCTTCTCTTCAGTGGACCTGCACCGGCTGCGCCCCCTCTCGCGTCAGCTCCGCCCCCTCTGGCGTCAGCTCTGCCCCTCCCGCGCCAGCCCCACCCCCACCCGCGCCGCTTTTTGTGTCCTCCGGCAATTTGCTTCTCCTCCTCGGGTGGCTGTGGGGTGACAGATCTGCCTGCCTGGTGAGTAATGTGTCCTACACTGAGCCAGACTTTACTGCTGCAGAACCTTGGAGGGGGAGGACATGTCTGCTGGGTGTTTATAGTGCAGTGATTGGGTTCCCAAATACCCCCCTTCCCCTCCCCCTCTGCCCAAAACAATAACCCCCCTCCCCTCCACCCTAATAACACAGCTCTCCACCCTAAACAAGAACCCCCCTCTCCACCCTAAACAAGAACCCTGCTCCCCACCTCTCCACCCTAAACAATAACCCCCCTCCCCGCCCCTCCACCCTAATAACACAGCTCTCCACCCTAAACAAGAACCCCCCTCTCCACCCTAAACAAGAACCCCCCTCCCCACCTCTCCACCCTAAATAATAACCCCCTTCCCGCCCCTTCACCCTAATAACACAGCTCTCCCCTCTAAACAGGAGCCCCCACCTCTCCACCCTAAACAAGAACCCCCCCTCCACACCTCTCCACCCTAAACAAGAACCCCCCCTCCCCACCTCTCCACCCTAAACAAGAACCCCCCTCCACACCTCTTCACCCTAAACAAGAACCCCCCTCCTCACCTCTCCACCCTAAACAAGAACCCCCCCACCTCTCCACCCTAAACAATAACACCCCCTCCACCCTAAACAATAATCCCCCTCCCCACCTCTCCACCCTAAACAAGAACATCCACCCTAATAACACCCCCCTCCCCACCCTAAACAAGAACCCCCTCCCCACCTATCCACCCTAAACAAGAACCCCCCTCCCCACCTCTCCGCCCTAAAGAAGAACCTACCTCCTCACCTCTCCACCCTAAACAAGAACCCCCCCCACTTCTCCAGTCTAAAGAATAACACCCCCTCCCCCAACAATAAATCCCTCCACACTCTAAACAATAACCCCCCTCCCCACCTCTCCACCCTAAACAATAACACCCCTCCCCCTCTCCACCCTAAACAATAACAACCCTCCCCCCTCTCCACCCTAAACAATAACACCCCTCCACCCTAAACAATAACATCCCTCCCCACCTCTCCACCCTAAACAATAACACCCCTCCCCACCAAAAAAAGTTAAAGTTATAAAAATGTAAATTTAAAAAAACAAAATGTAAAAATAGGTATCGGCGAGTACTTGAGGAAAAGTATCGGTACTCGTACTGGGTCTTAAAAAACTGGTATCGGTGCATCCCTACTTGGCAGATATAAAAAGTTATAAGGCCAATTTCTTCGAGGGTGCGAAAATACCCGGTATAGGGCAGTGTAAAAGAGCCAGTTGGGCATCTCTACGTATTGTTACATGAACCAGTGTTTTTGACCTACCATGGTGTAAGGCATTAGACACAGCGTGAAGCAGCTTTGCAGTGGAGTGGCAAGGATTGTTGCACTTTATTTTAGAAGATTTACAACACTTGGCACTTTTTGACTGCACTTGCACTTAATATGAAAATGGACAGCATTTTATATGTGTGTAAAGTTTTTTTTGAGCTGTATTATAAATGGTTAGGATTGGCTCTCATTTACTATGTTTCAAAAACTAAAACTACCCAGCATCCTATATTAGGAGGGTGCTACATCTAGAAAAAATGATAAGAATGGGGAGGAACAGTAAAATAGGGTATGCAAAGAACATAAAGCCTGGAATTATCTCTAATGTCACATACACACGGCCGTTTTTAATGTCATTGAAAAAAACAAAGTTTTTCTCAACGTGATTTTTCATGTTTCCTCTCAAGCCTGCCTTGCATACACACGTTCATGAAAAAAAAACGCTTGAGCAAAGCGCGGTGACGTACAAAACGTACGACAACACGTACGATGGCACTATAAAGGGGAAGTTCCGTTCAAATTGCGCCACCCTTTGGGCAGCTTTTGTTAATTTCTTGTTACTGCGTGTTAGTAAAAGTTTGGTGAGAGACGTTTCGCGCTTTTCAGTCTTCGTGCTTTTAAGATCGTTTTCTGGAGTTCAGTTTGTGCTTGTGGGTTCGTATGTGTCTTTCAGTGCTTGTAGTCAGTTCGTATCTGTTTATTCAGTGCGTTCTTGTCCGTTTGTTACTGTTTTTCAGGTCGTTCTTCTTAGGCCTTGCTGTTCTATTCTTTGATGTTTGCTGTGGGGTCCAAAGGATGCACAAATTCAAGCAGGGTCTCCAGTGCTGCCTTCCCCTTTAATTTGTTATGTGCCAGAATAAATGTTTTTTTGATTTACAGTAAATACTTGACCATGTGTTTTTATTAAAAAATGAGAGTTTGCTAGTGAGTAGGCAGGGACATTTAAAAAAGAGATTTTAAAATTAACAAGGGACACCAACCTCCTGGGGAACCACCAAGGGGAAATAATACTAACTTATAATGTTGTTGTGGTAACTTGACACACAAAAGAAAAAAAAAATCTAAAATATTAGAAAAATAATAAACAAAAATGATGATCTTTTAATTAAGATATTAAAAATTAATTAATAATTTATTATGGAGATCTGGCTTTCCAACTGTAGCGGGGTGCTAAATTTAGGGGAAGTGTTTGAGTGGTATTATACTCAAACACCCTAATTTGTCAGGGTTCTTGCAACCATTTTGTCTGCAGGGAGAGTATCGGTGTACAGTTCCCTGTGGCCTACAGGTGGCGCTGCCATAGTAGGCTAGAGTTTAACCTGCTGACACAGTGCTGTGCCTTGTGTGTCCCCTCTCAGCAGTCGTACAGTGAGCGTGGTTTACCTGTTGTGCATGCGGGGAGAGGATATAAAAGGGGCAGACGCTGCCTGCTTGGGGTTCGTCTTCCACCTCAGGAGTGGGGTTCCATTCCAGTCCGCCCCGGGCACCTTTGGCCCAGGGGCGGGAGTCGGTGAATCGGTCCCAGGCACCTTTAGCCCTGGGACTGCGACAGAGGCCTTGGGCCCAGCACCTTTGGCTGGAGCCCAGAGAGGATCAAGGAATCTCAGGGTGCCGCCTTGCGAGGGGACCCGTATCTTGGATGAGGAGGCCGGGGGAGGAACTGTTCCGAGGAACCAGTGAGAAGTCATGGTGAAGGAAGGGTTCCGGTAACTCTCCGGAGGGATGGCTTCTCCTTACATAGAGGCCAAGTTTTGAAGTACCAAGTTCACCAGGTCTGTGGCAGAGACCAAGTTCACCAGGTCTGTGGCAGAGACCAAGTTCACCAGGTATGTGGCAGAGACCGAGTCAACCAGTCTGTGGCAGAGACTGAGCGTTTAAGTTAGAGTGCCATTTGGCTGCTAGTCCCGTCCTGGGGAGACTATCCATTTGGGCTGAGTCTGCTTGAGAAGCCGAGCAGTGAAGTAATTGTGTTTGTGCCTGGACCTCTCCCACACCTTATGCTGTCCTGTCCTTTACTCCAACCTTTTTCTATCAGAGACTGTTATATTGCAAAGAGAAAATAAACTCTGAGTTGGAGTTGCAGCTGGTGTGGACATACTGGGGAAAACAAGGACTTGTCTCTATCTATTGTAGAGGTGAGAATCATTCTCTGGAGGATTCTAGGTTCTGGCCGTGGAAGACCCATCAACAACACCGCTCAACCTCTTATTACAGGAGGGTACGGGCTGTTAGTGTGGTGTGCCCTTCTCTTCCTGCGAGGAGTCAAATTGAATGCAGATAAGGAGAGGGGTCTGTGCACTACACAACAGAAAAGATTATTCATGAGATCACAAAAAATAATAAATAAAGAAGTTTGTCATAACTCTGTCTGAATATCAGCAGCAAAAGAAGTTCATTATTGTAGCATTATAAAGAAGAAATGAATGCGCTGCATTAAACGATGCAATAATTTACAGCGTTACGAATGTGCTATCTCCATAACAAATGCTAGTTTTACCAGAACGAGTGCTCCCGTATCATACTTAATTCTGAGCATGCGCGGTTTTTTTTTCCCCTCGTAAAAGCATACACACTACCGTTTTTCACGATGTGAAAAAATAGAGCAGGTTCTAATTTTTTTCAGGCCATTTTCACGTCGTTAAAAATGCTCTGGAGCCTACACACAATAGTTTTTAATGACCAATTTAAAAAATGGCATTTTTCACGTCATGAAAAACGGTCGTGTGTACGCGGCATAAGTGTCTGTCTGTAGAAGTATTCTGTTCTTCTGTAGTTAATGGAAAGGACTCTGTAAATAACCACTTCAATACAGGGCACTTTCACCCCCTTCCTTCCCAGACCAAATTTTCAGCTTTCAATGCCAATTACTGCTACACTGTACCCAAATGATATTTTTATCATTTTGTTCACACAAATAGAGCTTTCTTTTGGTGGTATTTATTCACCACTGGGTTTATTTTTGTGACATAAGCTAAAATTTTGAAAAATTTCTACTTTATTTTAAAAGAAATCCAATAAAATCGAATTTATCATAAATTTAGGCTAGAATGTATTCTGCTACATGTCTCTGGTAAAAAAAAAAAAAAAAAATCCAGTTAAGTGTACAATAATAGGTTTGTGTGAAAGTTAGAGTCTACAAGCTATGCTACGCATCATTGAAAATTGATAAATGCCAATGTACTGATGGCTTAGCTCATTTTTTGAGGCCCTAAAATATCAGGACAGTACAGATACCCCCCAAATGACCCCTTTTTGGAAAGATGACAGTCCACGGTATTTAGTAAGAGGCATGGCGAGTTATTTCTCAAACACAGCATATGCATACTTCCAATTACACCCCAACATATATTCTGCTACTCCTCCTGAGTATGGCAATACCACATGCAGGGCCGGTGCTACCACTAGGCAAACTAGGCAGCCGCCTAGGGCGCCCTGCTGCCTAGGGGGCGCCCAGCCACTGGGGTTCCTACTCTGTTCTCTCTGCAGCAATCAACTAAGTCTCAGCATCAGCAGGCAGCCACCGCTCCGTTTGCACATAGTGTCAGAGATGCAGCGGCGGGGAAGGACTGTGTCTGTGTCCCGACTCCTGAATAAATGGAAGCAAGCAAACATTCATTGATGGGCACTGGTAGGCTGCATTGATGGGTGCTGGTGAGGCTGCATTGATGGGCGCTGGTGAGGCTGCATTTGATGGGCGCTGGTGAGGCTGCATTGATGGGCGCTGGTGGGGCTGCATTTGATGGGCGCTGGTGAGGCTGCATTTGATGGGCGCTGGTGAGGCTGCATTGATGGGCGCTGATGAGGCTGCATTGATGGGCGCTGGTGAGGCTGCATTTGATGGGCGCTTCATTAAAAAGGTGGGGTTTACATGGGTAGGGGAAAGGGGGTGGAGTCAGGGGTGGAGTCAAGGGGTGCTGCAAAATGAGGTTTCGCCTAGGGTGTCAAAAATCCTTGCACCAGCTCTGCAAAGTTGGCACAGATGTCTTAGAGGAGAAAATCACAGCATTTGAAGACTATGTACAGTCCATGGATGTTGCCGCTTTTAACAAGATCTAATTGCATACACAACACTGCACTTCATTGGGCACTTAAAATAAAAACTTGCTGAGATTCCCCCAAAAAAATTTTAGATTCCCTGCAGCCAAAACAATAACCCCTCCACATCAACAATAGACCCCCTCAGCAACTAAAGATCCATCAAGCAACAATAGAGATGCCACAAACCGCTACCCCTACCCCAGCAACAATAGACCCTCACTAGCAACAATAGATATTCCAGCAGCCAGCATCAATAGACCCTCCAGCAGCCAGTAACAATAGACCTCTCATGCAACAGAAGATCCCTCCCAACAACAATTGACTCCCCCCTCCAGCAACAGTAGATCCTCCACCAGCAACAATAAACCTCTCCAGCAACACTAGACCCCCCCAACAACAATAGATCCCCGAAACGACCATGGCTCCCCTAGCAGACAGTATCAATAGACCCTCAGGCACACTCTAGTACCCCTTGCCATTGCATACATTCTGTGCTGTAGGTGACGAAATTACATTCCCCCTGAAAAAAAGTACTGGGAAAGTCTAACATTGAGACACTCTCCAGACTCAGAGATGAGCTGACACTGCAAGTAGTATAAAGCCATATTTCTCTTCTCAAAGAGCTGTGCCATTGCTCTACACCCAGTATGTTACGTGTGGTGCATTCAGGGTGCTGGGCCCAACCGAACCGCTCCACCAACCAGTGTACCTCTGCTGCTCTGCTCCCAGTAGCAGATTGAAACCCCACCAGACACATAGCATGGGTCTCATGCATGTCCTGTATTAACTCCTTTCGTACCGTACCTACTGGTCAGTATAGGGACCCCTGTTTCACTTTTTGTATTGAATTACTGAAATAAATTAACTTTTTGGTGATATTCAAATTTTATGAGACGCACCTGTAATCAATAAAGCGTATCTCTGGTCAAAACCTATTTTTTTTTGTTACAGTATATCAATAAATTTGAATAAAAAAAAATAATAATTAAAAAGTGTAAAAAAATATATTTAAATGAAATAAATGTAACCACTTAAGCCCCGGACCATTTGGCCGGCCAAAGACCAGGCCACTTTTTGCAATTCGGCACTGCGTCGCTTTAACTGACAATTGCGCGGTCGTGCGACGTGGCTCCCAAACAAAATTGATGTCCTTTTTTCCCACAAATAGAGTTTTCTTTTGGAGGTATTTGATTACCTCTACGGTTTTTATTTTTTGCGCTATAAACAAAAATAAAGCGACAATTTTGAAAAAAATTCAATATTTTTAACTTTTTGCTATAATAAATATCCCCAAAAAATATATAAAAAAACAAATTTTTTCCTCAGTTTAAGCCGATACGTATTCTTCTACATATTTTTGGTAAAAAAATCGCAATAAGCGTTTATTGATTGGTTTGTGCAAAAGTTATAGCATCTACAATATAGGGGATATTTTAATGGTATTTTTATTATTTTTTTTTTACTAGTAATGGCGGGGATCAGCGATTTTTATCATGACTGTGACATTATGGCGGACACATCGGACACTTTTGACACCATTTTGGGACCATTGTCATTTTTACAGTGATCAGTGCTATAAAAATGCACTGATTACTGTAAAAATGACACTGGCAGTGAAGGGGTTAACCTGTAGGGGGCGCTGAGGGGGTTAAGTGTGTCCTTAGGGGGCGTGGCTACGTGTGACATGCCACTGATCGCTGCTCCCGATGAGAGGGAACAGATGATCAGTGACATGTCACTAGGAAGAACGGGGAGATTTGTGTTTACACTGACATCTCCCCGTTCTTCAGCTCTGTGACCCGATCGCGAGACACCGGCGGACATCGAGTCCGTGGGTCCCACGGGCACGGTCACGGAGCTCGCGATAGGGTTGCGAGCACCCCGGCGGCGGCACGCGCGTGACCACACGGCGGCAAATTAAAGGGGACGTACCTGTACACCCATTTGCCCAGCCGTGCCATTCTGTCAACGTACAAGTTTGTGTGGCGGTCCTTAAGCGGTTAAAATAAATTGTTTCTCAGACGTGCACAATTATTAGATCTTGACTTATTGGGTATCTATTTACTCATCTCATGTTTTATATTTTACAAAATAATGGTTATTATATGGTGCTTGCGTGATTTAAGATGCATTTAAGTGTATTTTCCCCTGAACATTTGCATTTAATAAATGGCTGTGTGCATATCGTGCAACACAAAATTGCAAAAAACAACCAAATTATTCACCAGGGTTTCTGCTTTCAGAAAATATATAATTTTCTAGCAAAAAAAATGTTGATTTTAACGTTTAAAGTGTCAAAATTTTCCCAGGCAGCGAAGGGTTAAAGCAGAGTTCCAGCCAAAATTTTACTTTTTAGATAAAAATACCCCTATAATCCTCATGCCTAATGTATTCTAGTAAAGGTATGCTGTAAATGAAGGTCTGTTTTGTATTTTTGCACAATTGATTTCTTACTTTTGTAAGTCCCAGCAGGCCGTGGCCATCTCATGTGTGGGCACCTGAAGCCAGACTGTATCTCTTCCTGTATTCCATGCAGGCTGGTTGCCCAGCATGCACCTCCAGATCTCACACATGCTCAGAGCAGCACAAGTAATGTAATAGGTTGTAGGTCAGGTTTCCATAGCAACAGCAGTGTCAGAGGAAGTTGCCACCCCTTAGCTATGGAAACCTCTCCTCCCCCTCTAGGAACCAGGAAGTTTATAAATCTAGAAATATAAAAAGCTCCTGCAAAAGGTAATTAGTTTTTAAAATATTCTAATTGTAAATTATATCCCTTGTCTCTATGCAGAGATTATATATATATATATATATATATATAAAATCTCTTGTTAGAGTTATATATCTATCTCTATCTATCATCTGGACAGAAAAAGGGATATAATTTACAATTAGCATTGTTTAAAAAGTAATTACCTTTTCCAGAAGCTGCCCCATCATATTGCCCCCATCAAAACTGCCCCATCATATTGCCACCATCAAAATTGCCCCCACCAAACTTGCCCCATCAAAACTGCCCAATAAAATTGCCCCATCAAAGTGGCCCGTTATATTACCCCCATCAAAATTGCCCCATCAAAACTGCCCCATCATACTGCCACCATCAAAATTTCCCCATCAAAATTTCCCCATCATACTTCCACCATCCTATTGCCCCGATCAAATTTGCCCCATCAAAACTGCACCATCATATTACCACCATCAAAATTGCCCCATCCTGTTGCCCCATTAAATTGCCCCCATCAATTTTTCCACCATCAAAATTGCCCCATAAAACTGCCCCATTTAAAACTGCCCCATCATATTGCCACCATCAAAGAGCCCCATCAAAACTGATCAAAACTGCCCCATCAAATTGCCCCCTCAAAACTGCCCCATCCTATTGACCCATCAAAACTGCCCCATCAAATTACCCCCATCAAAAAACTGTCCCATCAAAACTGTCCCATCAAAAACTGCCCCTTCAAAATTGCCTCCATCAAAACTGCCCCATCCTATTGTCCTCATCAAAACTGCCGCATCAAAACACCCCATCAAAATCCTATTGGCCCAATGAAAATTGCCCCATCATTCTGCCCTCATTAAAACTGCCCCATCCTATTGCCCCATCAAAACTGCCCCATCAAATTTCCCCATTAAAATTGACCCATCAAAACTGCACCATCAAATTGCCCCCATAAAAACTGCCCCATCAAAGTCTGCCCCATCAAATTGCCCCCATAAAAACTGCACCATCAAAACTGCCCCATCAAATTTTACCATGAAAGCTGCCCTATCAAAATTGCCCCATCCAAACTGCCCCATCCAAACTGCCCCATAAAACTGCCCCATCCTATTGCCCCATAAAATCTGCCCTACCAAATTGCTCCCATCAAAATTGCCCCATCAACATTGCCCCCTCAAAGTGCCCCATAAAATTGCCCCCATCAAAACTGCACCAGCAAAACTGCCTCATCAAATTGCCCCTATAAAAACTGCCCCCAAAAAACTGCCCCATCAAAATTGCACCATCAAAATTACCCCCATCCTATTTCCCCATCAAAACTTCCCCATCAAAACTGCCCCCATCAAAAACTGCCCCCATCAAAAACTGCCCCATCAAAACTGCCTCATCAAAAACTGCCCCATCAAAACTGCCCATCAATATTGCCCCATTAAAACTGCCTCTATCAAAACTGCCCTATCAAAAACTGCCCCATCAAATTGCCCCCATGAAAACTGCCCCATCAAATTGCCCCATCCTATTGCCCCATTATATTGCCCTATTAAAACTGCCCCATCAAATTGCCCGATCAAAAACTGCCCCATCAAAAATTGCCCCCATCAAAAATTGCCCCCATCAAAACTGCCCCATCAAATTGTCCCATCCAACCTTCCACTATCAAAAACAGCCCCATCAGAAATTGCCCCGTCAAAAATTGCCCCATCAAAACTGCCCAATCAAAAACTGCCCCATCAAATTGCCCCCATAAAAACTGCCCCCATAAAAACTGCCCCATCAAATTGCTCCATATTAATGCCCCATCAAAACTGCCCCATCAAAAACTACCCCATCAAAAATTGCCCCCATCAAAACTGCCCCATCCAACCTTCCCCCATCAAAAACTGCCCCATCAAAAATTGCCCCATCAAAAACTGTCCCATAAAATTGCCCCCATAAAAACTGCCCCATCAAATTGCCCCCATCAAAATTGCTCCATCCTATTACCCCATCAAAACTGTCCCATCAAAACTGCCCCCATAAAAACTGCCCCAGCAAAACTGCCCCATCAAAAATTGCCCCCATCAAGATGGGCCCATCAAAACTGCCCCCATCAAAAACGGCCCAATCAAATTGCCCCCATAAAAACTGCACCATCAAAAATTGCCCCCATCAAAACTGCCCCATCAAAAATTTCCTCCTTCAAAAGTGCCCCATCAAAAACTGCCCCATCAAAAACTGCCCCATCAAATTACCAACACCTAAGTGAAACAATTGATTGAGAAAGAGAAAAAAGGGGGGAGTATGTGTGGCGCTGTTCAGTGTTGTCTTGATAAATGCAAAAGTGCGATAATAAGGTGCATGAATAAATGAATAACCTAGTGTGTTACTCCATAGATAAATAAATTGTTATAATAAACCATAAATGAACAATCCAGTGCTAAAAATTAATATATGCAGTAAAAATGATAATAAATAGCAATGATAATGTGACTGCAATCTTAAAAACATAAAAATATTATATGAAAATCTAATTGAGACTTTTAAAAGTTAATTTGCTTGATGCAAATCTGTGGTACGTGCTTAGTGCGAAAAAAAACGTTATAGTGTCCTTATAAGTGATCACAGCAAACCATGGCTCATCCGTGCTCTGACATAAACAGCACTCACCAGATTATCCTTACCCTTAAGGGGTATGAGACATTCATAGTGTTAGCCACTGTGGGGCTCTGTGGTGGATCTCTTAGCTCTGTTGTGCTGGTAGTGGAACAACGGTGACCAATATAAAGGAAGAAAAAATGGGGGTACACCCAATAGCGTGATACCGTAATGTACACAGCTTTATTAGATGTAAGGTATACAAGAGGTACTCACATTTTGTGCAGTTTAAAAAGCGCATGTAAAAGCAAACAATGCTGATTGTTTCTAGGAAGTGGTGCGATCCTGTGCTTACTCCGCTCTACCGGTTTCATCGTAATGACGTCATCTGGAGCGTGCCCAGCCATCGCTACACTTCCTCTTTATAATAGACCGCAATTTGCTATATACGGCGGCCATTTTGGGTGAGATTTGCAGCCCGAAGTCTGCAAGTATCTCAAAAACAGTGCCGGCCATTTTGGATGTGATTATACAGACCGAAGCCTGCAATAAGACTACCATCTCCATGGAGATTGTTTACCATTGCCATGTTTGGTGGTAAATTGAGTACCGGAGCCCCTTCTCCTAGCAATTGGCGGTGATAATAGGACGATAGTCCTGTATATGGGCCGGGTACAAACCTTATTATGTTCAGGCTGCCTTTATTAAATTAATACATATTGCGGAGTATTACAAATAAGACAAGTATTAAAAATGACTTTAATGATAAAACTGGTAAAACCTGTATGAACTTAAAACTCCTAAATAGCAGCAACTATAATAATATGGAAGAACGGGTCCATGTTGTATAACAGATTGGGGAACCGTGAAAAATGTGTTTCTTTAACCTTCCTAGCGGTATTCCCGAGTCTGGCTCGGGGTTAAATTTCAGCACCAAAAGCGGTAACCCCGAGCCAGACTCGGGCTGCGTCGCAGTGATCCAGGCAGGAGTTACTTACCTTGTCCCCTGGATCCTGCGATGCCTCCCCGCTGTGTGATCGAGCTGTCTCCTCGCTCGATTCACACACTGCCGAATGCCGCCGAGCTCCATTCCCTGCGACGTTATGACGCACGGGGACGGAGATCGGCGCCAAATTCAAAAAAGTAAAAACACAGTATACATACAGTACACTGTAATCTTACAGATTACAGTACTGTATGTAATAATTACACACCCCCTTTGTCCCTAGTGGTCTGCCCAGTGTCCTGCATGCACTTTTATATAATAAAAACTTTTTTTTTCTGCCTGGAAACTGGAGATTGTCCATAGCAACCAAAAAGTGTCCCTTTATGTCAAAAGTGGTTTTAGACCAGCTAAAAAACAGTGATAATAAATTAGAATCACTCGCAGAATTAAGCGATAGTGATTTGTGGGGAAATTCGTCATCAAACACTGAAAAACACTTTTATTATTATTATATTATTATTTGTTATAATTATTTTATAGTTATTTATTTTATTATAATGTATAATTTTGTTTTTTGAACTTTATCATACCCGGGATGTTTACTAGACTCTGGTTTGGACAGATTTAAGTGAGTTATTCCTAAGAATTACAGGCCTACAATATAAAACGCCAAATTTCCATGCAGAATAATGGTACCGCTTTCAGCACCTAAAATCTGACAGAATCATACCGCCAGGGAGGTTAAAAAGACAGATACATATATAAGGCATTGGATAAAAATGAATACATAGATGGTCATATTGATTACATAATATATATATACAGGTCCTTCTCAAAAAATTAGCATATTGTGATAAAGTTCATTATTTTCTGTAATGTACTGATAAACATTAGACTTTCATATATTTTAGATTCATTACACACAACTGAAGTAGTTCAAGCCTTTTCTTGTTTTAATATTGATGATTTTGGCATACAGCTCATGAAAACCCAAAAATCCTATCTCAAAAAATTAGCATATCATGAAAAGGTTCTCTAAACGAGCTATTAACCTAATCATCTGAATCAACTAATTAACTCTAAACACCTGCAAAAGATTCCTGAGGCTTTTAAAAACTCCCAGCCTGGTTCATTACTCAAAACCGCAATCATGGGTAAGACTGCCGACCTGACTGCTGTCTAGAAGGCCATCATTGACACCCTCAAGCAAGAGGGTAAGACACAGAAAGAAATTTCTGAACGAATAGGCTGTTCCCAGAGTGCTGTATCAAGGCACCTCAGTGGGAAGTCTGTGGGAAGGAAAAAGTGTGGCAGAAAACGCTGCACAACGAGAAGAGGTGACCGGACCCTGAAGAAGATTGTGGAGAAGGACCGATTCCAGACCTTGGAGGACCTGCGGAAGCAGTGGACTGAGTCTGGAGTAGAAACATCCCTAGCCACCGTGAACAGGCGTGTGCAGGAAATGGGCTACAGGTGCCGCATTCCCCAGGTCAAGCCACTTTTGAACCAGAAACAGCGGCAGAAGCGCCTGACCTGGGCTACAGAGAAGCAGCACTGGACTGTTGCTCAGTGGTCCAAAGTACATTCGGAAATCAAGGTGCCAGAGTCTGGAGGAAGACTGGGGAGAGGGAAATGCCAAAATGCCTGAAGTCCAGTGTCAAGTACCCACAGTCAGTGATGGTCTGGGGTGCCATGTCAGCTGCTGGTGTTGGTCCACTGTGTTTTATCAAGGGCAGGGTCAATGCAGCTAGCTATCAGGAGATTTTGGAGCACTTCATGCTTCCATCTGCTGAAAAGCTTTATGGAGATGAAGATTTCATTTTTCAGCACGACCTGGCACCTGCTCACAGTGCCAAAACCACTGGTAAATGGTTTACTGACCATGGTATTACTGTGCTCAATTGGCCTGCCAACTCTCCTGACCTGAACCCCATAGAGAATCTGTGGGATATTGGGAAGAGAAAGTTGAGAGACGCAAGACCCAACACTCTGGATGAGCTTAAGGCCGCTATCGAAGCATCCTGGGCCTCCATAACACCTCAGCAGTGCCACAGGCTGGTTGCCTCCATGCCACGCCGCATTGAAGCAGTCATTTCTGCAAAAGGATTCCCGACCAAGTATTGAGTGCATAACTGAACATAATTATTTGAAGGTTGACTTTTTTTGTATTAAAAACACTTTTCTTTTATTGGTCGGATGAAATATGCTAATTTTTTGAGATAGGATTTTGGGGTTTTCATGAGCTGTATGCCAAAATCATCAATATTAAAACAAGAAAAGGCTTGAACTACTTCAGTTGTGTGTAATGAATCTAAAATATATGAAAGTCTAATGTTTATCAGTACATTACAGAAAATAATGAACTTTATCACAATATGCTAATTTTTTGAGAAGGACCTGTATATGGGGGAGGAAAAAACAGATGTTGTATTTAAAATTAAAATGAATGTAAAATTACTAGAATATAATATATACTGGATAATAGTTAATATGGTGGGTGTAAAAAGGTGGAGGAATAAATGATAAAATATATATATAAGGTGGAGGACAATCATTAGATTGACTGTTAATGTGGAGATAAGATATGGTCGATCGTTGAGGTTGAACTGAAAGAGGGTTAAAAATTTGTTAAAAAGCAATTGAGATCTAAATCTATGTTCATTCCCATTGGTTGGAGTGTGTCTAATTGAAATATCCATTTTGTTTCATTTTGGGAGATTTTTATCTTTTTGTTATCACCTCTCCAGTGTCCCTTTATCTTATCGATGCCATAGAACGTCATACATTTCGGGTTCCTGTTATGATAGTCTCTAAAATGCCTTGAGACACTGTGTTTATGAAAACCGTTTTTAATGTTAGTTATATTCTTACATGCAATTCTCTAGTTGTTCTTCCCACATATTGCTTATGGCAAGGGCATTCAATAACATAAGTTACATGGGTACTATTGCATGTTATTAATTCATTGATTTTGTATTCAGTTCCATTGGACAGGGAAATTAAATTTGATTTTTTCTTGTTGGTTTTTGTACTAACTCTGCACGGGAGACATCTACTTTGAAATGTCTCTAACATCCCCAGCTGCAATACCCCCTCTTTCTTGAAGGTACCACTTCCATTTCATCAGTGTCTGGTTCTGGGCTACAGCTGCTCTAGTGGTCAGTCCATTATCTCTCACCCATCCTGCTATTGGCAATACAGTATGGCTGGTGACTGTGTCCTTTCCTGTAAGGGTCTCTACATGTTGAAGTGCTGTGTAGGCCCCAAACAGGTACTTCTCTAGGGGCGTGTATCTCTTTTGTTCCCCTGTCAGTTGTTTGGACCAAAATCCAATAGGTATTGCTCTCAGTCCTTTATTTTCATTTGGCTGCCACAGACTCCAAGATATGGTACCATGCTGCTCCATTACATCCAGCTGAAATGGTACTCCTTGTCTCACAGGTCCCAATCCCTGATGCTGCAAAATAGCTTCTTTAGCAGCCAGGAATGCAGTCCGCTGCTCTGAACCCCATAAGAACTCAGTCTTTTTTCTGGTAACATTGTATATAGGCCTCAGAATTAGTCCAAGATGTGGGATGAACGATCTCCAGAATCCCACAACTCCAATAAACTTCTGTGCCTCCTTTTTGGTATTAGGGGGCAACAGCGCCTGGATAGTTTGTACAACTGTCTCTGGAATTATCTACCTTTTTTTGCTGGTGTTCTCTAATAAAGGCATCTGCAGGAGTTAGTGGGTGTTGTGTGCCTCCAGCACAATATACACCTGTATCTACCCTTTATTGCTGGTGTTCTTTAATACAGGCATATGCAGGAGTTAGTGGGTGTTGTGTGCCTCCAGCACAGCACAGTATACACCTGTATCTACCCTTTTTTGCTGGTGTTCTCTAATAACGGCATCTGCAGGAGTTAGTGGGTGTTGTGTGCCTCCAGCACAATATACACCTGTATCTACCCTTTATTGCTGGTGTTATCTAATACAGGCATCTGCAGGAGTTAGTGGGTGTTGTGTGCCTCCAGCACAGCACAGTATACATCTGTAGCTACCATTTTTTTCTGGTGTTCTCTAATAAAGGCATCTGCAGGAGTTAGTGGGTGTTGTGTGCCTCCAGCACAATATACACCTGTATCTACCCTTTATTGCTGGTGTTCTTTAATACAGGCATCTTCAGGAGTTAGTGGGTGTTGTGTGCCTCCAGCACAGCACAGTATACACCTGTATCTACGCTTTTTTGCTGGTGTTCTCTAATAAAGGCATCTGCAGGAGTTAGTGGGTGTTGTGTGCCTCCAGCACAATATACACCTGTATCTACCCTTTATTGCTGGTGTTCTCTAATACAGGCATCTGCAGGAGTTAGTGGGTGTTGTGTGCCTCCAGCACAGCACAGTATACACCTGTATCTACCCTTTTTTGCTGGTGTTTTCTAATAAAGGCATCTGCAGGAGTTAGTGGGTGTTGTGTGCCTCCAGCACAATATACACCTTTATCTACCCATTATTGCTGGTGTTCTTTAATACAGGCATCTGCAGGAGTTAGTGGGTGTTGTGTGCCTTCAGCACAGTATACACCTGTATCTACCCTTTTTTGCTGGTGTTCTCTAATAAAGGCATCTGCAGGAGTTAGTGGGCGTTGTGTGCCTCCAGCACAATATACACCTGTATCTACCCTTTATTGCTGGTGTTCTCTAATACAGGCATCTGCAGGAGTTAGTGGGTGTTGTGTGCCTCCAGCACAGCACAGTATACACCTGTATCTACCCTTTTTTTGCTAGTGTTCTCTAATAAAGGCATCTGCAGGAGTTAGTGGGTGTTGTGTGCCTCCAGCACAATATACACCTGTATCTACCCTTTATTGCTGGTGTTCTTTAATACAGACATCTGCAGGAGTTAGTGGGTGTTGTGTGCCTCCAGCACAGCACAGTATACACCTGTATCTACCCTTTTTTTGCTGGTGTTCTCTAATAAAGGCATCTGCAGGAGTTAGTGGGTGTTGTGTGCCTCCAGCACAGCACAGTATACACCTGTATCTACCCTTTATTGCTGGTGTTCTCTAATACAGGCATCTGCAGCCTTTACAGTGGGTGTTGTGTGCCTACAGCACAATATATACACTACCCAATTGCTGGTTTTCCCATCTCACTGCAGGCCATTGCTATGTCTGGAAGGCCAACAAGGAGAGGCAGACAGTCACGAGCCAATAAAAGAGGGCAAGCAGGCTTTGTGTCTAGAGACAACAGTGCTGGTCGTGGACGCGGTACATCGTCATCAGCACGTGGCCATGGGACACGCTTGTCTTTATTTTCGGCAGCTGGATGTGTTGAGCTGCATCATGCCGAAGACTTGGTAGAGTGGATGACCAAGCCCTCCTCATCCTCCTTATCCTCTCTCACCCAGGCTCAGGGTACTGGCAAAGCAGCTGCCAATGCGTCCTCTTCCCTCGTATCAATGTCATTATCAGTCACTCCTTCCCTAGACCCACCATGTCCTCCTGAGGAGTCCCCCGAACTATTTGAGCACAGTGTTGGGTACATGCTCCAGGAGGATGCCCAGCGTTTTGAAGGGTCTGATGATGATACACAGCTAGAGGAAGACAGTAGCATGAGCGCAGAGAGAGGGAATGCTCAAGAAGGACAGCAATCTGGCAGTCATGTTCCAGCAGCTGCAGCATACTGCCAGGTTTGCTCCAGTGATCAAGAGGGAGGGGATGATGAGGTCACTGACTCCACGTGGGTGCCTGATAGGAGAGAGGAGGAGGAGGAGGATGAGGAGGAGGCACATCTCCAACGAGGCAGGATACCCTCCGGGGACCAGCGTAAGGGCAGCACACCGACTGAATCACACCGCAGAGCTCCGCCTGTGCAGGGCGCTGCCTCTGCCCGTTATTCCAAAAGTTCTTTGGTGTGGGCCTTTTTTGAGTTGAGTGCATCAGATCGCACCGCTGCTTTTTGCAACATATGTCTCAAGCGTATCTCGCGTGGCCAAAACATCAGCCGCTTGGGCACCACATGCTTGACCAGACATATGTTGACCTGCCATGCAGCTCATTGGCAAGCGTACCTTAAAGACCCACACCAAAGAACAAAGTGGACCTCTCCTTGCTCCTCATCAGCTGGGATCTCCCTGCCCCAGCTGCTGGACCGTCGAAAGAAGTTCACTCCCAGCCATCCACATGCCCAGCGGTTGAATGCTAGCTTGGCTAAATTGCTAGCACTTCAACTGCTGCCTTTTCAGTTTGTAGACTCGGCCCCCTTCCGTGAGTTTGTGCAATGTGCGGTTCCTCAGTGGCAGGTTCCCAAACGCCACTTTTTCTCACGGAAGGCGATTCCAGCTCTCTACCGGCATGTGGAAGGCAATGTCTTGGCCTCGCTGGACAGGGTGGTCAGCGGTAAGGTGCATATTACCGCTGACTCATGGTCCAGCAGGCATGGACAGGGACGTTACCTTTCTTTCACGGCCCATTGGGTCACTCTTTTGGCAGCTGGGAAGGATGCAGGACAAGGTGCAGTAGTGTTGGAGGTTGTTCCACCGCCACACCTCCAAAATGCTACTACTGGTTGTGACACACCTCTCTCCTCCACCCCCTCCTCTTCTTCTTCCTCCATTACCTCTTCCTGTGATTTGTCCTTGGAACCAGCGGTGCTCCGTAGGCGTTCAAGGGGCTACGCAAGTACGCAGGCAAAAAGATGCCATGCCATGCTTGCGCTGGTGTGTTTGGGGGACAGGAGCCACACTGGGGCAGAGGTTCTGTCAGCTCTGCAGGGGCAGGCCGAGAGGTGGTTGACGCCACGCCAGCTCAAGCCAGGAATGGTGGTTTGCGACAATGGCACCAACCTCCTCTCCGCCCTCCGACAGGGACAACTGACCCATGTGCCCTGTGTGGCTCACGTCCTTAACCTGGTGGTGCAGCGGTTCTTGGGCAGGTACCCGGGCTTACAGGATGTCCTGAGGCAGGCCAGGAAAGTCTGTGTGCATTTCCGCAGATCATATAATGCCAGTGCTCAGATGGCTGAGCTGCAAAAGGAGTTGAACCTGCCCAAGAACCGCCTTATATGTGACATGCCCACCAGGTGGAACTCAACGTTGGCCATGCTGCAGTGGCTGCACACGCAGCAGAGGGCCATCAATGAGTACCTGTGTGACTACGGCACCAGGACAGGGTCAGGGGAGCTCAGGTTTTTTTCACCACGCCAGTGGGGCATGATCAGGGATGCATGCACTGTCCTGGCACCATTTGAGGAGGCCACGAGGATGGTGAGCAGTGACAGTGCATGCATCAGTGACACTGTACCTCTTGTCCACCTGTTGGAGCATACGCTGCGTGGAATAATGGACAGGGCACTTGAGGCAGAACAGAGGCAGGAAGAGGAGGACTTCCTTGCCTCTCAAGGCCCCCTTTACCCAGACAGTGTTCCTTCTGTCCCACCCATCACACAGGAAGAGGACGAGGAGGAGGAGGATTGTGTCAGCATGGAGGTGGAGCCTGGCACTCAGCATCAACAGCAGCAGTCTTTTAGGGATGATTTACAGTCCCAAGAAACCCGTGGACTTGTACGTGGCTGGGAGGAGGTGGCTGCGGATCATGTCGTCCTTAGTGACCCAGAGGACTCCGGACTGAATGCCTCAGCTAACCTACGCTGCATGGCCTCCCTGATCCTGCAAAGTCTGCGGAAGGATCCTCGTATTCTTCGGATCAAGGAGAGGGACCATTACTGGCTGGCCACTCTCCTTGATCCACGGTACAAGGGTAAGGTTGCGGACCTCATCTTGCCGTCGCAGAGGGAGCAGAGGATGAGACATCTCAGAAATGTCTGTGCAACGCGTTCCCAGAGACTGGGAGGTTACAAACTCCTGGTCCTGGACAACGAGTTGCTGAGGCTTCGGTCAGTAGCAGAAGGAGCGGTGGAGAAGGTGGCCGTCTGACCGATGCGTTCAGACAATTTTTTAGTCCGCAGCCCCAAGGTATGATCGGTTCCAGCAACCATCGCCAGCATCCGATATACATGGTGCAGGAATACCTTGGGACAAGGTCAGACTTGGACACCTTTCCCACTGAAAATCCTCTGGCTTACTGGGTCTTGAGGATGGATCACTGGCCAGAGCTTGCACAGTATGCAATTGAGCTACTGGCCTGTCCTGCATCCAGCGTTCTTTCGGAACGCACATTCAGTGCTGCTGGAGGCTTTGTTACCGATCACAGGGTGCGCCTGTCCACCGACTCGGTTGATCGACTGACCTTCATAAAGATGAATCAGTCTTGGATCACCACCAGCTACCAGGCACCTGAAGCTGATGTAACAGAATAATTTATTTTGAAATGTCACATCCCTTCAAGACTACCTATGCTGATGCTGAGTGACTGTCCTGTTATGTTGACTGACTATCCTCTTCCTCCTCAATGATTCTGCTGATAGCTTGGAAGAACATTTTTGTTTCTGGGTGCCGCCACCAGTGGCTAAGGCCCAATTTTTCAGCCCCTGTTTAACAGGGGCATGTAATTACAATTTTTTATGCAATGCTTTGCAGCTGGGCTCATTCCTGCACTCCAACTAGAGTATCTGGGAGAGGTTGCAGTGTTGTGGCACCAGCACCAGTGCCTAAGGCCCAATTTTTAAGCCCCTGTTTAATAAGGGCATGTAATTACAATTTTTGATGCAATACTTATCACCAATCCTTGTTTCAATAAAAAACCCACTTTTCCAAAAACATTTGTCATTGGGACGGAAAGTGAGGTGAAATGTTCTGAACAGGTGCACAGACAGCAAAACAAATGTTACAGGGGTGATAACCCTTCCCCATGTTCTCCAAAAAGCTTAAAAATAGATTTTTTGGCTGCAGCTACACTTACCTGTTCCAAATTACAAACAGATTCTACTTAGGAACAAACCTACAGTCCCTGTCTTGTTTGCACCGCCTGTATACTGCTGTTCAGAGTATATAGGGTTTTAGGTATAGGGTTTTATTTTGGGTGCAGAGTTCCCCTTAATATCCATACAAAACCCAAAGGGGCTGGTAATGGGCTGGGGTGGGGGGGGGGTGATGGGGTAGCCATGCAATTTTTCTCAAAGATTTTTATCCATATTGCCAGGACAAGACACGACATTAAAGCCGCAAGCAGTTTTAAATGGCTTTTTTTCTTTACAAATGTCATTTTGTGCAGGGACAGTTCTAAACACGGGAAACACATGCCACTTCACAGGCATACTTTAGACACCCCCCAGGTACGATATTTAAGGAATATTTCACATTTTTTTTCACTTTATGCATCATTAAAATGACTGCTCCAGAAAAAACTGCCTTTTTTAAAACTTCTTTTTGCATTGATACATGTCCCCTGGGGCAGAACCCGGGTCCCCAAACCCTTTTTAGGACAATAACATCCATGTTAGCCGTTATAATTAGCACTTTAGATTTCGAACGTTCGTGTCCATTGTATTTAATAGGGTTCTAACGTTCACGCGAACTTTCAGTCCGTTTGCAGGTTCTGGTGCGAACCGAACCGGGGGGTGTTCGGCTCATCCCTACTGCTGAAGAACTTGCAACATTGGATAAGGGACTAAAACATGCACCAGTTAGAAATCTCAACAAGTTTGACACCTAAATTGGAATTAAAAAATATATAAGAAAAATTAACATCAAGAAATATATTATGAATAACCCATTTCACAAACAGAATACAACCACAGAACCCCAAACAAGAACTGTACATAGCGATTTACGAAACAATTCGGTATACAATCCCCAAGTATCGGATGGCCAACATACTGAAGTTTTTAAAACTCTGGTCCTACAAGATCTAGAATCTCTATAACTAAAGAAGAAATATGACCCGATACATATCAAAAAGGGAATCAAGTCACTGACTGACCGAAAAGATATACCGTAGTAATCCGCCCGGCGGATAAAGGTGGAGCAGTAGTCATACAAGCAAAAGAACAATATCTGAAAGAAATAGAAAGGCAATTACAAGAAGATGAAACCTATATCAGATTACGAGGAAACCCCACTAACAACTATAAAAAAGAATTACAACTACTCATTAACTTAGGAATTAAAAAGGATATCCTCAATAAAAAAGAATCTCGGTACCTTATACCAGAAACATGTAGGATCCCGATAATATATACGGTCCCTAAAATACATAAATGTAAAGAAAACCCACCTGGTAGGCCAATTGTCAATGGCATGGAATCTTTGACATCCAGGTTGGGACAATACATTGAGTTGCCACCATAAGTCGTGGCTATATAATATTCCTAAGGGTCAATTGATAAGACTGAAAAGAAATTGCAGTAAAGAAGAAGACTTCAATGAACAAGCACAACAAATAGGAAGAAGGTTTGAAGAGAAAGGATATGACCACTCCTGGTTGAACAAAAAGATACAAGATGTATATGAAATGGACAGAAATGTGATGATGCAAAATAAAGTGAAAAATCAACAGCATCAGGATGCCCCTTGCCTTATTTTGGACTTTTGGACAATATACAGCATAAAGAATTGGCCAAACTGATAGAACGACATTGGCACATCCTACAAAAAGATAAAGCTCTAAAACATATTCTTCCGGATAGACCTAAAATCATTTACAGAAGGGCACCCACAGGGCACCTACACTGAGAGACATGATTATTAAATCTGTGGTGGTTTCACCACCGAAACTTAGTTATTCCTTTTTCAATGGGAAAGGGTTCTTCCCGTGTAGAAACTGCTACGCTTGTAGATAGGCCAAAAAATTCCAGGGCAAAAGGACAGAATTTATTGGAACCAATACAGGAAACACCTATGCCAGGGGTCTCCAAACCCCGGCACGCGGGCCACATCCGGCCCGCGGGTGTGATTTGTCCGGCCCGCAGCTTACCCAGGCTCTGCCACAGGGCCGTCTTTGGCCCTGCGCTGCCCGCCCCGTGCTGACCGCCTGGAGTTCGGCCACCTCCGGTGCTGGTTGCATGCTGGCTGCGCGCTACTGTCACTTGGAAATACACAAGCTCTGCTTGTGTATTTCCACGTGACAGCGCGCTCCTCTTCCCGCAGCCGCTCTGATCATCCTTGTGTACACACGCTCTATGAGAGCACTCGGAGTCAGAGCAGAGGAGGAAGGGGGCGGGGAATCTGCAAACAGGAAGCTGCCTGTGGAACTGCTGCACGGAGATCGAAGGACAAAATGCTGTGAGTAGAATGAGGAAAACTTTACACTGGAATGAGGGGAGGGGGAAGCTTTGTGGGAGGAGAGTCTTGCCTTGGAGGGGAGTGGAGTGTGGAGCTCTGACTGTACTGGAATCTGGGGGCTGGGGGGGAGGAGAGCCATGCACTCTGCACTCTGCATCCACCTCACCTTCTGCACCCTGCACCCATCCTCTGCACCCACCCTCTGCACCCTGCGCCCACCTCACCCTCTACCCACCTCACCCTCTGCACCCTGCGCCCACCTTACCCTCTGCACCCTGCACCCTCCCTCTGCACCCTGCACCCACCTCACCCTCTGCACCCTGTACCCACCTCGCACTCTGCACCCTCCCTCTGCACCTTGCACCCACCTCACCCTCTGCACCCTGTAACCACCTCACCCTCTGAACCCTCCCTCTGCACCCTGTGCCCACCCTCTGCACCCTCCCTCTGCACCCTGCGCCCACCTCACCCTCTGCACCCTGTACCCACCTCACCCTCTGCACCCTGCACCCACCCTCTGCACCCTCCCTCTGCACTCTGTGCCCACCTCACCCTCTGCACCCTCCCTCTGCACCCTGCGCCCACCTCACCCTCTGCACCCTGCACCCACCCTCGGCTGCTGCACCCTGTGCCCACCTCACCCTCTGCACCCTGCACCCACCCTTTGCTGCTGCACACTCCCTCTGCACCCTGTGCCCACCTCACCCTCTGCACCCACCTCACCCTCTGCACCCTGTACCCACCCCACCCTCTGCACCCACCTCACCCTCTGCATTTTGCACCCACCTCACCCTCTGCATTCTGCACCCACCTCACCCTCTGCCCCCTGCAACCACCTTCTCCCTGCACCCACCGCACCCTCTGCACCCTGCACCCACCTCACCCTCTGCACTATGCACCCACCTCACCCACTGCACCCACCTTACCCTCTGCACCCTGCACCCACATCACCCTCTGCACTCTGCTCCTACATCACCCCCTGCACTCTGCACCCACCCTATGCACCCTGCACCCACCTCACCCTCTGCACCTCTGCTCGTAGCGCACCCCTTAACCCTGCACTCTGTACATAGCTCACTCCTGAACCCTGTACATAGCTCACCCCTGAACCCTGGGGACACCGATGGGAAAAAATTTGCTGGGGACACCAATGGGGAAAATTCTGCTGGGGACACCGATGGGGAAAATTTTGCTGGGGACACCGATGGGGAAAATTTTGCTGGGGACACCGATGGGGAAAATTTTGCTGGGGACACCGATGGGGAAAATTGTGCTGGGGACACCGATGGGGAAAATTCTGCTGGGGACATCGATGGTGAAAATTTTGCTGGGGACACCGATGGGGAAAATTCTGCTGGGGACACCGATGGGGAAAATTTTGCTGGGGACATCGATGGGGAAAATTCTGCTGGGAACACCGATGGGGAAAATTCTTCTGGGGACACCGATGGGGAAAATTCTGCTGGGGACACTGATGGGGAAAACTGCTGGGGACACCGATGGAGAAAACTCTGCTGGGGACTGTCATGGATATGCATTAATGTCTGTCTGCCATCTTACCTTTCCTCCTCATGTGTTCATCTTAGAGGCCAGAACCCTTTCACCTGGCTTCCCTTATAATCTCCTCCCAGCCAGACTCCACCCCAGGCCCTATCACAGAACACTATATTAACCTGTGCACTGCAAGCCTGCTTTGCTGATCAACGTGTTTGTTAAGCATTGTGTGTTTGGGTTCCTGCCTGCCGTGTGCTACGTCTGTCTCTCTGTTACGATATTGGCTTGTCCCTGACTATCCCTGTCTGCTTGTGACCCTTGAACCTTCAGCTTGTCCTTCGTTATCCTTGTCTGCTTGTGACCCTTGACCTTTGGCTTGTTCTTCGTTATTCTTGTATCTTGTGCTGCTGCTTTCCCTCTTTTCCCCTTACCCTACGGGGCGTAAGCTAGGAGACTCTAGGGGCCGCGACCTGGACCTAGTCTGCAGCGTAACATCCTCACCACTAGAGGCTCTGGAGAAGACCTGCTGGGTCTTAGACTCCGCGCCCTGGGGAATCTTGGCTCTAGCTTCCTGTAGGATCCCGGTTGTGCTCCTCTGGCCCCGCTTTCCACAACCACTCAGTATCCTATCCGCAGCAGTCAGTCATAGGGTTCACTACCTTGTGGTGCACTCCTAACCCCCTACGGTGTGCATCTGTCACCTGGCCACAGGTGACCTGACAGTTTGATCAGCCATGAACCCGGCTGACATGCCGCTCCCCGCGGATGATCCATTACAGGGCATAGTCCGTAGACTTGAGACCCAGGAATCAGATCAGACTCAGGTGATGCGATTCCTCCAGGATCTGGCTTCTCGCTTCAAGCAGCTTCAGACCTCCTTGGGAACCCCAAATCTGCAACCTCAAGTACAACCAGCGGCTGCGCCTTTCGCATCAGTCGCAGCCACACACTCACTAGAACTGCCAGCTCCGTTCCATTTCTCTGGGCACTCCAAGGCCTGCAGGGGGTTTCTCAGCCAATGTACGATTCATTTTGAGCTTTAGCCTCAAAACTTCCTGTCTGATCGGGCTAAGGTAGCCTATATCATCTCCCTCCTCTCCGGTGAAGCTTTAGCCTGGGCTGCCCCCCTGTGGGAAAGGAATGATTCGGTGGTTTCCAGCCTGTCCGACTTCTTGGAGCTCTTTCGTAACATCTTCGAGGAGCCGGCTTGGGCTTCTTCAGCGGCTAGTGCTGTCTTACGTCTTCGCCAAGAAGCTAGTTCAGTGGGACAATATGCTCTTCAGTTCCATATCCACACAGCTGGATTGAGCTGGAATAATGAGGCCCTGGTCGCTACCTTTTTACATGGCCTCTCTGACCGAGTGAAAGACGAATTAGCGGGAAGAGACATTCCCGTCGGTCTGGACGATGTAATTTCTTTGTGCAACCAGATCGACATTCGTTTTCAGGAGAGGTCGCTAAAAAAAAGACGCCAGCACTCTCTGGGTCCTAGCCAGTCTGAGCTCCCCTCCCTTTGTCCCGTGGAGCATCTTCTGCCTGACGAGGGACCTATGCAGCTGGGCCGGACCAGACTAACCCCCGAAGAACGTGCTAGGCGCAGAACTCTGGGCTTATGCCTCTATTGTAGGGGCAAGGGTAATTTTCGTGACTTTTGCTCGCTTCTGTCTGGGAAACGCTCGGGCCTAATACATTTGGAAGGTGGAGTATTGGACCCTAAAACATCACCTTCTCGCCTTCTCCTGCCGGTGTTCCTTCATTTAGGCACTTCTCCTCAATCAACCCTTGCATATCTGGATTCAGGGGCTGCCGGCAATTTTATGGATTGGGGAACTGCTTCTTCTGTGAAGCTTACCCTTTCACCTCTCGCTACCCCATTGGTAGTCTCGGCAATTGATGGCACTGTTCTCCCAGGGGGCCCTATTCGCTTCCAGACGCTACCCATTAGGATGTTGATAGGGATTCTCCACCAGGAGTGGATATCCTTTCTCATTCTACCCAAGGCCTCTACCCCCATTGTATTGGGCCTTCCTTGGCTGCAGCTCCACTCTCCACATGTGGACTGGGCCTCTGGGCAGGTCCTGGCTTGGGGTCCCTCATGTTTCTCGTCATGTCTTCTTAAGGTGGCAACCAAGGAGAGACTTCCGGTTGCCACCACTTCTGTTTCTTCTGATCTTCCCGGTGCATACAGCGATTACCGGGATGTGTTCTGTAAGAAATCAGCTGAGGTGCTTCCTCCCCACAGGTCTTTTGACTGTGCTATTGATCTTGTCCCCGGAGCAACTCCGCCCAGGGGTCGTACCTACCCTCTGTCCATCCCAGAGACCCAGGCCATGTCTGAATATGTTGCAGAGAATCTGGAGAGAGGTTTCATCCGGAAATCCGCATCACCTGCAGGGGCAGGGTTCTTTTTCGTTGCCAAAAAGGATGGTACCCTAAGACCCTGCATCGACTATCGAGGTTTAAACGCGGTTACTATTAAAAATCGATACCCCTTACCCTTAATATCTCAGCTATTCGATAGGTTGAAGGGTGCCTCCATTTTCACCAAGTTGGATCTCAGAGGCGCGTACAATGTCATTCGAATACGGGAGGGTGATGAATGGAAGACTGCATTCAACACTAGAGACGGGCATTACGAATACCTGGTGATGCCTTTTGGTTTGTGTAATGCCCCAGCCGTCTTTCAAAACTTTGTCAATGAAATCTTCAGAGATCTGCTGTACCAGTTTGTTGTCATCTATCTGGATGACATTCTGATCTTTTCTGAAAATCTGCTCATCCACAGAAACCATGTCCGCACTGTACTTCAGCATCTTAGAGAGAACAATCTCTATGCCAAGCTGGAGAAATGTTCCTTTGAATGTTCTGAGGTCCTGTTTTTGGGGTGCTTTGTCTCATGTTCGGGTCTTCGTATGGATCCTGCGAAGGTCTTGGCTATTACCAACTGGCCTCTTCCTGCTAGCCTCAAGGCCACACAGCGCTTTCTTGGCTTCACAAATTATTATAGGCAGTTCATAAGGAATTACTCTTCCATTGCCGCGCCTATTATCGCTTTAACCAAGAAGGGTGCGAATGCCAAAGACTGGCCTCCCGAAGCTGTCTCTGCATTTCATGACCTGAAACAGGCCTTTGTTTCTGGACCTCTCTTGAGGAGACCAAATCCTGGAGATGCATTTTTTTATTGAAGTGGACGCTTCCTCGATGGGGGTGGGAGCTGTGCTTCTTCATTTCTTTGAGAAGAGACGTCAACCATGTGCGTTCTTCTCCAAAAAAAATTCTCAGGCAGAGAGGAATTATGCCATCGGTGATCGGGAACTTCTCGCGATTAAATTGGCGTTAGAGGAGTGGCGTCATCTCTTGGAGGGTTCCCCTCACTCCATTACGATCTTTACTGACCACAAGAATTTACAGTATCTACAGAATGCTAAACGTCTGAATCCTAGACAGGCCAGGTGGAGTCTCTTCTTTGCCCGTTTTAATTTCACGATTACTTACAAACCTGGTTCCTGCAATGGTCGGGCTGATGCGCTCTCTAGGTCATTTGATACTTTTGACGAGGAGTCCGCCCCTGAACCTGAGCCGATCATTCCAACCTCGTGCATTGCTGCACACTCTACCACCCTGAAGTCAAAGATTCCGCCTGGTAAGACCTTTGTCCCTACTGAGCTAAGAGCTAAGATCCTTCGTTGGGGACATGATTCCAAGGTGGCAGGTCATTCTGGATTCCTCCGATCCTTCTTACTCATTAGTCGTCACTACTGGTGGCCTAATCTCCGCTCAGATGTCAAAGACTATGTTAAGGCTTGTCATGTCTGTGCTCAGTCTAAATCCTCCACACAAGCTCCTGCTGGTCTCCTCATGCCCTTGCCCATTCCTAAGGAGCCCTGGGCTCATATTGCCATGGATTTTATCACCGACCTCCCACTGTCTGAGAATAATACAGTCATTTGGGTGGTAATTGATCGGTTCTCCAAGATGGCTCATTTTGTTCCTCTTCCTGGTCTTCCTTCTGCTCCTGCCTTGGTTCACATTTTTATTCGAGAAATTTTCCGCCTCCATGGGGTTCCTTCTCATATTGTTTCCGACAGGGGAGTCCAATTTACGTCTCGTTTTTGGAGAGCCTTTTGCAAATCCCTCAATATTGTCTTGGATTTTTCCTCTTCTTACCATCCTCAATCCAATGGACAGACTGAGAGGGTTAATCAGGAGTTAGAGGTCTTTCTTCGCACTTTTGTGTCTTCTCACCATGACGATTGGTCCTCCCTACTCCCGTGGGCAGAATTCTCCCATAACAATCATGTGAATACCAGTTCGCAGAAGACACCCTTTTTCACAGTTTATGGAAAATACCCTCAACTTCCTCTTCCCATGATCTGTTCTCCAGATATTCCAGCTTTGGCTTCAGTTCAGGAGTCTCTCAATTCTGTTTGGGGTGAAGTTCATGATTCCCTCCGGGCAGCTTCTGAAAAATTCAAAGGCTTTGCCGACCGCCGCAGGCGTAAACTGCCTTCTCTTCAGCCAGGGGACAAAGTCTGGCTCTCTACCAGGAACATCAAGCGCCGAGTTCCTTCTCTGAAGTTTGCTCCACGATTCATCGGTCCATACACTGTAACTGCTAAACTGAATCCGGTTTGTTTCAAACTCCAGATTCCTAAGAGCCTTAAAATCACTAACTCCTTCCATGTTGCTCTTCTAAAGCCTTTAGTCCTCAATAAATTCTCTCGTCCTCTCCCTACCGTGGCACCTGTCTCTGAGGATAATCAGGAGTACGAGGTCAGTCAAATTCTGGACTCCCGACTCTGTAAAGGCGTTCTTCAGTACCTCGTTCATTGGAAGGGGTTTGGTCCTGAGGAGAGGTCTTGGATCACTGCATCTGAGGTCTTTGCACCTCGCCTGTTAAAGGAGTTTCATCTGAAGTTTCCCTCCAAACCTGGGCCCAGGCGGGGAAGGGGGAGGCCTCGTAAGAGGGAGGGTACTGTCATGGATATGCATTAATGTCTGTCTGCCATCTTACCTTTCCTCCTCATGTGTTCATCTTAGAGGCCAGAACCCTTTCACCTGGCTTCCTTTATAATCTCCTCCCAGCCAGACTCCACCCCAGGCCCTATCACAGAATACTATATTAACCTGTGCACTGCAAGCCTGCTTTGCTGATCAACGTGTTTGTTAAGCATTGTGTGTTTGGGTTCCTGCCTGCCGTGTGCTACGTCTGTCTCTCTGTTACGATATTGGCTTGTCCCTGACTATCCCTGTCTGCTTTTGACCCTTGAACCTTCGGCTTGTCCTTCGTTATCCTTGTCTGCTTGTGACCCTTGACCTTCGGCTTGTTCTTCGTTATTCTTGTATCTTGTGCTGCTGCTTCCCCTCTTTTCCCCTTACCCTACGGGCGTGAGCTAGGAGACTCTAGGGGCCGCGACCTGGACCTAGTCTGCAGCGTAACATCCTCACGACTAGAGGCTCTGGAGAAGACCTGCTGGGTCTTAGACTCTGCAACCTGGGGAATCTTGGCTCTAGCTTCCTGTAGGATCCCGGTTGTGCTCCTCTGGCCCCGCTTTCCACAACCACTCAGTATCCTATCCGCAGCAGTCAGTCATAGGGTTCACTACCTTGTGGTGCACTCCTAACCCCCTACGGTGTGCATCTGTCACCTGGCCACAGGTGACCTGACAGGGACACTGATGATGGGAAAACTCTGCTGGGGACACTGATGATGGAGAAAACTCTGCTGGGGACACTGATAATGGGAAAACTCTGCTGGGGACACTGATGATGGGAAAACTCTGCTGGGGACACTGATGATGGGAAAACTCTGCTGGGGACACTGATGATGGGAAAACTGCTGGGAACATTTATGATGAGAAAACTCTGCTGGGGACACGGATGGGGAAAAACTTTGCTGGGGACACTGATGATGGGAAAACTCTGCTGGGGACACTGATGATGGGAAAACTCTGCTGGGGACACTGATAATGGGGAAAACTCTGCTGGGGACACTGATAATGGGGAAAACTCTGCTGGGGACACTGATGATGCGAATGATGATTTATTCATTTGTACATAACTGTTTTTTTCCGGCCCCCGAATACTTGTAAAATCTACAATGTGGCCCTCGTGTTGAAAAGTTTGGAGACCCCTGACCTATGCTATAAAATATTTTATAGGCTGCCATACAGAAGGAGTTATATATGTACTACAATGTAGTTGTAATCTCCAATATGTAAGTAGAACGAAAAGAGCTTTAAAGGTTAGAATAAAGGAACATGTGCAGAACATTGTTAACAGATTTCCCAAGCACAATGTATCACGTCATTTTGCACAAGTGCATAATCAAGATCCCACCCAATTAAAATTTTGGGGTATAGACAAATTCAAGGGCTCATGGAGAGGTAGCCACATAGTAAGAAACATTAGTCAAAAAGAATCTCGGTGGATCCACACTTTAAGAACATTGACACCAGGGGGAATGAATGTGGAGTTTGATTTAAACTGCTTTTTGAGTCATTTTTAATTCAGTAATTCTTTTATATTTTTCACACTCCACTTCATTTATTATTATATGGACATCATATATTTTATATGTGATGGTTTTAACATTTCAATTTTATTTGTATGTATTTTTATACATGTGGCCTCATGTATGTATCTTGTTTGTCCTGTTGCTTTTAGATATGTGGTGATGCCATACAGCTAGGATTATATGCACAGGAATTAGATACTCAGCACTTTCAGGGAGGAACATATACCCTCCCCTGTTTAAGTTTTAGGTATACGTTATATACTGGTTTATCAATATTTAGTGGGGTAGGTGGTGTAAGAGATTTTTAGTCAAATATTGCCCCTCATTACATGCAGATGCACAGTCAGACCGCTGTGGCCAATGCAGGATTGGGATGCAAATTTGAGGTAATTATTTCCCTATCCATCTATTTCATCTGCACAGCAACCACCCTTCTAGTTTGTTTTAAGGTTGGGAGATTGGCGGCTGTATGTAAGTCAGCTCAGCTCCGCCACACGATTTCATATTAGTGGGCGATTCACTATTTCCTGTATGTTCAGGAAAATGTTGGCGCCCATACGCTTTGTTATGGCCTCCAACAAAATGGCGGATTGGCCATTTCCGGTCTAATGCACTATATCAACAATGCCTCAACAACCAATCAGGTTCCTCTGAAGAAGTCACGAGGTACGTAAGGTACCGCCGTAGGGAAGGAGTGAGGCATCACACCACAAATCAGAAGCAGCGGAAGAACAAGTAAGACGGCACTCACAACGCCGCTATTCACCCGTACTGCACATTTTATTTTATTGTGATGTAAGAAGAGTCCATTCTTGACATTTTAAATAAAGTTCATAACCTATTATACTACACCATCAGAGGCTTCTTTTTCGTCCTACCCTCTGTCCCTGGCTGGAGCTTTGCTCCCCCCCCCCCCTGCCCCTCTTTCCTCTTAGGACAGCTGACATCTTTGGGATCAGCGTGAGTGGTGGAGGATATAGACCAGCTAAGATTACAGTGGAGAAGAAATACAGGAGAGATAAGATCACTCTTAATGCCAGATATTTTACTACAGAGGTGAGAGTTCTGGGAGACTGGTGTAGGATTCACACGCTGGTTCAATACAATTGCTTAGTCATTGTGGAAGTTAATGATACAGCTACAACAGCACCTGACCCAATAGAGGATTTTGTCCATCGGAGTTATTTGTATGGGACCTTTTTGAGACCTATCTCTCATCACTATTATTTTATAGATCAATTGCAATATTGAACTATTTGCAGCCATTTGCACGCTTTTTTTGCACCTTTGGATTGCTTTTTATTGATTGCACTTTATGTATTGTCAACACTTAAATATATATATGGACCATTCACACTCTTGGCCACATTTGGCACCATTTCATTCAAGATTTCCATTTAACTTTTAGAATCCTGATTGATTCATTCACTTTGCACTTTGTATTATTTTAGATCTATAGTTGCATATTTATCAATTTATAATTTTATTTTTATTAAAATGCACAGTCTTGTTTGTATTGTATTATTCCTTAAGCGCGAAACCCTTTTATAAAATGTTTGAACTTATATGTGTAAGGTGAACACAGAGTAGCGCGAAAGACACCCATTCCACACATCGAGGAGTATGTTTCCTCCCAAGCTGATACTGCAGTACAGTGGAACCTCGGATTGCGAGTAACGTGGTTAATGAGCGTTTCGCAATACGAGCACTGTATTTCTAAAAATCCTAACTCGGTTTGCGAGTGTTGTCTCGCAAAATGAGCAAGATTCAGACCAAAGCGGTGTGCAGTACCGCTTTTGGCCTGATGTGGGGGGGGCGCCAGAGCCGAACGGCGCCGATCAGAAATGCACAGAAAGGCCCGAGGACAGTTTGGCTGACCTCGGAGTCTTTCAGAGGTCACTTTAACTGTCATTGGGCCTTTCTGGCCGTTTCCGAGGCTCTCCGGTGCCCCCCCCCCCGCCTCTGGCCGCATGCGGCATTGCATGCCATTGAAGTCAATGCGGAACAAATTATTTTTGTTTCCAAAAATTTCCATTTTTCCTGGTACGGATTATGCTCGTAATCCAAGGTTCCACTGTATTTGAGGCTCTCTCAGGAGCTCCCCCTGCTGAGCTTTTCCATGCTTTACATTGGTATAACCACATCAAGTCATAAGAGGAGAAAAAAGCCAGTTTGCCTGGAGTGAAGAAACCCTTGGGCAAATATGGTCCAGTAAATATTGAAGACACAACAGATAGTGCACATAAGGATGCTAAAGAAGATGATGACATTGACTTGTTTGGCTCAGATGATGAAGAGGAAAGTGAAGAAGCAAAGAGAATCAGAGACGAACGTCTGGCACAATATGAATCAAAGAAATGAAAAAAGCCTTCACTTATCGCCAAATCTTCCATCCTACTTGATGTCCAACCATAAAATGATGAAACAGATATGGGAAAATTAGGAGAATATGTTCGAAGTATTCAGATGGATGGCTTGTTCCTGTTGGGTACGGCATCAAGAAGCTGCAAATCCAGTGTGTCGTGGAAGATGACAAAGTTGCAGTGCAGGTGCTACCATTAGGCAAACTAGGCAGCCGCCTAGGGCACCCTGCTGCCTAGAGGGCGCCCAGCCACTGCGGTTCCTACTCTCTTCTCTCTGCAGCAATCAACTATGTCTCAGCATCAGCAGGCAGCTGCTGCCGCCCCGTTCGCACATAGTGTCAGAGGTGCAGCGGCGGCGGAGCTCTGTGTCTCGAACAAATGGAAGCAAGCAAACATTCATTAATGGGCACGGAGAGGCTGCATTTGATTGGCGCTGGTGAGGCTGCATTTGATGCGTGCTTGATTAAAAAGGTGGCGTTTACATGGGTAGGGAAAAGGGGATGGAGCAGCAAAATGAGGTTTCGCCTAGGGTGTCAAAAATCCTTGCACCAGCCCTGACCACATGTGTGAGACTTTTCCACAGCCTGGCCACATACAGAGAGTAGTGATGAGCCGAACACCCCCGGGTTCGGTTCGCACCAGAACCCGCGAACGGACCGAAAGTTCGCACGAACATTAGAACCCTATTAAATACAATGGATGCGAACGTTCGGATTCTAAAGTGCTAATTATAACGACTATTATCCATGTTATTGTCCTAAACAGAGTTTGGGAACCCGGGTTCTGCACCAGGGGACATGTATCAATGCAAAAAGAAGTTTTAAAAACGGACGTTTTCCGGGAGCAGTCATTTTAATGATGCATAAAGTGAAAAAAAAAAAGTCTAATATTCCTTTAAATATTGTACCTGGGGGGTGTCTAAAGTATGCCTGTGAAGTCCCACGTGTTTCCCGTGTTTAGAAATGTCCCTGCACAAAATAACATTTCTAAAGGAAAAAAAAGCCATTTAAAACTGCTTGCGGCTTTAATGTAATGTCTGGTCCCGGTAATATGGATGAAAATCTTTAAGAAAAATGGCATAGCTACCCCATCAACCCCCCCCCCCCTACCCCAGCCCATTACCAGCCCCTTTGGGTCTTGTATGGATATTAAGGGGAACCCCGCACACAAAATAAAAAAGGCCCTATATACTCTGAACAGCCGTATACAGGCGGTGCATACAAGACAGGGACTGTAGGTTTGTTCTTATGTAGAATCTGTTTGTAATTTTGAACAGCTACATTGTTTAAGTGTAGCTCCAGCCCAAATACCTATTTTTAAGCTTTTTGGAAAACATAGGGAAGGGTTATCACCCCTGTAACATTTGTTTTGCTGTCTGTGCCCCTGTTCAGAAGATTTCACCTCACTTTGCGTCCCAATGACAACTGTTTTTGAAATGTGGTGTTTTTATTGAAACAAGGATTGGTGATAAAGCATCAGTAGAGATGAGACACCTTTCTCCCATATTAATTCTTACAGGAGAGAATTTTCCTTCCAAGGGGTAGATTTCCTCTCACTTCCTGTTGTCTTCTTCCGTTTGCAAGTAGTAGTCGTTTGTAAGTTGGATGTTTGAAAGTAGGGACCTGCCGTATATACTCTGCAGAAATTGGCCCCTTAGGTGTTGGTGTTGGCACAACACTGTAAGCACTCACAGTTACTCTTGGTGGGTGCTGGAACGCCCTGCTGTCAACTATTATATCAGGAATTGTAATAACATATAATTGTTGAACAGTGGTAGTAAAAATTGGGCCTTTGATGGTGGTGCTGGTGCCACAACACTGTAAGGCCTGACAGTTACTCTTGGTGGGCGCAGCAATGGGCCCTGCTGTGAATTATTAGATCAATAATTATAATTGCATGCCCCTGTTGAACAGGGGCTGAAAAATTGGGCCTTAGGCACTGGTGGCTCAACACTGCAACCCCTCACAGATACTGTACTTGGAGCACAGCAATGAGGCCTGTTGCAAAGTATTGCATCAAAAATTGTAATTACACGCCCCTGTTAAACAGGGGCTGAAAAATTGGGCCTTAGCCACTGGGGGCGGCACCCATAAACCAAAATGATCTTCCAAGCTATCATCATTAATCGGATCATTGAGGAGGAGGAGGAGGATAGCCAGTCAACAGAACAGCACAGGCACTCAGCATCAGCATCAGTCTTGAAGGGATGTGACATTTTAAAATCAATTAGTCTGTTATATCAGCATCAGGTGTGTGGTAGCTGGTGGTGATCCAAGACTGGTTCATCTTGATGAAAGTCAGTCGATCAACCGAGTCGGTGGACAGGCGCACCCTGTGATCCGTGACAAATCCTCCAGCAGCACTGAATGTGCGTTCTGAAAGAACGCTGGATGCAGGACAGGCCAGTAGCTCAATTGCATACTGTGCAAGCTCTGGCCAGTGATCCATCCTCAAGACCCAGTAAGCCAGAGGATTTTCGGTGGGGAAGGTGTCCAAGTCTGACCTTGCCCCTAGGTATTCCTGCACCATGTATATCAGACGCTGGCGATGGTTGCTGGAACCGATCATACTTTGGGGCTGCGGACTAAAGAATTGTCTGAACGCATCGGTCAGACGGCCACCTTCCCCACCGCTCCTTCTTTGACTGCCCGAAGCGTCAGCAACTCGTTGTCCAGGACCAGGAGTTTGTAACCTCCCAGTCTCTGGGAACGAGTTGCACAGACCTTTCTGCAAGGCCTGAGTTGTCTCATCCTCTGCTCCCTCTGCGATGGTAAGATAAGGTCCGCAACCTTACCCTTGTACCGTGGATCAAGGAGAGTGGCCAGCCAGTAATGGTCCCTCTCCTTGATCCGAAGAATACGAGGATCCTTCCGCAGACTTTGCAGGATCAGGGAGGCCATGCAGCGTAGGTTAGCTGAGGCATTCAGTCCGGAGTCCTCTGGGTCACTAAGGACGACATGATCCGCAGCCACCTCCTCCCAGCCACGTACAAGTCCACTGGTTTCTTGGGACTGTAAATCATCCCTAAAAGACTGCTGCTGATGATGCTGAGTGCCAGCCTCCACCTCCATGCTGACACAATCCTCCTCCTCCTCCTCTTCCTGTGCGATGGGTGGGACAGAAGGAACACTGTTTGGGTAAAGGGGGCCTTGAGAGGCAAGGAAGTCCTCCTCTTCCTGCCTCTGTTCTGCCTCAAGTGCCCTGTCCATTATTCCATGCAGCGTGTGCTCCAACAGGTGAACAAGAGGTACAGTGTCACTGATGCATGCACTGTCACTGCTCCTCACCATCCTCGTGGCCTCCTCAAATGGTGCCAGGACAGTGCATGCATCCCTGATCATGCCCCACTGGCGTGGTGAAAAAAACCCGAGCTCCCCTGACCCTTTCCTGGTGCCGTAGTCGCACAGGTACTCATTGATGGCCCTCTGCTGCGTGTGCAGCCGCTGCAGCATGGCCAACGTTGAGTTCCACCTGGTGGGCATGTCACATATAAGGCGGTTCTTGGGCAGGTTCAACTCCTTTTGCAGCTCAGCCAGGCAAGCACTGGCATTATAAGATCTGCGGAAATGCACACAGACTTTCCTGGCCTGCCTCAGGACATCCTGTAAGCCCGGGTACCTGCCCAAGAACCGCTGCACCACCAGGTTAAGAACGTGAGCCACACAGGGCACATGGGTCAGTTGTCCCTGTTGGAGGGCGGAGAGGAGGTTGGTGCCATTGTCGCAAACCACCATTCCTGGCTTAAGCTGGCGTGGCATCAACCACCTCTCGGCCTGCCCCTGCAGAGCAGACAGGACCTCTGCCCCAGTGTGGCTCCTGTCCCCCAAACACACCAGCGCAAGCACGGCATGGCATCTTTTTGCCTGCGTACTTGCGTAGCCCCTTGAACGCCTACGGAGCACCGCTGGTTCCGAGGACAAAGCACAGGAAGAGGCCATGGAGGAAGAAGAAGAGGAGGGGGTGGAGGAGAGAGGTGTGTCACAACCAGTAGTAGCATTTTGGAGGCGTGGAGGTGGAACAACCTCCAACACTACTGCACCTTGTCCTGCATCCTTCCCAGCTGCCAAAAGAGTGACCCAATGGGCCGTGAAAGAAAGGTAACGTCCCTGTCCATGCCTGCTGGACCATGAGTCAGCGGTAATATGCACCTTACCGCTGACCGCCCTGTCCAGCGAGGCCAAGACATTGCCTTCCACATGCCTGTAGAGAGCCGGAATCGCCTTCCGTGAGAAAAAGTGGCGTTTGGGAACCTGCCACTGAGGAACCGCACATTGCACAAACTCATGGAAGGGGGCCGAGTCTACCAACTGAAAAGGCAGAAGTTGAAGCGCTAGCAATTTAGCCAAGCTAGCATTCAACCGCTGGGCATGTGGATGGCTGGGAGTGAACTTCTTTCGACGGTCCAGCAGCTGGGGCAGGGAAATTTGCCTGCTAGAATCGGACGTCGGTGTACTGCTAGCAGAGTGGCCGCAAGTACTTGGCTGTGACACACCTAATTCTACACCTTCATTCCTCTCAGTGCAGGTTTCAGAGAGGACTGAAGGTATAGTGGGGTTGGAGATCCCAGCTGATGCGGTGCAAGGAGAGGTCCGCTTTGTTCTTTGGTGTGGGTCTTTAAGGTAGGCTTGCCAACGAGCTGCATGGCAGGTCAACATATGTCTGATCAAGCATGTGGTGCCCAAGCGGCTGATGTTTTGGCCACGCGATATGCGCTTGAGACATATGTTGCAAACAGCAGCTGTGCGATCTGATGCACTCGCCTCAAAAAAGGCCCACACCAAAGAACTTTTTGAATGACGGGCAGAGGCAGCGCCCTGCACAGGCGGAGCTCTGCGGTGTGATTCCGTCGGTGTGCTGCCCTTACGCTGGCCCCCCGAGGGCATCCTGCCTCGTTGGAGATGTGCCTCCTCCTCATCCTCCTCTTCCTCCTCTCTCCTATTAGGCACCCACGTGGAGTCAGTGACCTCATCATCCCCTCCCTCCTCATCACTGGAGCCAATCTGGCAGTATGCTGCAGCTGCTGGAGCATGACTGCCAGATTGGTGTCCTTCTTGAGCATCCCCTCTCTCTGCTCTCACGCTACTGCCTTCCTCTATCTGGGTATCATCATCAGATCCTTCGAAACGCTGGGCATCCTCCTGGAGCATGTACCCAACACTGTGCTCAAACAGTTCGGGGGACTCCTCAGGAGGAGGACATGGTGGGTCTAGGGAAGGATTGACTAATGAAGATAATGATACCAGAGAAGAGGACACTTTGGCAGCTGCTTTGCCAGTACCCGGAGCCTGGGTGAGAGAGGATGAGGAGGATGAGGTGGGCTTGGTCATCCACTCTACCAAGTCTTCGGCATGATGTGGCTCAAAATTTCCAGCTGTCGAAAAGAAGGACAAGCGTGTCCCATGGCCATGTGCTGATGACAATGCACCGCGTCCACGACCAGCACTGTTGCCCCCAGACACAGAGCCTGCTTGCCCTCTTTTTTTGCCTCCTGACTGTCTGCCTCTCCTTGTTTCCCTTCCAGACATTTTAATGGATGGCCTGCAGGGAGATGGGAAAAACAGCAATAAGGGCTACCTTCAGGTGTATACTGTGCAGGAGGCTTAGCAACAATGACACTGACACTGTCCCCTGCCTATCCTTTTCTGTGTCCCTAAACACAAGGATTTGCAATATGCTTCAGCAAGATTGGTTTATCACACAAATAGCACACTGACAGTTTCCCTCACTGTCCTTCTCTGTCCCTACAAACAAGATTTAGCACAGAATAGCACACTGATAGTTTCCACGAGTGTCCTTCTCTGTCCCTAAACTCAAGGATTTCAAATATGGTTCAGCAAGATTGGTTTAGAACAGAATAGCACACTGACAGTTTCCCTCACTGTACCTCTCTGTCCCTAAACTCAAGGATTTCAAATATGGTTCAGCAAGATTGGTTTAGAACACAATAGCACACTGACAGTTTTCCTCACTGTACCTCTCTGTCCCTAAACTCAAGGATTTCAAATATGGTTCAGCAAGATTGGTTTAGAACACAATAGCACACTGACAGTTTCCCTCACTGTACCTCTCTGTCCCTAAACTCAAGGATTTCAAATATGGTTCAGCAAGATTGGTTTAGAACACAATAGCACACTGACAGTTTCCCTCACTGTACCTCTCTGTCCCTAAACTCAAGGATTTCAAATATGGTTCAGCAAGATTGGTTTAGAACACAATAGCACACTGACAGTTTCCCTCACTGTACCTCTCTGTCCCTAAACTCAAGGATTTCAAATATGGTTCAGCAAGATTGGTTTAGAACACAATAGCACACTGACAGTTTCCCTCACTGTACCTCTCTGTCCCTAAACTCAAGGATTTCAAATATGGTTCAGCAAGATTGGTTTAGAACACAATAGCACACTGACAGTTTCCCTCACTGTACCTCTCTGTCCCTAAACTCAAGGATTTCAAATATGGTTCAGCAAGATTGGTTTAGAACACAATAGCACACTGACAGTTTCCCTCACTGTACCTCTCTGTCCCTAAACTCAAGGATTTCAAATATGGTTCAGCAAGATTGGTTTAGAACACAATAGCACACTGACAGTTTCCCTCACTGTACCTCTCTGTCCCTAAACTCAAGGATTTCAAATATGGTTCAGCAAGATTGGTTTAGAACACAATAGCACACTGACAGTTTCCCTCACTGTACCTCTCTGTCCCTAAACTCAAGGATTTCAAATATGGTTCAGCAAGATTGGTTTAGAACACAATAGCACACTGACAGTTTCCCTCACTGTACCTCTCTGTCCCTAAACTCAAGGATTTCAAATATGGTTCAGCAAGATTGGTTTAGAACACAATAGCACACTGACAGTTTCCCTCACTGTACCTCTCTGTCCCTAAACTCAAGGATTTCAAATATGGTTCAGCAAGATTGGTTTAGAACACAATAGCACACTGACAGTTTCCCTCACTGTACCTCTCTGTCCCTAAACTCAAGGATTTCAAATATGGTTCAGCAAGATTGGTTTAGAACACAATAGCACACTGACAGTTTCCCTCACTGTACCTCTCTGTCCCTAAACTCAAGGATTTCAAATATGGTTCAGCAAGATTGGTTTAGAACACAATAGCACACTGACACTTTCCCTCACTGTACCTCTTTGTCCCTACAAACAAGGTTTAGCACAGAATAACACACTGACACTCTCCCTACCTATCCTTATTTGTCCCTAAACACAAGGAATCCAGGATTAGTAAAGGAAAAAAATGACACTGTCCCTGCCTATGCTTCTCTTTCCCTGCTCCGGAACACACTACACAAGGCTGCCGCGCTGGCGGCCTTATATAGTGTGGGGCGTGTACTAAACCCCCTCAGCAATAATTGGCCACAGGCATCCTGCCTGTGGCCAATCATTGCTCTCCTCGCTGCCGGCGCTGTGATTGGCCAAGCATGTGGGGTCACAGTGCATGCTTGGCCAATCACAGCGCCTGGATGACACTGCGATGGCGTAGTGCATTGTGGGCCGTTCGCGTCACTCGAATTTGGCGCGAACGGCCCAAATCGTTCGTTCTTCGTCGAACGATCGAACAGCCGATGTTCGAGTCGAACGTATGTTCGACTCCAACACAAAGCTCATCCCTAACAGAGAGCATCATCAGGCATTCTAGGAGCATAAATTACACATTTAGTTTCCCGACTACCTCACATTTTTTGAAGGCCCTGGAGCACCAGGGCAATAGAAATGCCCACAAAATGACCACATTTTGAAAGCAAACACCCCAATGTATATTCTATGAGGCATAATAAGTCTTTTGAACAGGTCATTTTTTTCCCACAAGTTTTTGGAAAATATGGAAAGAAAATGCAAACGTTTATTTTACACAAAGATGTAATTTTTAAAGATATATTTCTAACATAGCAAAAATTACACCCGAAAATACATTCTGCTACGCCTCCTGAGCAGGGCCGGATTAACATAGGGGCTATTGGAGATGCAGCTATAGGCCCTGAAAATAATATAGTCCCTGGCTGGCCAGATTCACTGTCACTATTTTATCACTTGTAGTACAGAAGCCAGGCTGCTCCCCCAGAACCTTGCTGCACAGCACTCAGGGCAGGGACAGACACAGCTGCTGGGGCACGGATGTATTATGGGCATCAGAGGGCTTGCTGGCTGAGAAACAAATTAAACCCCCCCCCCCCCCCCCATTTCAGAGCTGTACTGGAAACTGCCTAGACCTGGCCTCACATGAGCATCAGGACACTTTCCTTCATATTCCGTTTACTTTCTTCAGTCAGAAAACACAGGTAAGAGGTTCTTAAGTAGGGATGAGCCGAACACCCCCTGGTTCGGTTCGCACCAGAACCTGCGAACGAACTGAAAGTTCGCTCAAACTTTAGAACCCTATTAAATACAATGGACACGAACGTTCGAAATCAAAAGTGCTAATTATCAAGGCTAATATGCAAGTTATTGTCCGAAAAAGGGTTTGGGGACCCGGGTCCTGCCCCAGGGAACATGTATCAATGCAAAAAAAAGTTTAAAAAACTACCGTTTTTTCGGGAGCAGTGATTTTAACCACTTCAATACCGGGCTTTTTTTACCACCTCAATACTGGGCCTATTCTGGCACTTCTCTCCTACATGTACAAATCATCATTCTTTTGCTAGAAAATTACTCAGAACCCCTAAACATTATATATGCTTATTTAGCAGACACCCTAGGAAATAAAATGACAGTCATTGCAACTTTTTATCTTGCATGGTATTTGCACAATAATTTTTCAATTGCCTTTTTTTGGAAAAAAAAAAGGTTTCATGAATTAAAAAATAACAAAACAGTAAAGTCAGCCCAATTTTTTTTCTAAAATATGAAAGATTATGTTATGCCGAGTACATAGATACCTAACATGTCATGCTTTAAAATTACGCACACTCATGGAATGGTGCCAAACTTCAGTTCCTAAAAATCTCCATAGGCGACGCTTTGACATTTTTTACAGGTTACCAGGTTAGAGTTAAGCCTTGTACACACGATCGGTTTGACTGATGAAAACCGTCCAATGGACGGTTTTCATCAGACCAACCGATCGTGTATCGTACCCATCGGTCTTTTTTCCATCGGTTGTAAAAAATAGAACTTGTTTTAAAATTTTCCGATGGATAAAAAACCGATGGGAATTTCCGATCGTCTATGGGCAAGTCCATCGGTTAAAAAACCCACGCATGCTCAGAATCAAGTCGACGCATGCTCAGAAGCATTAAACTTCATTTTTCTCGGCTCATCGGAGTGTTTTACGTCACCGCGTTTGGAACGGTCGGTTTTTTGACTGATGGTGTGTGGCCAAGACTGATGAAAAACAGTTTCATCGGATTTCCGATGGACAAATCCATCGGACGAAAATCCATAGGTTATCCGATCGTGTGTACGGGGCTTTACAGAGGAGGTCTAGTGCTAGAATTGTTGCACACGCTATAACGCATGCGGCAATACCTCACATGTGTGGTTTGAACGGCGTTTACATATGTGGGCGGGATTTACGTGTGCGTTCGCTTCTGAGCGCGAGCTACCGGGACAGGGGCGTTTACATTTTTATTTAATTATTTTTATTTTACTTAATTGTTTTATTTTTACACTTTTTTGATCACTTTTATTCCTATTACAAAGAATGTAAACATCCCTTGTATTAGGAATGGTGTGTGACAGGTCCTCTTTATGGAGAGATGCGGGGTCAATAAGACCCCACATCTCTCCTCCAGGCTGAAAAGCATGAGATTGTGAAAAAAATTTCACCAATCTCATGCTTACTAGCCGCAATGGCGGCTTTGTTTACTTCTGAGGACCCGGGCGTGACTTCATCACATCGCGCCCGGGCCTCCGACGGTCATAGAGATGACTGGTGACTAGGGATGAGCTCGGTGTTCCAGTCGAACATAGGTTCGACTCAAACATTGGCTGTTCGCAGCGTTCGGCGAACAACGAACGATTTGGGCCGTTCGTGCCAAATTCGAGTGACGCAAACGGCCCACAATACACTGCGCCATCGCAGTGTAATCCCGGCGCTGTGATTGGCCAAGCATGCACTGTGACCCTGCATGCTTGGCCAATCACAGCGCTGGCAGCGAGGAGAGCAATGATTGGCCACAGGCAGGATGCCTGTGGCCAATTATAGCTGAGGGGGTTTAGTACACGCCCTACACTATAAAAGGCCGCCAGCGCGGCGGCCTCATGTAGTGTGTCCTGGAGCAGGGAAAGTGAAGGATAGGCAGGGACAGTGTCAAATCTTGTCAAATCTATTTGTAGCGGGGTCCTCAATTTAGTGGGATACACCTGGGGGTAGTGTGACCCAGGTGTGTAGTTATGTTAGGGTTCAGACCCCTTTTTGTTATTCGTGGAGGATTGGATGGTGCGATATTCTCCTTGACCAGTGGGTGTCAGTGTACCTACTGGCTCAGGGTAGAATCACTACCACAGTGCTACCCCTTTTTGTCCCTTTGCGGAGATGGTACGGCTGGGGCGGGGAACCCGACGTGGTTTCGATGGGAGGATATAAAAGGGGGAGATGCCCTCGCCACGAGGTCTTGTTCTTCGGGGATCATCTCTTCACACACCCAGGCACCTTAGGCCTGGGTGCGGGCGGTTCAAGGTTCCGGCCTAGGCGCCTTAGGCCTGGCCGGAATGAAGATGGAGTCCATCCCAGGCACCTTCAGCCTGGGGTGAGGTACTATTGAGGAGGCCTGGGACCCGGTGACTCCGACTGGGTCCCGCGAGGGTGAAGTTGCTCCAGGGCGCCCCTTGCGAGGGGACCCACATCTGAGGTGAGGAGGCTGGGGAGGTCACCCGTCCGAAGACCCGGGGCAGTGTCAACCCGGTGACGGATGGGCCTTCGGTAACTCCCTTGGAGGACATCTTCCCCTGATAGGGGCTACAGCGCAGCGGAGGAGCTCTAATCAAGGCTCCAGCAACCCCTGGTCATAGCACAGGGAGTGTAGGGACTAGGAACCTGTACAGTGCCTCGACCTGCTTCCCCATCGTATCATACCGTTGTATTTGACTGTATGTGGAGATACGCAATAAACCTGAGTTTGGACTTTGATGGGTGTATGGACTCTGTTAATGGGAGTAAAAAGGAGATTCTGGCGCGGAAGGACTGACCCTCATAACCAGCACACATTTGGCCCGAGGAAAAGATTGGTACTGGCCTTCACCTCACCCACAGCCATGGGGAGGACATGGGCCGTAGCGCACCTCACTCTGTCGCGTGACATACCCCTAGCTAAAGAGGACGGGGTGAGGCCGCTACACGTGGGGGCTCGTCCGGGATGAAATGTGTGTTGACCCTGAGGTTTGGAACGGCTGTGTTTGAACTTTGCTGCCCGGAGGAGGTCCGAGCAGGTCGGCCATGTGATTGGCCAAAGTGCGTCCCTGTGCTCGAAGTTGTGGAAATTTCTCTGAAAAACCGGGAGAGGCCCATGCAGAAAGAGCGGGAAGAGGGAGGAGTCCAGCCGTGTGACGTACTACATGTGGGGACTTTTGCTGCACTGCGCCACGAGGCACCCCGTGACTGTACAATTCGTGGGCGGAGGCTGGCGGAAGCCCGCGAAAGCGTGCAAGTCGTGGGAGGAGTCTGGCCACGTGTGGAGATACATGTGGAGACTCCGGCGCGTGGTCAGCGCGTGATGGAGCAGCAAGTGGTCGGAGTGAACTCAGGCTCCCAGTGGATGTCGGTACCTTATCCTTTCAAGATGACTGCATTTGCTGCTCCCCTGACAGACACGGGAATAAGACTTAGGCCCCGAGGACAGTTGGCTCTGTATTCATGCAGAGACACGGAGGCCCTCGGTGTGATCTGTCCCGGATGCTCGGGACTGGTGGTCCAACTAAAGCCATTTGGGTGATGCGAAGCATGCAAGGAGTTCCTTTTTGAGGTTGAACCACACACGGAAAGGCCCCGGGCCCTACGCCTCAACTGCATCACAGGAACCGCCACTCCGGAGGGAGAGATCAAAGCCTCTGCGGAGGTTCCCGTACGCGCTGACCAGGGCGAAGTGACTGCCCAACCAGAGACTGAGAGAGAAAAATCCGAGGACACTGCTTCGGTCACCACAGACTCCCTGCTGCCACCCCCAAAGAGGAAGATAGGCCTGGTGCAGGCCTCCTGTGGTCGTGGTCGAGCTTCACCCCGCTGCTTGCCGGACCTGGATGGATCCGGTCGGAAGAATCCTGGACATCCCAGTGCTGAAAAAGGTCCAGGTGAGCCAGGGGCTGGGACTGTGTGTGTGGTTGGAGGTGTCGGAAGTTCACATCTGGTGGAGCCCGCAGGGGAGGGTAGTTCTCCGTCCACTAGGGACTACCTTCCCGCCGAGATGTATGACACCTCCGATCTAGAGTCGCTGTCGGACTGTGGGGATGACGGAGAAATAGACGAGCTGTTCCACCGGAAGGGCTGGGACAGACGCCCGCTACCCGTGCAGAGTAAGCCACAGGACTCCCCCATGTCCATAGATGACAGTACGCTTCGGGTGCAAGCCCCAGAGTTATTAAGGAAGCCTAGTCCTCCAAATAACCCTCCACATTCAACCACATCACCCGCTCTGATAGTGGGGATGCAGCGTGCTTCATTGCGGGCACCAAGAGCAAAGCTGCCTGAGATGGTGAAGGTACCTCGGCACCCGGAGGCCATCGTACAGCCAGGAGAAGGTGAGCGAGATGTGATGCCGCCTCTAGCTCGATTGCAGAGACTTTTCTCCCAGAGAGTCGCCCGTGAATATGGGTGGGAGTACCCCTACTTGCCTCGGGACTTATTGTATGAAGTCGAGGTCTTGCGACCACGGTGGTATGACGAGTTTGTGTGGGAAAAACTCAAAGTGCCCCATGCCCGGCGATACCTGTCATGTTCGCCGCCGGTATCTAAAAAGTTTAAAGACTGTAAAGCTGATTGGAGACTGGGACGCCATATCCATGCTGATAAGGTGCTCATCTGCAGGAAAGAAGGAGAAGACGTCGAATATTCGGTGGAAGTATTTGACAAACACCTGAAGCCCTTGTTTTTGCCAGATCCAAGATTTTACTTGTAGGAGAAGTGAACTCCTATTTTGTTGCTGTGGAAACTTTCTGGAAGAGACATTCCCAGACGCCTAGAACTGTGCCCTACTTTTGTTTTGATTTGGGCTTTTCTTTCACTCACTGGAGACTTGGGAGCTGTTGTTTTTTTTTTTGTTCTCCCTTTTCTTCATGTGCCAAAAGTCAGAGACATTTGGGGATAGAGTTAGAGTAGGAACGCAGGAAGAATGAAGACTTCGGCAAGTGTTGTGACCGCGGCGCTGTCACCAGGTGGCAGTGTTGTGCAGCGATTGTTTGAAAATGTTGCACATGCATCACTTTGCTTATTGGAGTGAATGGGTTTCTCGGCTGACAGACCCATTCATGCCAAATGACACAGATTGTTAGGATTAGGGATGAGCCGAACACCCCCGGGTTCGGTTCGCACCAGAACCTTCGAACGGACCGAAAGTTTGCGCGAATTTTCGAACCCTATTCGTTATAATGGACGCGAACGTTCGAAATCAAAATTGCTAATTACAACGGCCAATATGCATGTTAATGTCATAAAACAGGTTTGGGGACCCGGGTCCTGCCCCAGGGGACATATATCAATGCAAAAAGAAATTTTAAAAACTAAAGTTTTTTCGGGAGCAGTCATTTTAATGATGCATAAAGTGAAAAAAAAAAAAGTGAAATTTTCCTTTAAATATGGTACCTGGGGGGTGTCTAAAGTATGCCTGTGAAGTGGCATGTGTTTCCCGTGTTTAGAACTGTCCTTGCACAAAATGACATTTGTAAAGGAAAAAAAGAAGCCATTTAAAACCACTTGCGGCTTTAATGTCATGTCTTGTCCTGGCCGCCATATGGCTGAAAATCCTTGAGAAAAATGGCATGGCTACCCCATCACCCCCCCCCCCCCACCCCAGCCCCTTTGGGTCTTGTATGGATACTAAGGGGGACCCCGCACCCAAAATAAAACCCTATACCTACAACCCTATATACTCTGAACAGCAGTATATAGGTGGTGCAAACAAGACATGGACTGTAGGTTTGTTCTTAAGTAGAATCTGAACAGGTACATTATGAAGTGTAGCTACATCCCAAAAAAATCAATTTTTAAGCTTTTTGGAGAACATAGGGAGGGGTTATCACCCCTGTAACATTTGCTGTCTTTGCACATCTGTTCAGAACATGTCACCTCACTTTCCGTCCCAATGACAAATGTTTTTGGAAAAGTGGGGTTTTAATTGAAACAAGGATTGGTGATAAAGCATCAGTAGAGAGGAGATACCTTTTTCCCAAATTAAATCTAACAGGATAGAATTTTCCTTCCTAGGGGTAGATTTCCTCTCACTTCCTGTTTTCTCTTGCCGTTTGCAAGTAGGAGTCGTTTGTAAGTTGGATGTTTGAAAGTAGGGGCCTGCCGTATATACTCTGCAGAAATTTGCCCTATTAGATGTTGGTGTAGCCACAAGACTGGTGGGCACAGGAATGGGCCCTGCTGTGAGTTAATAGATCAAGATTTGTACTTGCATGCACCTGTTGAACCGGGCAGAAAAATTGGGCCTTTGGTGGTGGTGGTGGTGGTGGTGGTGGACGGTGTTGCCACAAGACTGTAAGCCCTCACAGTTACTCTTGGTGGGTGCAGGAATGGGCCCTGCTGTGAGTTATTAGATCAAGATTTGTAATTGCATGCACCTGTTGAACAGGGCAGAAAAATTGGGCCTTTGGTGGTGGTGGTGGTGGTGGACGGTGTTGCCACAAGACTGTAGGCCCTCATAGTTACTCTTGGTGGGCGCAGGAATGGGCCCTGCTGTGAACTATTAGATCAAGATTTGTAATTACACGCCCCTGTTAAACAGGGGCTGAAAAATTGTGCCTTAGGCATTGGTGCTGGTGCCACAACACTGCAACCCCTCACAGATACTGTACTTGGAGCACAGCAGTCACACCTGTTGCGAAGCATCTTTTTAAAAAATTGTAATTACACGCCCCTGTTATACAGGGGCTGAAAAATTGTGCCTTAGGCACTGGTGCTGGTGCCACAACACTGCAACCCCTCACAGATACTGTACTCTGAGCACAGCAATGAGACCTGTTGCAAAGCATTGCCTAAAAATTGTAATTACACGCCCCAACAGGGGCTGAAAAATTGTGCCTTAGGCACTGGTGCTGGTGCCACAACACTGCAACCCCTCACAGATACTGTACTCTGAGCACAGCAGTCACACCTGTTGCGAAGCATCTTTTTAAAAAATTGTAATTACACGCCCCTGTTATACAGGGGCTGAAAAATTGTGCCTTAGGCACTGGTGTGGTGGCATGGATCATTGAGGAGGAGGAAGAGGATAGTCAGTGAACATAACAGGACAGTCACTCAGCATCAGCATAGGCAGTCTTGAAGGGATGTGACATTATAAATTATTCCGTTATATCCGCTTCAGGTGTCTGGTAGCTGGTGGTGATCCAAGACTGATTCATTTTTATGAAGGTCAGTCGATCAACCGAGTCGGTGGACAGGCGCACCCTATGATCGGTGACAAATCCTCCAGCAGCACTGAATGTGCGTTCGGAAAGAACGCTGGATGCAGGACAGGCCAGTAGCTCAATTGCATACTGTGCAAGCTCTGGCCAGTGATCCATCCTCAGGACCCAGTAAGCCAGAGGATTTTCGGTGGGAAAGGTGTCCAAGTCTGACCTTGCCCCTAGGTATTCCTGCACCATGTATATAAGACGCTGGCGATGGTTGCTGGAACCGATCATACCTTGGGGCTGCGGACTAAAAAATTGTCTGAACGCATCGGTCAGACGTCCACCTTCCCCACCGCTCCTTCTGCTACTGACCGAAGCCTCAGCAACTCGTCGTCCAGGACCAGGAGTTTGTAACCTCCCAGTTTCTGGGAACGCGTTGCACAGACCTTTCTGCAAGGCCTCCCTGAGATGTCTCATCCTCTGCTCCCTCTGCGACGGCAAGATAAGGTCCGCAACCTTACCCTTGTACCGTGGATCAAGGAGAGTGGCCAGCCAGTAATGATCACTCTCCTTGATCCGAAGAACACGAGGATCCTTCCGCAGGCTTTGCAGGATCAGGGAGGCCATGCAGCGTAGGTTAGCTGAGGCATTCGGTCCGGAGTCTTCTGGGTCACTGAGGATGACATGATCGCCAGCCACCTCCTCCCAGCCACGTACAAGTCCACTGGTTTGTTGGGACTGTACATCATCCCTAAAAGACTGCTGCTGCTGATGCTGAGTGCCAGGCTCCACCTCCATGCTCACACAATCCTCCTCCTCCTCCTCCTCCTCCTCCTCTTCCTGTGTGATGGGTGGGACAGAAGGAACATTTTCTGGATAAAGGGGGCCTTGAGAGACAAGGAAGTCCTCCTCTTCCTGCCTCTGTTCTGCCTCAAGTGCCCTGTCCATTATCCCACGCAGCGTATGCTCCAACAGGTGGACAAGAGGTACAGTGTCACTGATGCATGCACTGTCACTGCTCACCATCCTCGTGGCCTCCTCAAATGGTGAGAGGACAGTGCATGCATCCCTGATCATGCTCCACTGGCGTGGGGGAAAAAAGCCAAGCTCCCCTGACCCTGTCCTGGTGCCGTAGTCGCAAAGGTACTCATTGATGGCCCTCTGCTGCGTGTGCAGTCGCTGCAGCATGGCCAACGTTGAGTTCCACCTGGTGGGCATGTCACATATTAGGCGGTTCTTGGGCAGGTTCAGCTCCTTTTGCAGCTCAGTCAGCCGAGCACTGGCATTATAAGATCGGCGGAAATGCACACAGACTTTCCTGGCCTGCCTCAGGACATCCTGTAAGCCTGGGAACCTGCCCAAGAACCGCTGCACCACCAGGTTGAGGACGTGAGCCATACAGGGCACATGGGTGAGCTGCCCCTGTCGCAGGGCGGAGAGGAGGTTGGTGCCATTATCAGAAACGACCATTCCTGGCTTAAGCTGGCGTGGCGTCAACCACCTCTCGGCCTGCCCCTGCAAAGCTGCCAGAACCTCTGGCCCAGTGTGGCTCCTGTCCCCCAAACACACCAGCGCAAGCACGGCATGGCATCTTTTTGCCTGCGTACTCGCGTAGCCCCTTGTACGCCTACGGAGCACCGCTGGTTCCGAGGACAGAGCACTCGAAGAGGACATGGAGGAAGAAGAAGAGGAGGGGGTGGAGGAGAGAGGTGTGTCACAACCAGTAGTAGCATTTTGGAGGCGTGGTGGCGGAACAACCTCCAACACTACTGCACCTTGTCCTGCATCCCTCCCAGCTGCCAATAGAGTGACCCAATGGGCCGTGAAAGAAAGATAACGTCCCTGTCCATGCCTGCTGGACCATGAGTCAGCGGTAATATGCACCTTACCGCTGACCGCCCTGTCCAGCGAGGCATGGACATTGCCTTCCACATGCCAGTAGAGAGACGGAATCGCCTTCCGTGAGAAAAAGTGGCGTTTGGGAACCTGCCACTGAGGAACCGCACATTGAACAAACTCACGGAAGGGGGCCGAGTCTATCAACTGAAAAGGCAGCAGTTGAAGTGCTAGCAATTTAGCCAAGCTAGCATTCAACCGCTGGGCATGTGGATGGCTGGGAGTATACTTCTTTCGACGGTCCAGCAGCTGGGGCAGGGAAATTTGCCTGCTACAATCGGACGTCGGTGTACTGCAAGTACTTGGTTGTGACACACCTAATTCTACACCTTCAGTCCTCTCAGAGCAGCTTTCAGAGAGGACTGAAGATATAGTGGGGATGGAGATCCCAGCTGATGAGGAGCAAGGAGAGGTCCGCTTTGTTCTTTGGTGTGGGTCTTTTATGTGTGCTTGCCAACGAGCTGCATGGCAGGTCGACATATGTCTGCTCATGCTTGTGGTGCCCAAGCGGCTGATGTTTTGGCCACGCGAGATACGCTTGAGACAAATATTGCAAATAGCAGTGGTGCGATCTGATGCACTCGTCTCAAAAAAGGCCCACACCAAAGAACTTTTGTGATAATGTGCAGAGGCAGCGCCCTGCACAGGCGGAGCTCTGCGGTGTGGTACAGTTGCTGTGCTGGCCTCTAGCTGGCCTCCAGGGGGCATCCTGCCTCGTTGGACATGTGACGCTGCATCCTCCTCCTCCTCCTCCTCTCTCCCTTCAGGCACCCACGTGGAGTCAGTGACCTCATCATCCCCTCCCTCTTCACCACTAGAGCAAACCTGGCAGTAAGCTGCAGCTGGTGGAACACTACTGCCAGATTGCTGTCCTTCAGCATCCCCTCTCTCTGCGCGCACACTACTGACTTCCTCAAGCTGGGTATCATCATCCGAGCCTTCAAATCGTTGGGCATCCTCCTGGAGCATGTACCCAACACTGTGCTCAAACAGTTCGGGGGACTCCTCAGGAGGACATGGTGGGTCTAGGGAAGGGGTGGCTGATGATGCCATTGAGTACGCGTTGGCAGCTGCTCTGCCAGTACCCTGAGCCTGGGTGAGAGAGGATGAGGAGGATGAGGAGGGCTTGGTCATCCATTCTACCAAGCCTTCGGCATGATGCGGCTCCACATGTCCAGCTGCCGAAAACAAAGACAAGCGTGTCCCATGGCCACGTGCTGATGACGATGCACGACCACGTCCACGGCCAGCACTGTTGTCTCTAGAAACAGAGCCTGCCTGCCCTGTGTTCTTGCCTCGGCACGCTCTGCCTCTCCTTGGCGGTCTTCCAGCCATTGTAGTCGGTAGTGTATATAGTATAAAAAATAGAACTCCTATGTGTGCTCACAACACACTGTAGGTCCTATGGGTGCTGACACTAACACACTATAGGTACTATGTGTGCTGCTGACAAGAAAATATAGGAGCTCTGTTTGCTGCCACTAACACACTAGAAGTCCTATGGGTGCTGCTGAGAAGAAAATATAGGAGCTCTGTTTGCTGCCACTAACACACTAGAAGTCCTATGGGTGCTGCTGAGAAGAAAATATAGGAGCTCTGTGTGATGCCACTAACACACTAGAAGTCCTATGGGTGCTGCTGAGAAGAAAATATAGGAGCTCTGTTTGCTGCCACTAACACACTAGAAGTCCTATGGGTGCTGCTGAGAAGAAAATATAGGAGCTCTGTTTGCTGCCACTAACACACTAGAAGTCCTATGGGTGCTGCTGAGAAGAAAATATAGGAGCTCTGTGTGATGCCACTAACACACTAGAAGTCCTATGGGTGCTGCTGAGAAGAAAATATAGGAGCTCTGTGTGATGCCACTAACACACTAGAAGTCCTATGGGTGCTGCTGAGAAGAAAATATAGGAGCTCTGTGTGATGCCACTAACACACTAGAAGTCCTATGGGTGCTGCTGAGAAGAAAATATAGGAGCTCTGTTTGCTGCCACTAACACACTAGAAGTCCTATGGGTGCTGCTGAGAAGAAAATATAGGAGCTCTGTGTGATGCCACTAACACACTAGAAGTCCTATGGGTGCTGCTGAGAAGAAAATATAGGAGCTCTGTTTGCTGCCACTAACACACTAGAAGTCCTATGGGTGCTGCTGAGAAGAAAATATAGGAGCTCTGTTTGCTGCCACCAACACACTAGAAGTCCTATGGGTGCTGCTGAGAAGAAAATATAGGAGCTCTGTTTGCTGCCACTAACACACTAGAAGTCCTATGGGTGCTGCTGAGAAGAAAATATAGGAGCTCTGTTTGCTGCCACTAACACACTAGAAGTCCTATGGGTGCTGCTGAGAAGAAAATATAGGAGCTCTGTGTGATGCCACTAACACACTAGAAGTCCTATGGGTGCTGCTGAGAAGAAAATATAGGAGCTCTGTTTGCTGCCACTAACACACTAGAAGTCCTATGGGTGCTGCTGAGAAGAAAATATAGGAGCTCTGTTTGCTGCCACTAACACACTAGAAGTCCTATGGGTGCTGCTGAGAAGAAAATATAGGAGCTCTGTGTGATGCCACTAACACACTAGAAGTCCTATGGGTGCTGCTGAGAAGAAAATATAGGAGCTCTGTTTGCTGCCACTAACACACTAGAAGTCCTATGGGTGCTGCTGAGAAGAAAATATAGGAGCTCTGTGTGATGCCACTAACACACTAGAAGTCCTATGGGTGCTGCTGAGATGAAAATATAGGAGCTCTGTTTGCTGCCACTAACACACTAGAAGTCCTATGGGTGCTGCTGAGAAGAAAATATAGGAGCTCTGTTTGCTGCCACCAACACACTAGAAGTCCTATGGGTGCTGCTGAGAAGAAAATATAGGAGCTCTGTGTGATGCCACTAACACACTAGAAGTCCTATGGGTGCTGCTGAGAAGAAAATATAGGAGCTCTGTTTGCTGCCACTAACACACTAGAAGTCCTATGGGTGCTGCTGAGAAGAAAATATAGGAGCTCTGTTTGCTGCCACTAACACACTAGAAGTCCTATGGGTGCTGCTGAGAAGAAAATATAGGAGCTCTGTGTGATGCCACTAACACACTAGAAGTCCTATGGGTGCTGCTGAGAAGAAAATATAGGAGCTCTGTTTGCTGCCACTAACACACTAGAAGTCCTATGGGTGCTGCTGAGAAGAAAATATATGAGCTCTGTTTGCTGCCACCAACACACTAGAAGTCCTATGGGTGCTGCTGAGAAGAAAATATAGGAGCTCTGTGTGATGCCACTAACACACTAGAAGTCCTATGGGTGCTGCTGAGAAGAAAATATAGGAGCTCTGTTTGCTGCCACTAACACACTAGAAGTCCTATGGGTGCTGCTGAGAAGAAATTATAGGAGCTCTGTTTGCTGCCACTAACACACTAGAAGTCCTATGGGTGCTGCTGAGAAGAAAATATAGGAGCTCTGTGTGATGCCACTAACACACTAGAAGTCCTATGGGTGCTGCTGAGAAGAAAATATAGGAGCTCTGTTTGCTGCCACTAACACACTAGAAGTCCTATGGGTGCTGCTGAGAAGAAAATATAGGAGCTCTGTTTGCTGCCACTAACACACTAGAAGTCCTATGGGTGCTGCTGAGAAGAAAATATAGGAGCTCTGTGTGATGCCACTAACACACTAGAAGTCCTATGGGTGCTGCTGAGAAGAAAATATAGGAGCTCTGTTTGCTGCCACTAACACACTAGAAGTCCTATGGGTGCTGCTGAGAAGAAAATATAGGAGCTCTGTTTGCTGCCACTAACACACTAGAAGTCCTATGGGTGCTGCTGAGAAGAAAATATAGGAGCTCTGTTTGCTGCCACTAACACACTAGAAGTCCTATGGGTGCTGCTGAGAAGAAAATATAGGAGCTCTGTGTGATGCCACTAACACACTAGAAGTCCTATGGGTGCTGCTGAGAAGAAAATATAGGAGCTCTGTTTGCTGCCACTAACACACTAGAAGTCCTATGGGTGCTGCTGAGAAGAAAATATAGGAGCTCTGTTTGCTGCCACTAACACACTAGAAGTCCTATGGGTGCTGCTGAGAAGAAAATATAGGAGCTCTGTTTGCTGCCACTAACACACTAGAAGTCCTATGGGTGCTGCTGAGAAGAAAATATAGGAGCTCTGTGTGATGCCACTAACACACTAGAAGTCCTATGGGTGGTGCTGAGAAGAAAATATAGGAGCTCTGTTTGCTGCCACTAACACACTAGAAGTCCTATGGGTGCTGCTGAGAAGAAAATATAGGAGCTCTGTTTGCTGCCACTAACACACTAGAAGTCCTATGGGTGCTGTTGGGGTGCAATGCTGTGCTAACAGCACTGCGGTTGGTACTACTGCAATACTGTACTAACAGTAAGCACGCACCAGACTAATCCCCAGCAGCAGCTAATAACACACTAACTGTGCAATCAGCAGCAATGAACGATCAATGACTTAGGTAGCAATGGTTTAGCAAAGAAATAGCCAATGGTTTAGCAAAGAAGAGCAAATCTTTCAGTATCAAGCAAAGACAGAATCAGCAGACTAATCTCTCCTAAAGCCGGAACTCATGTGACCGGGGCCGATGGCGTGGCGGCCTTTTAAATGGTGGGGCGTGTACTAAAGCCCCTGAGCTGTAATTGGCTACAGGCGTCCTGCCTGTAGCCAATTATTGCTCTCCGAGTTTCGGGCGCTGTGATTGGCCAAGCATGCGGGGTCACAGTGCATGCTTGGCCAATCATCAGCCAGCAATGCACTGCGCCGGCCGCGCCGGCCGCAATGCATTGCGGGGCCGCTCGCATCACACGAATGTGATGCGAACGGCCCAAATAGTTCTGGGCTCGACGAGCGAGCGAACGCCCGATGCTCGATTCGAACATGGGTTCGAATCGAGCACCGGGCCCATCCCTAGTTAGGATGTTGTTTCTTTTGTTTCCCTTCTGCAGGAGACTCATCGGTCAAGACTGCTGAGAGTGGGGTGGTTTTGATTAGGAATGGGAGGGATTGTAAATGTGTACAAATCAGAAGTTTTATATGAGAGTTTATCGTTTTATATTTCCCTTTTCCGTTGAACAGGTCTTGGCATGTACAGTATTCAAAGTTTGGGGACAGCCTCTGGGGTTCACTCCATGTCACCACATTAATGGGAAGACATGGGTGTGCACCTGACGCTGGGGACCAGCGTCAAATCACAGGAGGGAGTGTGTAGCGGGGTCCTCAATTTAGTGGGATACACCTGGGGGTAGTGTGACCCAGGTGTGTAGTTATGTTAGGGTTCAGACCCCTTTTTGTTATTTGTGGAGGATTGGGTGGTGCGATATTCTCCTTGACCAGTGGGTGTCAGTGTACCTACTGGCTCAGGGTAGAATCACTACCACAGTGCTACCCCTTTTTGTCCCTTTGCGGAGATGGTACGGCTGGGGCGGGGAACCCGCCGTGGTGTCGATGGGAGGATATAAAAGGGGGAGATGCCCTCGCCACGAGGTCTTGTTCTTCGGGGATCATCTCTTCACGCACCCAGGCACCTTAGGCCTGGGTGCGGGCGGGTCAAGGTTCCGGCCTAGGCGCCTTAGGCCTGGCCAGAATGAAGATGGAGTCCATCCCAGGCACCTTCAGCCTGGGGTGAGGTACTATTGAGGAGGCCTGGGACCCGGTGACTCCGACTGGGTCCCGCGAGGGTGAAGTTGCTCCAGGGCGCCCCTTGCAAGGGGACCCGCATCTGAGGTGAGGAGGCTGGGGAGGTCACCCGTCCGAAGACCCGGGGCAGTGTCAACCCGGTGACGGATGGGCCTTCGGTAACTCCCTTGGAGGACATCTTCCCCTGATAGGGGCTACAGCGCAGCGGAGGAGCTCTAATCAAGGCTCCAGCAACCCCTGGTCATAGCACAGGGAGTGTAGGGACTAGGAACCTGTACAGTGCCTCGACCTGCTTCCCCATCGTATCATACCGTTGTATTTGACTGTATGTGGAGATACGCAATAAACCTGAGTTTGGACTTTGATGGGTGTATGGACTCTGTTAATGGGAGTAAAAAGGAGATTCTGGCGCGGAAGGACTGACCCTCATAACCAGCACACATTTGGCCCGAGGAAAAGATTGGTACTGGCCTTCACCTCACCCACAGCCATGGGGAGGACATGGGCCGTAGCGCACCTCACTCTGTCGCGTGACATACCCCTAGCTAAAGAGGACGGGGTGAGGCCGCTACATATTCTTTGCTAAACCTTGTGTGTAGGGACAGAGAAGGATAGGCAGGGGACAGTGTCAGTGTCATATACTTTGATAAACCTTGTGTGCAGGGAGAGAGAAGGATAGGCAGGGGACAGTGTCAGTGTCATTGTTGCTAAGCCTCCTGCACATTATACACCTGAAGTTAGCCCGTATTGCTGCTTTTTCCTGGTGTGTTACACCAACAGGATTTTGCGGCACTTACAGCGGGCGGAGTGTGCCTCCTGACCATATTACACCTGAACTTAGCCTGTATTGCTGCTTTTTCCTGGTGTGTTACACCAACAGGATTTTGCGGCACTTACAGCGGGCGGAGTGTGCCTCCTGACTATATTACACCTGAACTTAGCCTGTATTGCTGCTTTTTCCTGGTGTCTTACACCAACAGGCATTTGCAGCACCTACAGCAGGCGTAGTGTGATTCCTGCAAAATATACTCCTGAAGCTAGGCCTTATTGCTGGTTTTCCCATTTCCCTGCAGGCCATTAGAATGTCTGGAAGGTAAACAAGGAGAGGCAGACAGTCAGGAGCAAATAAAAGAGGGCAAGCAGGCTCTGTGTCTAGAGACAACAGTGCTGGTCGTGGGCACGGTGCATCGCCATCAGCACGTGGCCATGGGACACGCTTGTCCTTCTTTTCGGCAGCTGGACGTGTTGAGACGCATCATGCCGAAGACTTGGTAGAGTGGACGACCAAGCCCTCCTCATCCTCCTCATCCTCTCTCACCCAGGCTCAGGGTACTGGCAAAGCAGCTGCCAAAGCGTCCTCTTCCCTGGTATCAATGTCATCATCAGTCACTCCTTCCCTAGACCAACCATGTCCTCCTGAGGAGTCCCCCGAACTGTTTGAGCACAGTGTTGGGTACATGCTCCAGGAGGATGCCCAGCGTTTCGAAGGGTCTGATGATGATACCCAGCTAGAGGAAGGCAGTAGCATGAGAGCAGAGAGAGGGGATGCTCAAGAAGGACACCAATCCGGCAGTCATGTTCCAGCAGCTGCAGCATACTGCCAGATTGGCTCCAGTGATGAGGAGGGAGGGGATGATGAGGTCACTGAATCCACGTGGGTGCCTAATAGGAGAGAGGAGGAGGAGGAGGAGGATGAGGAGGAGGCACATCTCCAACGAGGCAGGATGCCCTCGGGGGGCCAGCGTAAGGGCAGCACACCGACGGAATCACACCGCAGAGCTCCGCCTGTGCAGGGCGCTGCCTCTGCCCGTTATTCAAAAAGTTCTTTGGTGTGGGCCTTTTTTGAGTCGAGTGCATTAGATCGCACAGCTGCTGTTTGCAACATATGTCTCAAGCGTATATCGCGTGGCCAAAACAGCACCCGCTTGGGCACCACATGCTTGACCAGACATATGTTGACCTGCCATGCAGCTCGTTGGCAAGCCTACCTTAAAGACCCACACCAAGGACCTCTTCTTGCACCGCATCAGCTGGGATCTCCAACCCCACTATACCTTCAGTCCTCTCTGAAACCTGCTCTGAGAGGAATGAAGGTGTAGAATTAGTTGTGTCACAGCCAAGTACTTGCGGGCACTCTGCTAGCAGTACACCGACGTCCGATTCTAGCAGGCAAATTTCCCTGCCCCAGCTGCTGGACCGTCGAAAGAAGTTCACTCCCAGCCATCCACATGCCCAGCGGTTGAATGCTAGCTTGGCTAAATTGCTAGCTCTTCAACTGCTGCCTTTTCAGTTGGTAGACTCGGCCCCCTTCCGTGAGTTTGTGGAATGTGCGGTTCCTCAGTGGCAGGTTCCCAAACGCCACTTTTTCTCACGGAAGGCGATTCCGGCTCTCTACCGGCATGTGGAAGGCAATGTCTTGGCCTCGCTGGACAGGGCGGTCAGCGGTAAGGTGCATATTACCGCTGATTCATGGTCCAGCAGGCATGGACAGGGACGTTACCTTTCTTTCACGGCCCATTGGGTCACTCTTTTGGCAGCTGGGAAGGATGCAGGACAAGGTGCAGTAGTGTTGGAGGTTGTTCCACCACCACGCCTCCAAAATGCTATTACTGGTTGTGACACACATCTGTCCTCCACCCCCTCCTCTTCTTCTTCCTCCATGGCCTCTTCCTGTGCTTTGTCCTCGGAACCAGCGGTGCTCCGTAGGCGTTCAAGGGGCTACGCAAGTACGCAGGCAAAAAGATGCCATGCCGTGCTTGCGCTGGTGTGTTTGGGGGACAGGAGCCACACTGGGGCAGAGGTTCTGTCTGCTCTGCAGGGGCAGGCCGAGAGGTGGTTGACGCCACGCCAGCTTAAGCCAGGAATGGTAGTTTGCGACAATGGCACCAACCTCCTCTCCGCTCTCCGACAGGGACAACTGACCCATGTGCCCTGTGTGGCTCACGTCCTTAACCTGGTGGTGCAGCGGTTCTTGGGCAGGTACCCGGGCTTACAGGATGTCCTGAGGCAGGCCAGGAAAGTCTGTGTGCATTTCCGGAGATCTTATAATGTCAGTTCTCGCCTGGCTGAGCTGCAAAAGGAGTTGAACCTGCCCAAGAACCGCCTTATATGTGACATGCCCACCAGGTGGAACTCAACGTTGGCCATGCTGCAGCGGCTGCACACGCAGCAGAGGGCCATCAATGAGTACCTGTGCGACTACGGCACCAGGACAGGGTCAGGGGAGCTCGGGTTTTTTTCACCACGCCAGTGGGGCATGATCAGGGATGCATGCACTGTCCTGGCACCATTTGAGGAGGCCACGAGGATGGTGAGCAGTGACAGTGCATGCATCAGTGACACTGTACCTCTTGTCCACCTGTTGGAACATACGCTGCGTGGAATAATGGACAGGGCACTTGAGGCAGAACAGAGGCAGGAAGAGGAGGACTTCCTTGCCTCTCAAGGCCCCCTTTACCCAGACAGTGTTCCTTCTGTCCCACCCATCGCACAGGAAGAAGAGGAGGAGGAGGATTGTGTCAGCATGGAGGTGGAGCCTGGCACTCAGCATCATCAGCAGCAGTCTTTTAGGGATGATTTACAGTCCCAAGAAACCAGTGGACTTGTACGTGGCTGGGAGGAGGTGGCTGCGGATCATGTCGTCCTTAGTGACCCAGAGGACTCCGGACCGAATGCCTCAGCTAACCTACGCTGCATGGCCTCCCTGATCCTGCAAAGTCTGTGGAAGGATCCTCGTATTCTTCGGATCAAGGAGAGGGACCATTACTGGCTGGCCACTCTCCTTGATCCACGGTACAAGGGTAAGGTTGCGGACCTTATCGTACCGTCGCAGAGGGAGCAGAGGATGAGACAACTCCGGGAGGCCTTGCAGAAAGGTCTGTGCAACGCGTTTCCAGAGACTGGGAGGTTACAAACTCCTGGTCCTGGACAACGAGTTGCTGAGGCTTCGGTCAGTCAAAGAAGGAGCGGTGGGGAAGGTGGCCGTCTGACCGATGCGTTCAGACAATTCTTTAGTCCGCAGCCCCAAGGTATGATCGGTTCCAGCAACCATCGCCAGCGTCTGATATACATGGTGCAGGAATACCTAGGGGCAAGGTCAGACTTGGACACCTTCCCCACCGAAAATCCTCTGGCTTACTGGGTCTTGAGGATGGATCACTGGCCAGAGCTTGCACAGTATGCAATTGAGCTACTGGCCTGTCCTGCATCCAGCGTTCTTTCAGAACGCACATTCAGTGCTGCTGGAGGAGGATTTGTCACGGATCACAGGGTGCGCCTGTCCACCGACTCTGTTGATCGACTGACCTTCATAAAGATGAACCAGTCTTGGATCACCACCAGCTACCAAACACCTGAAGCTGATATAACAGACTAATTTATTTTCAAATGTCACATCCCTTCAAGACTGATGCTGAGAGACTGTCCTGTATGTTGACTGACTATCCTCCTCCTCCTCAATGATCCGTTTGATGATGATAGCTTGGAAGAACATTTTTGTTTCTGGGTGCCGCCACCAGTGGCTAAGGCCCAATTTTTCAGCCCCTGTTTAACAGGGGCGTGTTTTTACAATTTTTTTATGCAATGCTTTGCAGCAGGGCTCATTCCTGCACTCCAACTAGAGTATCTGGGAGAGGTTGCAGTGTCGTGGCACCAGCACCAGTGGCTAAGGCCCAATTTTTCAGCCCCTGTTTAACAGGGGCGTGTAATTACAATTTTTGATGCAATACTTTGCAACAGGGCTCATTGCTGTGCTCCAAGTACAGTTTCTGTGAGGGGTTGCAGTGTTGTGGCACCAGTGGCTAAGGCCCAATTTTTCTGCCCCTGTTTAACAGGGGCATGTAATTACAATTCTTGATCTAATAATTCACAGCAGGGCCCATTCCTGCGCCCACCAAGAGTAACTGTGAGGAATCACAGTGTTATGGCAACACCAACATGTAAGGGGCAAATTTCAGCTGAGTATATACGGCAGGCCCCTACTTTCAAACATCCAACTTACAAACGACTCCTCCTTGCAAACGGAAGGATACAACAGGAAGTGAGAGGAAATCTACCCCTAGGAAGGCAAATTCTCTCCTGTAAGAGTTAATATGGGAAAAAAAGTGTCTCCTCTCCACTGATGCTTTATCACCAATTCTTGTTTCAATAAAAACCCTAAATTTTCAAAAAACATTTGTCATTAGGACGGAAAGTGAGGTGAACTGTTCTGAACAGGTGCACACTGCACAGACAGCAAAACAAATGTTACAGGGGTGATAACCCTTCCCTATGTTTTCCAAAAAGCTTAAAAATAGATTTTTTTGGCTGGAGCTACACTTTAACAATGTACCTGTTCAAAATTACAGATTCTACATAAGAACAAACCTACAGTCCCTGTCTTGTATGCACCGCCTGTATACGGCTGTTCAGAGTATATAGGGCATTTTTTATTTTGTGTGCGGGGTTCCCCTTAATATCCATACAAGACCCAAAGGGGCTGGTAATGGGCTGGGGTAGGGGGGGGGGGGGTGAAGGGGTAGCTATGCCATTTTTCTTAAAGATTTTCATCCATATTACCGGGACCAGACATGACATTAAAGCTGCAAGCAGTTTTAAATGGCTTTTTTTCCTTTAGAAATGTAATTTTGTGCAGGGACAGTTCTAAACACGGGAAACACGTGGCACTTCACAGGCATACTTTAGACACCCCCCAGGTACGATATTTAACTTTTTTTTTTTCACTTTATGCATCATTAAAATGACTGCTCCCGAAAAACGGCCGTTTTTAAAACTTTTTTTTGGATTGATACATGTCCCCTGGTGCAGAACCCGGGTTCCCAAACCCTTTTTAGGACAATAACATGCATAATAGTCGTTATAATTAGCACTTTAGATTTCGAACGTTCGCATCCATTGTATTTAATAGGGTTCTAAAGTTTGTGCGAACTTTCGGTCCGTTCGCGGGTTCTGGTGCGAACCGAACCCGGGGGTGTTCGGCTCATCACTACTGGTGACCATCTGGTCACCAGTCATCTCTATGCTTGTCATGTTACAAGACAGCGGCACCGGACCATTCATTCTCCGGGCCCCCAATGGCACGGGAGAGCCCAGAGAAGCACCGGATGGCGGCGGGAGGGGGGGAATGTCCCCTCCCGCCGCCTGTAAGAACGATCAAGCGGCAGAACGCTATAATTGTTCTTATTGTGCGCAGAATCGCTGGCTGAAGAGAAGGATATCTGAATGATGCCTCTAGCTGCAGGCATCATTCAGATATCCCCCCACAAAGCCCAGGACGCCATATGACGTCCACCCAGGATGGGCGATCTCATCTGTGGACGTCATTTGACTATGGGCGGGTAAGTAACTGGTTAATGATGCTTAAAGTGAAAAAAAAGTGAAATATTCCTTTAAATATCGTTCTTAGGGTGTGTCTAAAGTATGCCTGTGAAGTGGCATGTGTTCCTGTGTTTAAAACTGTCCCTTCACAAAATTACATTTCTAAAGGAAAAAAAGTCATTTAAAACTGCTTGCGGCTTTAATGTAATGTCTAGTCCCGGCAATATGGATGAAAATCATTGAGAAAAATGGCCCCCCCACCCCACTACCAGCCCCTTTGGGTGTTGTATGGATATTAAGGGGAACCCCGCACCCAAATTTAAAAAAGGCCCTATATACTCTGAACAGCAGTATACAGGCGGTGCAAACAAGACAGGGACTGTAGGTTTGTTCTTAGGTAAAATCTGTTTGTAATTTGGAACAGGTAAATTTTTTAAGTGTAGCTCCAGCCCAAAAATCTATTTTTAAGCTTTCGGAAAACTTAAGGAAGGGTTATCACCCCTGTATCATTTGTTTTGCTGTCTGTGCAGTGTGCACCTGTTCAGAACAGTTCACCTCACTTTCCGTCCTAATGACAAATGTTTTTTGAAAATTTGGGGTTTTTATTAAAACAAGGATTGGTGATAAAGCATCAGTAGAGAGGAGACACTTTTTCCCATATTAATTCTTACAGGAGAGAATTTCCCTTCCTAGGGGAAGATTTCCTCTCACTTCCTGTTGTCTCCTTCCGTTTGCAAGTAGGAGTCGTTTGTAAGTTGGATGTTTGAAGGTAGGGGCCTGCCGTATATACTCTGCAGAAATTTGGCCCTTACCTGTTGGTGTTGCCACAACACTGTAAGCCCTCACAGTTACTCTTGGTGGGCGCTGGAACACCCTGCTGTGAACTAATATATCAAGAATTGTAATTACATGCCATTGTTGAACAGTTGTAGGAAAAATTGGGCCTTTGGTGGTGGTGCTGGTGCCACAACAATGTAAGTCCTCACAGTTACTCTTGGTGGGCACAGGAATGGGCCCAGCTGTGAAATATTAGATAAAGAATTGTAATTACATGCCCCTGTTAAACAGGGGCAGAAAAATTTGGCCTTGGGCACTGGTGCCACAACACTGCAACCCCTCACAGATACTGTACTTGGAGCGCAGCAATGAGCCCTGCTGCAAAGTATTGCATCAAAAATTGTAGTTAAACAGGGGCTGAAAAATTGGGCCTTAGCCACTGGTGGCGGTGCCCAGAACCAAAAAATGTTCTTACAAGCTATCAGCATGATCATTGAGGAGGAAGAGGATAGTCACTCAGCATAACAGGATAGTCACTCAGCATCAGCATAGGCAGTCTTGAAGGGATCTGACAATTCAAAAAAAAAATATTCGGTTACATCAGCATCAGGTGCTTGGTAGCTGGGGGTTATCCAAGACTGATTCATTTTTATGAAGGTCAGTTGATCGACCGAGTTGGTGGACAGGCGCACCCTGTGATCAGTTACAAAGCCTCCAGCAGCACTGAATGTGCGTTCCGAAATAACGCTGGATGCAGGACAGGCCAGTAGCTCAATTGCATACTGTGCAAGCTCTGGCCAGCGATCCATCCTCAAGACCCAGTAACCCAGAGGATTTTCGGTGGGAAAGGTGTCCAAGTCTGATCTTGCCCCTAGGTATTCCTGCACCATGTATATCAGACGCTGGCGATGGTTGCTGGAACTGATCATAACTTGGAGCTGCGTACTAAAAAATTGTCTGAACGCATCGGTCAGACGGCCACCTTCTCCACCGCTCCTTCTTTGACTGACCAAAGCCTCAGCAACACGTTGTCCAGGACCAGGAATTTGTAACCCCCCAGTCTCTGAGAACGCATTGCACAGACCTTTTTGCAAGGCCTCCTGAAGATGCTTCATCCTCTGCTCCCTCTGCGACGGCAAGATAAGGTCCGCAACCTTACCCTTGTAACGTGGATCAAGGAGGGTTGCCAGCCAGTAATGATCCCTCTCCTTGATCGTACAAAAACGAGGATCCCTCTGCAGGATTTGCAGGATCAGGGAGGCCAGGTAGCGTAGGTTTGCTGAGGCATTTGGTCCGGAGTCCTCTGGGACTGTAATTGATAGGCTTGTGCAATTCGTTTCGTAACGAATTGAAATTCGTCCGAATTTAGCAACTTTCGGACATTCGGAAGCATTCGAATTTCCGAACAAAGCAATTACGAATAAGACCGAATCCGAAATAAATTATACCGCAAATAGCGAATGCCCGAATGTCTTCGGCATAATTCGTTATGAAAAAGTTACGAATGTACGAATCCATACGAAGCACAATAACACTCACTCTGCTCTGCTCTCTGCTTCTCCCACACCGTGCTGAACTCCCTCTCAAAATGGTGTACAGGGGCGGAGGTTATAGCCGCATGAAAAAACGAAAGTAAAATACGAGATTTCGAATCCATTCGAAGCACAATAACACTCTGCTCTGCTCTCTGCTTCTCCCTCACCATGCTGAACCCTCTCAAAATGGTGTACAGGGGCGGAGGCTATAGCCGCATGTAAAAAACGAAAGTAAAATACGAGATTTCGAATCGTTACAAATAACCGCAATGTATTTAGAAAAGTACAAATCCATTCGAAGCACATTAGGCATAATAGGCAGCGTCGTTGTGAGAGAGACACGGAAAATTACGAATCAACGAACCCAAAAAAAGTTACGAAAGTAGGAGTTGTGTCCAGAATCAACGAAAAACAACGTACTCTACCGAAAGTACGAATTATAAAGCAACAAAAAATTCAACGAAAAATGTCGCTTGCAAAAATACGAATGAGTCCGAACACGAAAAATCCCGTCTAGCAAAATTACGAATGATTACGAATCAACAGGACCGGAAAGAAACGAACCGAAACGGAACGAATTTTTCCGTTGTGCACAAGTCTAGTAATTGATCCCTTAAAGACTGCTGCTGATGCTGAGTGCTAGGCTCCACCTCCATGCTGACAAAATCCTCTTCCTCCTCGTCCTCTTCCTGTGTGATAGCTGGACCAGCAGGAACACTGTCTGGATAAAGGGGGCCTTGAGATGTAAGGAAGTCCTCCTCTTCCTGCATCTGTTCTGCCTCAAGTGCCCTGTCCATTATTCCATGCAGCGTGTCACTGATACATGCACTGTCACTGATCACCATCCTCGTGGCCTCCTCAAATGGTGCCAGGACAGTGCATGCATCCCTGTACATGGCCCACTGGCGTGGGGAAAAAAAATCCAAGCTCCCCTGACCATGTCCTGGTGCCATATTGCAACAGATACTCATTGATGGCCCTCTGCTGCGTGTGCAGCCGCTGCAGCATGGCCAACGTAGAGTTCCACCTGGTGGGCATGTCAGAGATTAGGCAGTTCTTGGGCAGGTTGGATTCCTTTTGCAGGACAGCCAGCCGAGCACTGGCATTATATGACCGGCGGAAATGCCCACAGAGTTTCCTGGCCTGCTTCAGGACCTCCTGTAAGCCCGGGTACCTGCCCAAGAACCGTTGCACCACCAAGTTAAGGACGTGAGCCAAACAGGGCACATGGGTCATTTGTCCCTGTCGGAGGGCGGAGAGGAGGTTGGTGCCATTGTCGCAAACCACCATTCCTGGCTTAAAGGAGTAGTAAAGTTACATGTTTTTTCACCTTAATGCATCCTATGCATTAAGGTGAAAAAACATTCGACAATACCGCCCCCCCGAGCCCCCGTTTTTCTTACCTGGCCCCTCGAAAGTCCCATGCTCGTCCCCGTCATCCTCTTCGTTTTTCAGCCTGGCCGCCGATTGGCTACACTGGATGGATTGAAAGCAGCGCAGCCATTGGCTGGCGCTGCTGTCAATCACATCCAATGATGCGGGGGGCGGGGCCGAGTGATACAGTCGGCGGCTATGGCCGCCGCTGTATCACGGGAGCGCGCCCGCAATCACTCCACACCATGCGAGCTCACTCGCATTAAGGTGTGGAGTCCTTGCGGGGAGGAGCCAAGACAGCCGCCGAGGGACCCCAGAAGACCAGGATCGGGGCCACTGTGTGCAAAACGAGCTGCACAGTGGAGGTAAGTATAACATGTTTGTTATTTTTAGGCAAAAAAAAAAGGGAAGCTTTAGTGCTCCTTTAAGCTGGCGTGGCGTCAACCATCTCTGAGCCTGCCCCTGCAGAGCTGACAGAATTTCTGCCCTAGTGTGGCTCCGGTCCCCCAAGCACACCAGCTCATGCACAGCATGGCATCTTTTTGCCTGCGTACTTGCGTAGCCCATTGAATGCCTACGAAGCACCACCGGTTCCGAGGACAAAGCACAGGAAGAGGCCATGGAGGAAGAAGAGGAGGGGTGGAGGAGAGAGGTGTGTCAGAATCACCAGTGGTAACATTTTGGAGGCGTGGTGGCGTAACAACCTCCAACACTACTGCACCTTGTCCTGCATCCTTCCCAGCTGCCAGCAGAGTCACCCAATGCGCCGTGAAAGATAGGTAATGTCCCTGTCCATGCCTGCTGGACCATGAGTCAGCGGTAATATGCACCTTACCGCTGACCGCCCTGTCCAGCGAGGCCAAGACATTGCCTTCCACATGGCGGTAGAGAGCCGAAATCGCCTTCCGTGAGAAAAAGTGGCGTTTGGGAACCTGCCACTGAGGAACCGCACATTCCACAAACTCACGGAAAGGGCCAGAGTCTACCAACTGAAAAGGCAGCAGTTGAAGTGCTAGCAATTTAGCCAAGCTAGCATTCAACCGATGGGCATGTGGATGGTTGGGAGCGAACTTATTTTGGCGGTGCAGCAGCTGGGGCAGGGAAATTGGCCTGGTATAATCTGACGTCGGTGTACCAATAGCAGATTGCCCGCAAGTACTTGGCTGTGACACACCAAATTCGACACCTTCATTCCTCTCAGTGCAGGTTACAGAGAGGACTGAAGGTATAGTGGGGTTGGAGATCCCAGCTGATGAGGAGCAAGGAGAGGTCTGCTTTGTTCTTTGGTGTGGGTCTTTTAGGTAGGCTTGCCAACGAACTGCATGGCAGGTCGACATATGTCTGGTCAAGCACGTGGTGCCCAAGTGGCTGATGTTTTGGCCACGCGAGATACGCCTGAGACATATGTTACAAATGGCAACGGTGCAATCTGCTGCACGTGTCTGAAAAAAGGCCCACACCAAAGAACTTTTGGAATAACGCACAGAGACAGCAGCGCCCTGCACATGCGGAGCTCTGCGGTGTGATGCAGTCGGTGTGCTGCCCTTAAGCTGGCCCCTGGAGGGCATCCTGCCTCGGAGATGTTCCTCCTCCTCCTCCTCTCTCCTATCAGGCACCCACGTGGAGTCAGTGACCTCATCACCCCCTCCCTCCTCATCACTGGGGCAAATCTGGCAGTATGCTGCAGCTGGGGGAACATGACTTCCAGATAGCTGTCCTTGTTGGGCAGCCCCTCTCTCTGGGCTCACGTTACTACCCCCTCTCCCTGGGCTCACGTTACTGCCTTCCTCTAGCTGGGTTTCATCATCGGAGCCTTCAAAACGCTGGGCATCCTCCTGGAGCATGTACCCAACACTGTGGTCAAACAGTTCGGGGGACTCCTCAGGAGGATGCGGTGGGGCTTGGGAAGGAGTGACTGATGCCATTGAGCTGAGGGAAGAGGCCGCTTTGGCAGCTGCTTTGCCAGACAAAGTACCCTGAGCCTGGGTGAAAGAGGATGAGGAGGATGAGGACGGCTTGGTCATACCAAGTCTTGGGCATGTTGCGGCTCAACATGGCCAGCTGCTGAAAAGAAGGACAAGCATGTCCCACGGCCACGTGATGATGAGGATGCACCGTGTCCACGACCAGCACTGTTGCCTCTAGACACAGAGCCTGCTTGCCCTCTTTTATTGCCTCGTGACTGTCTGCCTCTCCTTGTTTGCCTTACAGACATAATAATGGCCTGCAGTGAGATGTAGCTGCACAAAGGTGGGCTGTCTATACTGATTATAATGCAGCTATCAGAATCAACTGCCTGCTGTGGCATTAGTATGAGAAAAGCAGCAATTGTCTTCAGTTAATTTTAGGTGAAAACTGTGCAGAGGACACAGTACACTGTGTCCTACTTGTGCTTTGTCCTCGGAACCAGCGGGGAGCTTGGATTTTTTTTCCCCACACCAGTGGGCCATGATCAGGGATGCATGCACTGTCCTGGCACCATTTGAGGAGGCCACAAGGATGGTGAGCAGTGACACTGTCCCTCTTGTCCACCTGTTGGAGCACACACTGCGTGGAATGGACAGGGCACTTGAGGCAGGAAGAGGAGGACTTCCTTACCTCTCAAAGGCCCCCCCCCTTATCCAGACAGTGTTCCTGCTGGCCGGCTATCACACAGGACAAGGAGGATTGTGTCAGGGATCAATTACAGTCCTAAGACACCCATGGGCTGGGAGGAGGTGGCTGGGGATCATGTCATCCTGAGTGACCCAGAGGACTCCAGACCAAATGCCTCAGCAAACCTACGCTGCATGGCCTCCTTGATCCTGCTGAGGGATCCTCGTATTTGTGCGATCAAGGAGAGGGATCATTACTGGCTGGCAACCGTCCATGATCCACATTACAAGGGTAAGGTTGCGGACCTTATCTTGCCATCGCAGAGGATGAAGCATCTTCGGGAGGCCTTGCAGAAAGGTCTGTGCAGCTCCAAGGTATGATCGGTTCCAGAAACTCTCACCAGCGTCTGGTTTACATGGTGCAGGAATACCTAGGGGCAAGATCAGACTTTCCCACCGAAAATCCTCTGGGTTGCTGGGTCTTGAGGATGGATCACTGGCCAGAGCTTGCACAGTATGTAATTGAGCTACTGTCCTGCATTATTTCGGAACGCACAGTGCTGCTGGAGACTTTGTAACCGATTGAGTCGGTGGACAGGCACACCCTGTGGTTGATCGACCTTCACATTAAAAAAAAAAATTTGAGTTACATACCGGTAACATCTTTTTCCAGGAGTCTTTCAGGACAGCCACCTCTGAGAGACCTCAGTTCCTCCCTTCACAGGAAACACCGCCTTGACTTCCAAGATTTAAGCCCCTCCTGCCCCACTGGGCCCTCAGTCTTCTAAGAGAACCTCCAGCCAGCTGGGGAGACACAAGAACAAGTCATACACATAAATTTTAATCCTCCTGACTTTTCCCCTGTCAGGGACTCCATTGGCATGTTGTGGAATTGAACCAACAACCCTAGTACCACTAGACAGAATTGCTACCCACTTAGCCAGTGGGCAGCCACCTTATTGCAAACACATTTTTTGAGTGGGATTCAGGGCTGTCCTGAAAGACTCCTGGAAAAAGATGTTACCGGTACGTAACTCTAATTTTCCCTAATCGTCTTTCAGGACAGCCACCTCTGAGAGGATAAACGAGCACCTAACCCTAGGGTGGGACAACCGCTTGTAGGACCCCTTTTTCCCTAAAGGTTCTATCCTTAGCGATCTACAGGTCCAACCTGTCAAGTTTGGAAAGGGTGCTACGCCCTTTTAACATCCAACTTCAGTTCACCCACAGGATTTGATCAAAAAGTTGGCAAAATAATTGCTTGGCTTCTGAAATTTCAAGGCCACCCTCTTAAAAAAGAAAAACCACCTGGTACGGAAATATTTTTAGAAAAAGGGGGGCCCCCCCAATTGGATAGGCCCTCTGCGTACCAGCTGTTGAAAATGACTTTGGCAGATGGAGCGGGTTTATCTTTTACTGCTACATAGCAGGGCCACCACTACATCCAAGAAGCTCTTGCCTTTAGCAATTCTTCTTCAGAAGCTATGCAGGGAGAAACCACTGCTCCACCTGGGGACAGCAGAATGAACCCTGAGGTGAAGGTCCCCCCAGGTTGGCTTGGGAACTATAGCCTCCTGGGCCAATGTGGCATGTTCGGGGTGCAAACCCAGAAACTCAGTGCTGTTAGGCAGAAATGCCAACCCATTAGCCCCTGTTCTGCCACTTTATCACTCTGGTCATGGAGTAAAAACAGCTTCTACTCCTGGATTCCCAGGGAGGCACGGATGGCTCCCAAGAGATCCTCCACCAGTGAAGGCTCGTAGCGAGGGGGTTTTTAAAGGACTCGCCATCCAACCACTTCAGCTCTGATTCTACCTGGGAGCCTGAAGAAGCGCTAACTGACTCCTCTACCTCCCTTTGAAAAGAAGGATTTCCTCACTGGGTCCTGCCCTCCTTATCTGAGTGCTGCTAGTCCGAAGTGCCAGCTCCTAAGCCACTATCGATACAATGTTAGGAATTTTCAGGGAGGGTCTTAAGGGATTTCTCTTAGTAGCCAAACCACCTAGTTCCCAGAACCTTCAGGACAGAGAACCATGGTCCTTTGGTCTCTCATTGTATCACACTGGCCTAAAGTGTTCTATGCCCACCAGTAAGGCTGGGTGGGCGAGATGGCATAGCACATGGAGCAAATGCCAGCTCTGAGCAACGGCACCTACCCAAGAGCGCTAACACTTTACTGGTTCAGGACCAAAGAGGTTTTTATGGACGGAAACCAGAGTTCCCAGAGGAAACTAGAGATTCCAGGGTTAACCACCCTATAGATGGTTTCTATTTAAGTGCCTGCATCTGCAAGAAGAGAACTCCACTGAGTCTAGTCAAAACTTCCATCACCAGATTGGATCAGGGAAAACTGCAGAGATGCCCTGGATCACATACATGCCCTTGGCAATGCACTCTCTAGACCTAACTGGGGACTGAACCCAGGGTCAAATGCATGCCCAATTGCAATGCACTTTAGACCTACTTGGGATTGAACCCAGGGTCACCTGTCTAAGTGTGGAGATGCCACCTAGAATCACATGCACATGTCACAAGGATCTACCGGTGAATGAACCCGGGGTCACATGCATGCAAGGCAGGCTCTCTACCACTGAGCTACACCCTCTCCTTGCATTCAGGGTGCTGTGGCCCTAGCCTAGCCTCCCAGGACAGAGATATCGCAATCTTGGATATGCTGTTCGCCACCCATCACCTGGGGGGCTGCCCGTACCTCAATGTGTATCTGCAAATGCGTCAGACAATATTCTGAGATGCGCCACACTTTTAGAAGAGACTATTCCCTTCAGCATGGAATCCAACAATACCCCTTCGTCTCCCGAGACTAGGCTGGTAAGTCTGGATCTGTGTGAAAAAAAAAAAAAAAAAACTACGACCGGAGAGAGCAGAGGGTACTGACCAAAGCCCTCTGAGAAGCTTGACCCTAGACTTCCCTTGTCCTCCTGCAACCACCTCCTCCAGAGAATTTTGTAATGAGGCGGTCTACTAGATTCACCATCCAGGCCTTCTCCCACTTCTTAACAAGTGTTCTAGAAATCTGTGCATCTTACCAGGGTCTGGTTACCTGACAGACCTTAAACTCCGTGATGCCATACAGAGGGCCACCCCCTGTCACCAGAAATCCCCTGTATAGTTTCCTATATAAAAAAGGTGCATACAGGTGATGTAGCCATCAGGCACCCTCCAACCAGCAACACTGTACATCAAAACATGCAGGGTGCTAGTTTGGTTAGGATTTAAACCGATGACCTTAGTATTTTAAGGCATAGTTTAAGTGCAACACCTAATGCAATTACTAGAATGTTGGGGGGGATCTGAACTAACCACCCCAGTGTTGCCAAGTAGAAGTGTCAGCCACCCAGGGCTTCGCTCCTGGCACGACATACCCGAGTCACCAGGAGACCGTTCAGGGAACTGACTCTCAGCCTCGTCAAATCAGTGACCCAGAGCTGAAGTGTTTACAGGTCACTTTATGAAGTGGTTCAGCAGTTAAGGTCAGAATGCGCTGACAGGGAGACAAGATCCTGTGTCTCCAGGCAGACTCCCCTGGCTGCACTGATTGTGAGCCATGACCTGCCTTTCAGCGGCCACACAGTGTGATTTCAGCCATACCCACTCCATACACCTTGTGCAGTAGGGAAAAGGATTCCCCTTCACCCAGTCCCTACTGGTTACAAGGGGGAAAAGAACACTTAAAGGATGTGCATGGAAAGTACAAACTACAGGCTTACCTGTAAAGGTACTGGCGCTGGGGTCTGCTTCCGCTGCCTGTGCAGGTGTCGCAGAAGAGTTCATCCCACCCCTTTGGTGGGCCGCAGTCACTGCTGGGTCTTCTCCTTAAACCCAGACCAGCAGGCATGCTAAGCCAAAGTTCTCAACTCTAGGCCACAGAGCTGCCACATGTCCATCAGAGGCTGTGCAGTACCCAGGATACAAACGGCTTTCCCTCATTGGGAATTGAACTCATGTCCCCGCATACCAATCAATCAGAGCCCTTAGCCTCTGAACTACCATCCCTGCTCTCTGTTTGCGCCGTATAGAGACTAACCAGCGTCTCCGGCGCTTGCTGATATCATATGCCCTGGAAGTGACCCCGCTGGATGCTTCCAGTGAGCCAGCTTGGAGCGCAATAGCTCCACCCCCTCACACGCTGCGGCTTCCTTCTTTCCCCTAAACATAACAGCCATGCTGTCATTAGGGGAAAAGGACGCCGCCATGTCGCCTATGCGATTGCACTAAATGGGGTAACCACAAATTGTAACCTCCGGTCGCCCTTTCTCCCCCCCGGAGGGGGTGACGGGAAGAAAGGGATACGGCACCCTACTACCGCTGGTGAAATACAGTATGGGGCTGTGGGACTTAGCACCCGCCCCCTGTTTTCTATGAGGCAGTCCAAACCCTGGGACTTTCCCTTCTTCACCAGCCAGACCCGTAGGGACCCCCCTTTAGGAGAGCACATAGAACCAGCAGTCCCTGGGTCCCAAGTACCTCCTCCCCTCTGACCACCAAGAGGGACCCCCACCTGTGGACCTTCAGGTGACAGACAGGTAAGGGTTGCAACCCACTGGTCCTCCTTACCTTATGGTGGCTGATGACGGCCACGCCAGGAGTCGTCAGGATGGCCCCTGCCTCTAACATGCTTCCGGCGAGAAACAAGGATGGTCTTGCCTCTGGAGCCTCCAGCCACCTGTGCGACTTTTCCCAGCTCCCCATCAGCCATAGCCCGGCCTGCTTTCAGCATCCGCGGCAGGAACCGAGAGCCGCGGATCAAGGCGAGGTGCACACTCCCCGCGGGAAGTGACGTCACCTGCCACCGCTGTGAGCTCCAATGCGACTCGCAAACAATAAAAATGCGAGGGGGAAAAGCGCCTCCTCCTGAGTTTCCACTGAGAACCTGAAAGCGGGCCCCCGAAGCATCCCATGACACACTATCAGAGAGCTGGGGGGGGGGCGCAACAAAAAAATAATGTGGCTGCCAGATAACCTCTCCCCAAGGCATCATACCGCCAATAGTCCCCAGAGACCTCTGTCCCCTTCCTGGACATACAGGCTTCAGCCTCCCTGGCCGTCTTTAGCCTCGGCTCCTCGCAGTGTCTCCTTCCCGGAGGAAACACCAAAACTGAGGGCCCAGTGGGGCAGGAGGGGCTTAAATCTTGGAAGTCAAGGTGGTGTTTCCTGTGAAGGGAGGAGCTGAGGTCTCAGGAGGTGGCTGTCCTGAAAGACAATTAGGGAAAAATCAGTCTTGGATCACCAGCTACCAAGCACCTGATGCTGATGTAATCGAATAATTTTTTTGAAAATTCACATCCTTTCAAGACTGCCGATGCCGAGTGACTATTCTCTTCAATGATCATGCTGACAGCTTGTAAGAACATTTTTGGTTCTTGGCACCACCAGTGCCCAATTTTTCAGCCCCTGTTTAACAGGGGCGTGTAATTACAAATTCTTGATCTAATAATCACAGCAGGGCCCATTCCTGTGCCCACCCAGAGTAACCGTGAGGGCTTACAGTGTTGTGGCACCACTAAAGGCCCAATTTTTCTGTCCCTGTTCAACAATGGCATGTAATTACAATTCTTAATATAATAGTTCACAGCAGGGCGTTCCAGCACCCACCAAAAGTAACTGAGGGCTTACAATGTTGTGACAATACCTAAGAGCCAAATTTCTGCATAGTATATACGGCAAACCCCTACTTGCAAACAGAAGGAGACAACAGGAAGAGAGCGGAAATCTACCCCAGGAAGGGAAATTCTCTCCTGTAAGTCAATAAAACCCAATTTTCAAAAACAGTGTTATTACCTGTTAACTACTTTTTCCAGGAATCTTCCAGGACGGCTTACAGAGAGATAGGCTCCTCCCACCTAGAACAGGAAACACATGATCCACATCATAAAAGTCTTACTCATGCATTAGCCCCTCAGTATTTAACAAATAACCGAAGGCCTCAGAATCATTAAACCTGGATCAGCGTAGCTCTATCCTTATATATGCTTTACATTGCTACTCACCTCATAAAAAGGGAGGGAACTGACGCCGTCCTGGAAGATTCCTGGAAAAAGTAGTTAACAGGTAATAACACTGTTTTTCCCAAGTCATCTTCCAGGACGGCTTACAGAGAGGACAATATAGTACTACCTGATCAGGGCGGGACCACAGCCTGCAACACTTTCCTGCCGAAAGACTGGTCCTGGCTGGCAAGCAGGTCCAGTCTGTAATGCTTCACAAAAGTCTGGAAACTGGACCAGGTTGCGGCCTTGCAGATCTGGAGGGGAGATGCTCCTGCCCTTTCAGCCCAAGAAGTAGAAACCGCTCTTGTGGAGTGAGCATTTATACCTAATGGAGGTGTGCGGGAGACTGCCTTGTATGCCTCCGCAATGGCCGACTTCATCCACCTGGCGATGGTACCTTTGGATGCCTCTTTCCCCTTGTTAGGACATGCGAATAAAACAAACAAGCTGGTGGAGCGTCGCCACTCCTTGGTGTGCTCTATGTAGGCAATCAGGCATCTCCTGACGTCCATTTTATTAAATCCTGCTTCCTTATCATTCTTTGGATTTCCGCAGAATGATGGTATCACGATTTCTTCTGACCTATGGAAGTTAGACGATACCTTGGGGAGAAAAGCTGGGTCCAGCGAGAGGATAATTTTGTCTTGTAAAATGGTGCAGAAAGGCTCGATCACTGAAAGTGCCTGGATCTCACTGACTCTCCTAGCCGAGACTAGGGCCACCAAAACTACTGTCTTCAGGGTTAACAGTTTTATGGGTAGTTCATCTATAGGTTCAAATGGTGCCCTACCGAGACCCTGTAATACTGTTGATAAGTCCCAGGGAGGGAACCTCCTTGCTTTGGGGACTCGTTTCCGGCTGATGGACACAAGAAATCTTTTGATCAGTGGTTCTTCTGACAGCCTTTGATTTAAAAAGTTGGACAGGGCGGCCACCTGAACCTTAAGAGTACTAACTGCAAGGTTTAGATCTGCTCCGGCTTGGAGGAAATCTAGAACCGCCGGGACCATGGCACCTGACACTCTGTTGTTGAGTCTGCACCAGTCCCCAAATCTCTTCCAAATTTTATTATAAATTGTGTTAGTGGACGGCTTTCGGCTGCTAAGAATGGTATCGATTACCTTGGCCGATAACCCTCTCAGCTCTAACAGCTCCCTTTCAGAAGCCAAGCCGTCAGAGAAAGAGCTCAGTTCTGGATGATTCGCTTCTCCCTGGTATAAGAGGTCCGACCTGTAAGGTAGTCTCCAAGGTTCTGCAATGCTGAGTCTTAGAAGACCCGAGAACCAAGACCTCCTCGGCCAAAATGGCGCGATCAGGATGACCTTTGTGTTGGACCCTCTTATCTTCCGGATAATCCTCGGAATGAGGGCAAACGGTGGAAATGCGTATACCAGATCTGCCTCCCAAGACTGGGATAGGGCATCTAGGCCCCGACTGAGAAGATCTCTCTGTAGGGAATAGAACTGTTTCACCTGCCTGTTGTGTCTTGTAGCAAAAAGGTCTATCTGTGGGTCTCCCCACTTCTGCACTATTTCTTCGAACACTGTTCGATTCAAGCACCATTCTGTCGAAGACAGCGTCTCTCTGCTTAGGGCATCTGCCAGGGAATTTAATTCCCCTTTTAGGTGAATGGAAGATAGGGATAACAGGTTTTCTTCTGCCCATTGAAGGATCTCTCTTGCTATCCTCATCAGACCCGGGACTCTCGTACCCCCTTGCTTGTTGAGGTAACAAACCGTGGTAATGTTGTCCGAAAGGACCTGCACATGTCTTCCCCTTAGGGATGGGCAAAAGGCTACTAGGGCCTTTAGAACCGCCTTCATCTCCCTCGCATTGGAGGAGAGGCCGGCTTCCTGCCAGTTCCAGAGCCCCTGGGCTATCAGAGTGCCTGAATGGGCCCCCCAGCCCTGCCCGCTGGCGTCCGCCAGCCGAGAGGTTTGCAGGGATCAACCACCATTCTATTGAGAGCTTTACTTCCTGCGGAATTTCCGTCTGTCTCTGAAGTGAATTTGTTTGTCCATCCCAGAGAGAAAGCATGAACGCCTGAAGCGCTCGAGTATGGAACTGAGCCCACTGGACTCCTGGGATGGCCGCTGTCATTAACCCAAGGACCCTCATACTCTGAATTGAGGTCCTTGAACAAGTGCAGAGGTTCCTCACCTCTGTCAAAATTGTCTCTACCTTTTCCTTTGTCAGGAATATCTTGGACTTCCTTGAGTCTATCAGGTATCCTAGGTATACAATGCTCTGGAGTAGGTACTAATTGTGACTTCTCCTGATTTACCAGCCACCCTAGTTGCTGAAGGTGTCTGGTAGTTCTGCTCAGGTTCCGTCTGACTTCGTCTGCTGAGTCTGCAAAAATCAGTAGGTCGTCCAGATAGGGGATAATCTGAATTCCCTCTGATCTCAGAGTCCCTAGCGCTTCTGCCAGTATCTTCGTAAAAATGCGTGGAGCTGACGCTAGTCCGAAGGGCAGAGCATTGAATTGAAAATAGAGGGTTCTGAACCCTTTTCTTACTGCAAATCTGAGGAATTGTTGGGACTCCTCTCGAATAGGGACGTGAAGATAGGCGTCCCTTAGGTCTAATGAGACCATGAAGACCCCAGGGGTTAACAGCTCTCTGGTGGAGTAGATTGATTCCATCTTGAAATGTCTGTACTTCACGTACATGTTTGCTTGTCTCAGATTTAGAATCAATCGAAATTTTCCTGATGATTTCTTTATCAGAAAAACTTGAGAGTAGAATCCTTCTTTTCTTAGAGATGGGGGGGATGAAGCTTATCACCTTCTCTTCTAGCATACTCTGCAGGAGGGAAGACATAGCTGTGGCTTTTTCCCGCGTCTCTTGGGAGACTTGTTATGAAAATTTTTTGAGGGGGGCAGCCTAAAAGTTCTATCCTGTACCCTGATGTGATCAGATCTAGGATAAAACGGCTGCTGGAGATGGTCTGCCACTGTGGAAGGAATGACCCCAATCTCCCCCCCACAGGCCCGACTGAGTCACTGGGAAGTGTTCTTAGGCTGGGAGGGTCTAAAGAGGAAACCTCCTCTGCCCCTTCCCCTCCTGTATTGCCAACCCCCTTTCTGGTCTTGGGCTCTGTTATTCCGTCTCCTATCCCCCCGGTGAGAGTTCCTTTCACTTGACACCTGAAAGGGACGAAAACTCCTCTTTTGGTGTTGTTGTTGCCTCTTGGGAAAAGGGAACCCTTTCTTTTTAATCGGCCGACCTCTCTAGGACGGATTCCAGCTCCTTTCCAAAGAGCAGATCTCCATCAAACGGGAGGGAACAGAGTCTTGTCTTTGAGACAGAGTCTCCTCCCCAGGTCTTCAGCCAGATAGCCCTCCTGGCTTCATTAACCCAAGGCTGTGGATCTGGCCGAGAATGTGACCGACTCCGTGGATGCATCCGCTATATAGGCCACTGCCTTACTTAGCGTGGGTAAAGCATCCAGAATCTCTTCCCTAGGAGTGTCTGACTCCAGAAGAGTGCGGAGCTGTTTAAGCCATAAGTCAAGTGTACGCGCCACGCATGTGGTGGCTAGTGCGGGTCTAAAGTTGGCGGAGCAAGCTTCCCACGCCTTTTTTAAATAGCCCTCCGCCTTCCTGTCCATTGGGTCCTTCAGGATACCTGTATCCTCAAAGGAAAGTTCTGAAGCTCTAGAGACCTTGGCTATGGAAGCGTCCAGTCTGGGACATCTATCCCACAGCTTTGTATCCTCTTCCTTAAAGGGGAACCTTCTCTTTAAATTTTTTAGGGAAGAATACTGCTTTCTCCGGCTTCCTCCATTCATGAAGTATGGTCTCCCTTAAGGATCCATGCACCGGAAAGGTTCTGCCCTGTCTAGGCTGAAGGCTTTCATATAGGAGGTCATGCACTGACAACTCCTGGTTCTCTGGGGACTCCAGTTCCAGGGTGTCGTAGATTGCTTTCAGGAGCTCCTCTGTCTCCTCTGAAGGAAAAGGGAATTTTTGCATCTTTTCTGGCCCTTCCTCGCTCGGGTCTATCTCCTCAGGGTCTGAGGCTGAGCCTGAGTTGTCCTCCAGGACTCGATGCTGGTGGACTGCCCGTACCTGGGCCCTAACTTCTGGCCTCACGGTAGTACTGGTGCCTGAAGTACCTGGGCTGGGTTCAGCAAGTGTCTCTTGCTGTGTGGGCTTAAAGGACTGAAACGTCTGTTTCATCCCTGACTTTAATGAGTCCATAAAGCCTTTGAGAACAGGGCCTGTTTCTCCCTTGATAAGTCTGTCTATGCAGTCCTGACAAGCATTCTTTTTCCACCCAATTTGCAACTTCCTGGTACATATTGGGCATCTTTTTCTAGGTGTCTGTTTTATCTCTGGGCTTGTGGGTCCTGTCCTGTAATACAGTAAATGACAAGCGCCTGCATATTACTTACACTGAAGTAAACACCCAAACCAGAAACACCACGTGGACTCTTATTCTAGTCTAAGAATTATGAGAAGTACCCACCACCAGAGCCTATGCTAGAATATGTGACGTCTGCCACCATCAGCATAGGAGAAACAAACGGTCTCTGGAATAAACAGACTCCCCCTGTGCCACCCCCACAGGAGGGTAAGAAAAGGAAAGAAGCGGTCTGCCCCTTATTTTCTTACCTTAGGGCCCGATGGCGCCTCCAGATCTGCGTCTCTGGGTCCTTCCATGTTGCACGGCGCCATCTTTAGGTCCGGGTCCCTTAAATATGAGAGGAGTGGAGGTCCGGAGCGGCGCTGTGGATCCGATGCCGCCCCACGCCTGTTATTTTCAACTAGGCTTCCAAATGGGTGTACCAAGATGGCCGCCGTGGGACTTCCTGTCGTGTCACTTCCTGTTTTCTGCGCCGGAAGTGACACACTAGCTGTGCGCCCAGCTCCATGCTGTCCTGGAGCTAGAGACTCCCCTCTGTAGATCCATCTGCCCAGGAAGGATACCGGCTCTACGGCTGCCCGAGCCTCCGCCAGGAGGATACCCTGCTGTGCCGCGGCTGGACCCACTGGATCACCTCCTCCACCCTCACAGGTAACCTCGCTGAGGATACACCCGACTTGGGAGGTGGGGTCCCATACCATCACCCATGACCCCTGTTTCGGGTCTCCTGGGTGGCCCCAAACTGACTCATACTCCAGGGGAACTACCCTGGTTGACTGGGTATGGACGTCGGGGGGGGGCCCTGCCGCCTGGCACGAAGGCCCAAAAAAAATAACAAACATCCCTTGGATAGTGCCTGTCTAGCCTGAGGAAACAAATACTGAGGGGCTAATGCATGAGTAAGACTTTTATGATGTGGATCATGTGTTTCCTGTTCTAGGTGGGAGGAGCCTCTGTAAGCCGTCCTGGAAGATGACTTGGAAAAACATTTTTCATTGTAACAAAAAGTGAGGTGAAATGTTCTGAACAGGTGCACACAGCAAAACAAATGTTACAGGGGTGATAACCCTTCCCTATGTTTTCCAAAAGCTTCGATTTTTGGCTGGAGCTACACTTAAAAAAAGTACCTGTTCAAAATTACAGATTCTACTTAAAAACAAACCTACAGTCCCTGTCTTGTTTGCACCACCTGTATACTGCTGGTCAGAGTACATAGGGCTTTTTAAATTTGGTTGCAGGGTTCCCCATAATATCCATACAACACCCAAAGGGGCTGGGGGTACCCATGCCATTTTTCTCAAAAATTTCATCCATATTGCCAGGACCAGACATTAAAACCCCAGTTTTAAATGACTTTCCGTTAGAAATGTCATTTTGTGCAGGGACAGTTCTAAACACTGGAAACACATACCACTTCACAGGCACACTTTAGACACCCCTGGTACGATATTTTAAGGAATATTTCACTTTAAGCCGTTATTTTTTTTTGCATTGATACATGGCCCCCAAACCTTTTTAGGACAAAAACGTGCATATTAGCCTTGATATTTAGGACTTTTGATTTCGAACGTTCGCGCCCATTGTATTTAATAGGGTTCTAAAGTTTGCATGAACTTATGGATTTGCACTAGAAGTTCACTGGAATGTGAATCCAATTCCCTCCTTAATCATATGCAGTCAGCCCCTTACGCCAGCCATACAATGTTTGAATCTCAGCAGGAAGCAGCCAAGATACGAACCATCAATGGGCAGGCTGAATGTACCAAGTTCAGTGATCAACTTGGGTACAGCCTGCCAGATTTGCTTTTCATTATTGCAGATGACTGCTATAGCCACCAATTAAAGTCTTCTGGCAGGGATGGCTTTCTGTGCTCACCCACTGAGGCGGTCTACAATTTGATACAGTAGGTGTACAAAAAGCAATCAAGATAGCTCAAATTCTGGTAATCAGTTTACATGATTTTTCTAGAAGTAACTTGGCTGGCTCAAGTCTAGCACAGCATTGTCTCACCCTTGGATTTTCTAGGTCAGTACAAAGAACTACAGAAAGAAAATAAAAAAAAAAAAAAAAACACCCCACACAACATATTCAAGGAGGGGAGTATTTATTTGTATAACAAACCATTACAGTCAGTATTGAAGATCTGAGCAAGTCACTATATTATTCCAGCTTTGTTTTTCAGCAGGGGATAATACTCATTGTGGTTTCCATGAAGCAAGGCATCTTTGACTTGTCTGAAGTACACACTGATCTGACTGCCACTTTCATCTGTTGCATTCCTGATGGGCTTGTACTCCTTGCATTTCCTAAAGAAAAATTAAAAATAAATCCTCTTTAAGAGTCAGGAGCAAGCAGATCTAGAACAAGACTAGGGAGTGAAAGCCAAGGCCAATCCAGCTTCCATTATGAAGTTGTCACAGAAACCACTTCAATGGTGTCATCTCAGAAGGTGGCAAACTATGCCAGCAAGTCTGTTCTGCACTACAGACAGTGTAAGCACTTACCTGTACAGAAGAACACCAGACAATATTGCAACGAAGACCACCAATCCAAATATAGTCAGGACTACAGAGGTTGTCTTTGTTCCAGATCCTAGGAGGACAAAGGCTTTAAGTTTATTGCTTAAAGTCACAAGTAGGATTTACATTCTTAAAGTGAGTTATGCAAGGCCTAGAGAGCTGTATCCTTGCCCCCCCCCCCTTGACTGCAAATAGGACCCAGATAACACTGCATCTTCCCCACATCTACAGCAAGGTGCTACAAATCTGCATGCACCTCAGCAATAAGAAGTTGTAGATTTGCCTTTGTGAAAGCAAAATTTAAAGTGTTCCTGCTCTAAGGACTATTTAACTAGGCAAGACCTACAGTTCAGATTTCAGGCTTTAGGACATGCTAAAACACTATACCAACATAGATTGCCATGTGTTATGGCACCCCATTGCACCTGCACTATAGACTAGATACAAATTCTGCGTTTTAATTGTGCAGTCATTATTTCTGCACAATGAGGGCCCATGCAAAGTCATTCAGCTGCCTTAGTAATATGTACCAAACACACTATACACCCAACTGTACCCACATTTGCAAGTACAAGCTGAAGCATTCTTTTCAAAGTCATTCCCTTGGAGGGCCATACATGCATCTCTAGCCACCAATTCACTTAGTGCCCAGCAGAACACTAGTCTGTGCTCCAGTACTGTCTGCAGGACTTGCCAACAAATCCTTCCCACCATGTTGCAATTACCTGCATCTACATAGACCAGTGTACTGGCAAGAGCCAGACTTGCAGCATCACTTAGGGTAATATTGACACAGTAGGATCCTGGCTCTGCAAATGTTCTTCGTAGGGTCAAGAGGCACTGGTCTGAAGCTGGAATCGGATCACATACCATGTTCTGAGGAATCATGCAAGAAGCATCCGAAACAATTGTGCAGGCATCTGTAGGCATGCTGGGAGACAAACCATATCATTAGTATACCAAGGAGGAACAGGAGTCCCCTACCTACAACCCTAGTTTTCCTGCAGTAAACCAGTATAATTGTTTTGGGCAATACTGTGCACTGTCATGCCACAAAATAAAAGTTTTGCAATCCTCAGTAATCTTATCAGTGCTAATTGAATGGACTCACTGCAGTTTAGCCTAGGGCTCCGTTCTGCCTAAATCCATAATTTAAACACAGTAAAATTAGTATTAAAAGCCAGCACCATTTTTTGGTAAAGATTTTTAATCGTAAAAAATAAAATGTATCCAAATTTCAAACAAAAGCAACCATGCACCTTACAGATCATTGTTACTTAAGACTTTACTAAAACATTGATAATTACCTTCAAATAAAAAAAAATTAATCCAATAAAGTCAATTTAGAAAGTGCACCTTAAGGCTCATACCTACTACACCAACTTATAACTCACTCATCTGTGGACTCAACCCATTTACTCAAACAGATTGTAGTCCAACTATAGAGACCAGATTTTCCTGGAATTTTAAGTGTTTTATTTTATGAAGGGAGGAATTGACAAGTCGTATTAGACCTTTGAGCAGTTGGATATCCATTTCTGCAATAGGAGCTATATACATAGACTGCAGCCACACCACATGAACTTCAGACTGGAGGACATCTTCGATATAATCCCTAGCAAAGCCATCTTTGGATCTGAGTGGACATACATGGAGCATAGTGTTTAAAACGGTATTGAATATATACTCCCAATAGCGATGCAATTTAGGACAACGCCACAACATATGTATAAGGATACCTGTTTCAATAGTACATCTTGGACAGTTTGGTGTATCTGCTTTACCCCAAGTGTGTAGTTTGAGTGTAGTGAGACCTGTGAATAACTGGGACACTGAGGATAAGTAGACTGGTCAAATTCACCAGCGCTTGCTTCCATATCCCTATGCCACCTCTCAAAAAACTACCACCCTGTGTACTAACCCTAGTTAGTTGTAGAGAGGAGTATGTCACCAATAAGTCCATTTGTAGCATCTTGTAGATACTTGGAGGGTTTATATTTTAATAGGAATGTTGCTGGTTTATCTGACAGTTTATTAAATGGTTGTAAAGCCTCATTGTCAAAATAAGCTGATGAAGACAAACAATGCCAGCTTTTCCATAAGTCAAAGTTTAAGCTTTGCTACCTCTGGCAAGTGTAAATTATTCCATATGGGCATATCCTCCGTGAGAAGTAAATTGTCAGACAGTAGTCCAAACTTAATGGATTGAATAAGGTAGGAAACGTTTGCTATACAAATAAGCTGCCATTAACTGCACCAGTGGCTCCACTGGAAGTTGAGAAAATACAATTTGCTGTATAGGGTCCTCAGAGTCAAACATTACAGACCATAAAATGTTGGAGTTGTGATGCCAAGTAATACAATCTGGCATTAGGGATAGCTAGACCACCTCCATCCTTGGGCAGCTGCAAAACTCCTAGCTTAATCTGGGGGGATTTTTACATCTCCAGATAGGGATATTTACTAAAGGCAAATCCACTTTGCACTGCAAGTGCACTTGCAAGTGCCGTCGCTGTAGATCTGAGGGGGAAGCTCTGCTGATTTTATCATCCAATCATGTGCAAGCTAAAATGTTGTTTTTCATTTTCTTTGCACGTCCCCCTCAGCGCTACAGCGACTGCACTTCCAAGTGCAAAGTGGATTTGCCTTTAGTAAATCAACCCCAAAGGTCTCTAAAGAGGGTGTCCACCTGTCGAAAGATTCTTTGGGGCAACCATACAGGACAATTCTGTAGAAGGTACAATTGAGGCATCCAAACCATCTTGGCCCTACCAACTACTGTCAAAGGCAGCTTGCTCCATATTTTCCCCCGTATGTTTAAGGCACTTAGGCAATGGGTCTAGATCTCCATAGTCATTTGTGATGAAACTTGAACACCTATATATTTAAATGTAGAAACTAAAGCCATTTGGGATGTAGAACTTGGCATATTATCCAAAGGGTCCATCAGTAAAAGATGAGACTTACCTGCCTTCACAGGACACTACAAAATCAATTACAGAGTTTTCAGCCTGAGAGGACACTTGGATAGTGTTCATTTCAATAATATTCATACCAAGGATGCCATCTTTAAAAAAAAAAAAAAAAAAAAAAGAAGAATTAAGCCCAACATTTTATTTAAAGCTGCGTTTTTTTATTTTATGCTTACAACCTACCTGCAACTGTAAGATTTGTGTTGTAGTAGCCATATCTGTAGACAAAGCACCCAGGAACAGAGGTAGTTTGTATAGTTGAATGGGTAGTGGGGATAGCATGAGTAGTAGTATTCTGTTCTTCTGTAGTTAGTGGAAAGGTCTCCGTTTCAAAGGGTGGTACTTCAGATGTGTCAACTTTTGGATAAAAAAAAAAAAATTAACGTAATCCTTGTTTCATGGAAGATTTGAAACACTTATTTAACCTCCCTGGTGGTATTCCCAAGTGTGGCTCAGGGCATCCAACAAGCATCCCTCTACGTCAAAAGCGGTTTTAGACCAACTAGAAAACAGCGATAGCGAATTAGAATCACTTGCAGAATTGAGCGATATTGATTAGTGGGGAAATTTGTCAGACACTAAGAGTGACAATCGTGACTTTCAGCGTTTGATTACATTATTGAATACAATTTTTTTATAAGTTATAGTTAAAAGGGGTTGTAAACCCTTGCGTTTTTCACCTTAATGCATCCTATGCATTAAGGTGAATAGCCTGACACTGACCGACCTCCTGTTTTAGTCACCTGAGCCCATTTGTTCCCTCGGTGGAGACATGCTCTTACTCTCTGCCTGTTGTCTCGGCTCTTGATTTGATAGATAGCAAGGCAGTCATTGGCTCCTGCTGCTGTCAAATACAATGATGTGGGGGCAGGGCCGAGTCCTGCATTCTGTGTGAATGTACTTAGAAGCAGGACTTTGGGGCACACCTGCACAGGCGTCCACCTTAGGAGAGCCTTCAACGTGGACACTCGATACGGGGGGGGCCTCAGAAGACGAGGATTGGGGCCCACAATGTGCAAAAACGAACGTCACAGTGGAGGCAAGTATGACTTTTAAACAAATTTACAACCCCTTTAATTATATGATTTAGTGTTTCAAACTTAATCATACCTGGGATGTCTACTAGACTAGGTTTTATATTTGTAGGCCTGTAATTCTTGAATAATGCACTTAAATCTGTCCAAAGTACCACTGACATTCAAAAATGACATCATACCACCAGGTAGGTTAAGCAAACAACTCAAGTGTGCAAAAAGCAGTGATGGAACCTCCCTTAACCCATACACCACTTACCGGTTGTGTTTGTAGTGGTTGTTAGCATCTGTGTAGTTGGTGCTCTCGTAGGAAGGGGAGTAGGTGTAACTGGTTTACAGGGTCCTGGAATGGGAGCTTTGATGGTTAGGTTCAGACTGAAGTTTCCAAGCAAGGTGTAAGTATGAGTGGAGACTGGGTTATTGGACACAAAGGAGCCACTGCCATCACCATAGGTCCAGTTGAATGACAGAACAGATTTGTTGAGGTAGTGGCTCGGATCATGGATTTTAACATCAAATGAAATTGGAAAATCTTTGATATAGATTTGGTCAGAGGAATTCTTGTCATTTTTCTGTGAAATGTTCACATAGAAAGGAATTTGATCTGAAAATAAAAATGCCATATGGGTGATCAATGTACATTGTAAGGATTTTAAACTGTCAGATCTCTACCCAGCTTCTGCTCTGATGACAAACTATTTTAGTTATATGCAGAGTGAATATGAAACAGGAGTGTTTCTCATTGTCAATTTTCTTTATTAGAAATGCACATGGTAATAGTGTCTGCATGTCTTTAGTAATTAACCCTTTAAGAGCATTAGCAAAAAGTTTAATTTTTGCAGAGGATGTGATGCCCAAAGTCTGACTTTAGTGCAGTAAGAAAACAAAAATAAACCACTTCAACTAGAGGTAATGGGGTGTGAATATTTGCCATTTGGGTTGAAACCTACCTTGCTTACTACCATAATGGCAGGCAATGTCATTACCAAAAGGGAGTTGCCAACAGAAAAGTACCACCAAGACAGGATTCAAAGTGTCCTCTGCTTGGATACACCATATGGGTGCAGATGTCGGTTACATTTACAAATACACATTATATATGCATCTAGATCTCACAAGTTTTGATCAGCATCTTCACACTTACCTGTTACAATGTACAGGCCACTTGCTTTAGCAACAGGGTAATGCCTTCGATTGCCTCTCCTAAAAACATTCACCTCAATCATCTGTGCGCCAGCAGTGATGTTTGTAGTATTTATTGAGAGAACAGCTGAAGATCTTCCAGTCGTCTGATAGTACTGGCCTGGATATAGACAATACCTTCATTATTAAGCCTCCCTCTTAAAAAATACCCATCACAATTTACACTAAGGCCCCTTTCACACTGGGGGGGGTTTGCAGGTGCTATTGTGCTAAAAATAGCGCCTGCAAACCGAGCCTAAACAGCGGCTGCTGTCTCTCCAATGTGAAAGCCCGAGGGCTTTCACACTGGAGCGTTGTGCTAACAGGACGTGAAAAAAAAAGTCCTGCTAGCCACATCTTTGGAGCAGTAGGAGCGGTGAGTTTACCGCTTCTTCCCTTTGAAATTAATGGGACACCGCGGTCATACCGCCCACAAACTGCGGCTGTAGCCGCAGTTTGCGGGTGGTATTTACCCCTTTTTGGCCACTAGCGGGGGTTAAAACCACACCGCTAGCGGCCGAATACCTCAGCAATCCCGACGGTATAGCGCCGCTAAAAATAGCGGTGCTATACCGCCACCACACCCACCGCCCCAGTGTGAAACCAGCCTTACAGCATTCAGTCTAGTTTCCCCTAGAAACACGGGAGGCTCAGGAATTGGAAGAAAATGCTTTAAAGTCCATTTGATATGAAACAAGGGTGTCACTTGCACAACAACAAAAGCCCAATACCAACTAGCTGCCAAGTGACTGGCATTTTCCAGCTAGTTTAGGCAGAACTAAAAACTACACATGGAGAGCAATATAGCCAGATTAAAGGAAGCTTGCATTATTGGCTGTGCAATATGACTGAATAGATTTTCTGCACAGATTCTTCTGACTCCTGACAAAAACCTAACCATACTTCAGTTTGTCTAGGCCAGTGATGGCGAACCTTGGCACCCCAGATGTTTTGGAACTACATTTCCCATGATGCTCATGCCCTCTGCAGTGTAGTTGAGCATCATGGGAAATGTAGTTTCAAAACATCTGGGGTGCCAAGGTTCGCCATCACTGGTCTAGGCTGTAATTCAGCCAACTTTCTTTGAGATCTACATTAACATACGTGACCCAGGACATTACCAACCCAGTGTTTGGAAGATGTAGATGAAGTTATGGTGTCTCCAGTCATGGTGGTGAGGAAATGGTCTTCCATCTGGAAACTTGTTGGAAAAACTGCAGTTTCCCTCATTACAGAACGGTACCCATTTGGTCCAGTTATACACATACTGATCACTAAAGGAAGCTGAAATAAGCAGTAGATTAGAGAAGCCAGCCATCCTTACCTCCTAACACATAAACCTGCTTCTAAATTTACCATTAGCACAGCCTCGTTTATAGACTATATCCCCATCTTCAGTCTCCTTTTGACATCTGGGAAAATGCAGATTCACAGAAAATGTAACATTTGACCCTATCAGTGCAGGACTGTCACTGGTCAGCAGTGCCACTACTTTGCCACCTAAAAATAAAGACAAAAAGGTTAGGACAGGACATATTCCAGTAGCAAAATGTGAAAAAAGTATAACTGGACCATGTCAGGATTCTGGATGTCAGGGGTTGTTAGCTTTGCCCAATGAAATCCACAATGCTAAAACTTCCCCTATTTGACCCTTAGTTTATACGTTTACTTGGTACACTTTTGCCTAGCAGAAAAGCACAATGTTGTACACATTACCTAGCAGGAGATACACCTACTGGCTTACAGCAAGGTAACAATTGTACATGCCTGCAACTTCCAAAAAACTGTTCTAAGCCAAGCCTTACAATATGATTTTTTTTTCTAAAAGTCAGAGCCATTACGCCACACTAATGGATTTAAAAAAAAAAATTTAACCAAATCATAGGAAACAGTGACATTTGCCAAGCGCATCACATGCTACTTATTCCACATGGTTGCCAAATTAGGCGTTTCAAGGCCCTTGGCTGTTGAAATTGCTTATTCTATAAACAGGTAAGAGCAGTGCCAGCTTTGGAGTCTTTTCAAACCATCGAATCTGTAGACCTCACTGGTTCTTACAGAGGCATAAAAAAGGTTTGTATATTCATGAAATTGTAGCTGTACAGTTGTCCTTTATTGAAATAAAGACCTTGCTTTCATTTACACTAAATATCCAACTTATTTAGGCATTAGACAATCCAGAAAGGACATTGCCAGAAATGCTCCGTCTGTGCTGTTTTGCAATTTATAGTATACATAAAGCCAAGTGATTTAAGAGTAGGGAATGCTGGATTTACTACCCAAGAGAATAATTACTCTTGGCTAGTAGTCATTGAAACAAGCGCTCACATTGGAAGACTACTGCACCATCCCAGTTTTGTACTTGCGATAATGTGGTCCTGTCATAAAGTGCATCTATTCTGAGGGGGTGGCCCAAGGATTCACTTTAAAATGAAAACTAAAGTGGACAGATGGCTTTTACGCCATATGTACAAAATATGCAATTTTCTTGGTGGCTTATACATTACCTCTCCAGCAGTTTTCCCATCTAGGATCACCCGATTTCCAGGCAGGATAAAGCTGGTCATTCCAAGAGCTGTTGTCTGGGGACCAACCATCTATGTGGCGATTTTCATGGCCAGTCCGCCTTCCGAACTCTGCCACATCTTTGAAACCTGTAGGAGACATTTTTATCACCCAATATACCAAAAGTTGATGCGGGCTTGTTTTGCCAAATTAGATGTGAAAGTTAACCAATTTATTCTTCAGTAGTGTTACCAGAGAGAAGGTTTTTCAACATTGCTTACAAGATGCATTTAGAATCTTCCAGGATTTATGGATGAACCACATTAAAAAGAACTAGTGGAGACAGATTAGGGGGCCTTCTATCTGTAGCCCAGGCACCACCTACTTGGCCAGAACAATTATGCCTAAAATTCAGTTTACTTGTCACATTGAGCTAATCTAGAGCTCCTATATTTGTTACATCCAATTACTGCACTCACTAGTGACCAGCTCTAGTACAGAGGAAAAAAAATAAAATAAAAAAAATAAAAGCAGTGAAGTGGATGGGTGCTCTGAATATACAAATTTACTGCCACACTGCAACTCCAGTTCCCAGCAAACACCCCCCCCCCCCACTTCTATTAGACAGTACCATTTTTTTGGTAACCCTCCAATGCCTAGGCATTAGTGACCTAGAATGTCATCAAGAAGTCATGGAAACACACACACACTTGAAGTAACTAGTTTGAAAGGGGTATGCTAGCAACACCCAACTTTTCTAAATTGTCAAGACAATTTGACTTGGAGAATCACCAAAAAAAAAAAAAAAAAAAAAAAAAGCATTCTAGAGCAGTGTTTCTCAACTCCAGTCCTCGAGGCACCCCAACAGGTCATGTTTTCAGGCTTTCCATTATTTTGCACAGGTGATTTGATCAGTTTCACTGCCTTAGTAATTACCACAGCTGTTTCAACTGAGGGAAATCCTGAAAACATGACCTGTAGGGGCGCCTTGAGGACTGGAGTTGAGAAACACTGTTCTAGAGGCATGGTTTAGCCTGGCCACTTCCAATCAGTTTTAAAATTAGCTGCAGAATGTGGTAGGGCTGGGCGATTTTCCCCCCAAAAAAAATCTGCGATTTTTTTATAAAAAACTTGATTTACGATTAGATTTTTTTTACTTTTTTATTATATTAATTAAAGTGCATCAACAAACAAAATTGCAAAGGCAAACCCTTTCTCTAACTGCAAAGTCAGTGTGCAACAAACGCACAATATATTCCAGCGCTCATGGAACATACATTATTAACTATTGAAAACTCTTGAAACTTTGTGTGTGATTCCTTCTGTCCCAGCCTTGCTGCGATCCTGGCTCTGCATCCTTTTGGGTTGGAGGGCCCTCCACACGCTGGTCTGCCTGTTGTCCATCATTCAAGGTACTGTGCTCACACTGAGATCATGCCACAGGCTTTGTTTTGACTTTAACCCCTCCTTGCTCCACAGATGTCACTGCAAGTTTAACAAGTTTGTCACCACTGGCAACTGGAGAGTTAAGATTCATTTGCCCTCTGCACATTTGGGATTGGATCCCTCTCTTTATTGTGATAAATGGACTAAGCTTTTTTATCAATTCTTCAAGAGTTTTCAATAGTTAATAATGTATGTTCCATGAGCGCTGGATTATATTGTGTGCATGTTGTGTATTTTGTACTTCTGGGTACGGATTTTTTCTTGCTGCGCTGGATCCTGGTTTTTCCCCCTTTTTGGATACTTTGTACTTCCCAAAATATTTGGGATTTTTTTCTTATTATTATCATCCATTATATTTTTTTCTTTATCCACCAATTTAGCGCTTGTAACCTTTTGTTGTTTTTTGCAGTGTGCAACAAAGATTGTTAAACATCCAAATTATTAATACTGTATTTGGATTTAGCTAATAAAACAACAAAAAATCCTGAGGTTACTCTTAGTTGAATTGAACTGTGTCCGTACCTCACTGTGCCCGTGTCTCACTGTGCCCATGCTTCAATCACTGTGCCCGTACCTGATACAGATTTTCATGGTATACGGATTTTACTGCTACACCGGTGGCCATTCCAGTATTCAAAAGCCGCGCCTCCTTCTCGTCTGTGATAGGCGGAACTCAATTTCCCAGCATTCAGTGTTCCGCCTATCATGGTCATCCTCATAACACAGACGAGGATGAGAGGATGTCCGTGATAGGCTGAATACTGCCTGCTGTGAAATTGAGTGTTCCGCCTATCACAGACGACGAGGACTCGGGAGGCGCGGCTTTTGAACACTGCAATGGCCGCCGTCTGTCTGCATGACACGCTGATCAGGTAGGCAGACGGCAGCTGCAGCGAGTAGATGTAATTGGGGTAACGCTGCCCAGTGCCATTTCGGATACACCCCCTGCAGTCCTGCTACGGAAACTTTGAAGGGAAGGAAAATCTAAAAAAATCGATTTTCTTCAAAACTGAATCGATTTGAGCTCAAAACTCGATTCAAGATTAAAATCGATTTTTTTCCCAGCCCTAGAATGTGGTCTATTAAAGTCACAGGATGCAAATAAGTCCATTTGTAAATAGACATATTTAGGCTGTAAAAATTCTCCCAACTGCCCCCGATTTGGAACAATGTCCCTTATTTTGGACTGATCCATACAACATGCATGGTTTAGCTTTTAAAAAAAAAAAAAGTCTGTGCTAAACCTGTCATCCAATGTCTAAATTGTTACTTTTTATACCGACTTCTTTACAGATGCAAGTTGTGGTGGGAAAGAAAATAAAGGGGCACTTGTGGGTTTAACTAATCTTCATTTGTACAATTCTCTTTTATGGGGGGGGGGGGGGGTGTCCTATGCCTACATACTTCTAATTAGGTGTCCCTCATTCCCATCTCAAAAAGTTGGGAGGTATAGCAAAGTTTCCTTAATAGGTTTATATCCATCTGACTATTGGAAGCATAATATAGCCATTTTAAAAAAAAGTCAATAATTTGACTGCTGGCAATTTTAAAGTTCTTACCTGCTTACCAGGGAAAAAAAAAAAAAAAAACAAGTTGGGACATAAAGCCTTACAAAGCCACCAAGTGCAGAAGTTCTTGGAGATCTAACGAAAGGATCATGCCTGACCGATAGCACATTTCCTTACACTTCAGAGCACTGCAAGCAGACGTCACACAATAGGGTTTATTTACTAAAGGCAAAGCCAAGAACACTTGTAGTGCAGAGTGGAAGTGCAGTCACTGTAAAGGGGAAGATCTGGAATGAAGAGAAGCTCTGCTGATTTTATCATCCAATCATGTGTAGCGGGGTGTCATTTAGGGGGGGGAACATCTGAGTGGTAACTAGGCTCAGATGCACTAAAAGTTAGGGTTCATGGCCCATTTCTATCCCTGGGAGATAGGCCCCAGGGAACTGCACACCAGTACTATGGGTGGCGCTGTTGCTATGGGCCCGTGTTGAACCGCAGTACAAGGTTGTGCCTTTTCTTGTCCCCTCTCTGCAGCAGTACGGCGGGGCGGGGAACCTGCTGTGCCTGTCAGGAGAGGGCAGCCATCTTCCAGTGGGGTCGTTTGTCCACACCCAGGCACCTTAGGTTCTGCGCGGGTGTGTGTGTCTTCGGGTGCCCTAAGCCCGGAGATGGAGCTGCTGTTTCCATCCCAGACACCTTCAGTCTGGGGTGAGGTACTTTGGTGAGGGCCCGGAACCCAGCAACCTTCGGCTGGGGTCCACTAAGGATCGAGGCTCCCAGGGATCTGCCTTGCAAGGGGACTTGTATCCAGGACGAGGAGGCCAGGGAGGTGACCCTTTCTGAAGGCCCAGCGCAGAGTCGTGGTGACAGAGGGGGCCTCTGGTAATTCACCGGAGGGATGTTCTTATCCTAAAAAAAAGGGCCAAGTTACTCAAGGAAGGAAGTGCGGGTTCTTTATGTCACAGTGGCAGTGACTATGCACACCAGGTCAGTGGCAGCGACTTGCAACTATTAACCAGGTCAGTGGCAGTCACCAACCTCATGGTCCGTGGCAGGGACCGTGCGCCAAGCCTGTTCGTGCAAATCAGAATAGGAGAAACCCTGAATTAAGTTTGTGCCTGGACCTCCTCCCACCTTATCTGACCCGTGTTTGTCTTAACTTGCCTGCTCTCAAAAGAGACTATTTATTGCCCTTAAGAAGTTGGACTTGTCAGTTGCTTACTGGGGAGAACCAAGGACTTGTTTCTGGCTACCCCAGAAACGAGGTCAGCTCTGGAGGTTTTAAACACTGGCTGCAAGCAGGCCCGAGAAACTAACACCACTCAACCTCCCCATCCAGGAGAGTACGGGCTTGTGGTGCGGTCTTTCAGTCTTTCCTGCAAAGGAGCCAACTATAAGAAAAAGCAGGTAAAGGCTGGGGTGGGTGCGCTACACATGTACTAGCAAAAATGCCTCCCCCAGAACAATGGTTACACTTCCAAGTGCACTTGTAGTGCAAAGTGGATTTGCCTTTAGTAAATAAACCCCCAATGAGCCTTAATACACTACACTCTGTAGAGCAACATCCTCCAGGTTTGGTTAGAAGGCCAAAGATAGCAAACTCTGAAAAGGATTCCCACCCCGTTTAGTATTCACCACATAATTGTGCAACAAAGACAGGCAGTAATACAGTCCTACATAGAATCAATATAACTTAAGCATTAACATTAGGCAATACAGTTCACCTGAAAAATCCCATATTTACAAAGTTCATAAAAATTATGCAAAAAAATAAAAAAATCTTCAGTCGTCCAAAGAAAAGTGCATGAATTAATCCTTTAAATTGTATTCCTCACTAGTGATGAGCCGAACACCCCCGGGTTCGGTTCGCACCAGAACCCGCGAACGGACCGAAAGTTCGCATGAACATTAGAACCCTATTAAATACAATGGATGCGAACGTTCGGATTCTAAAGTGCTAAATATAACGACTATTATCCATGTTATTGTCCGAAACAGAGTTTGGGAACCCGGGTTCTGCACCAGGGGACATGCATCAATGCAAAAAGAAGTTTTAAAAACGGACGTTTTCCGGGAGCAGTCATTTTAATGATGCATAAAGTGAAAAAAAAAGTCAAATATTCCTTTAAATATTGTACCTGGGGGGTGTCTAAAGTATGCCTGTGAAGTGCCACGTGTTTCCCGTGTTTAGAACTGTCCCTGCACAAAACAACATTTCTAAAGGAAAAAAAGCCATTTAAAACTGCTTGCGGCTTTAATGCAATGTCTGGTCCCGGTAATATGGATGAAAATCTTTAGGAAAAATGGCATAGCTACCCCATCAACCCCCCCCCCACCCCAGCCCATTACCAGCCCCTTTGGGTCTTGTATGGATATTAAGGGGAACCCCGCACACAAAATAAAAAAAGGACCTATATACTCTGAACAGCCGTATACAGGCGGTGCATACAAGACAGGGACTGTAGGTTTGTTCTTATGTAGAATCTGTTTATAATTTTGAACAGCTGCATTGTTTAAGTGGAGCTCCATGCCAAATTCCTTTTTTTTAGCTTTTTGTAAAAAATAGGGAACGGTTATCACCCCTGTCACATTTTTTTTGCTGTCTGTGCCCCTGTTCAGAACATTCCACCTCACTTTGCGTCCCAATGACAACTGTTTTTGAAATGTGGTGTTTTTATTGAAACAAGGATTGGTGATAAAGCATCAGTACAGAGGAGACACCTTTCTCCCATATTAATTCTTACAGGAGAGAATTTTCCTTCCAAGGGGTAGATTTCCTCTCACTTCCTGTTGTCTTCTTCCGTTTGCAAGTAGTAGTAGTTTGTAAGTTGGATGTTTGAAAGTAGGGACCTGCCGTATATACTCTGCAGAAATTGGCCCCTTAGGTGTTGGCACAACACTGAAAGCAGTCACAGTTATTCTTGGTGGGTGCTGGAACGCTCTGCTGTCAACTATTATATCAGGAATTGTAATAACATAATTGTTGATCAGTGGTAGTAAAAATTGGGCCTTTGATGGTGGTGCTGGTGCCACAACACTGTAAGGCCTGACAGTTACTCTTGGTGGGCGCAGCAATGGGCCCTGCTGTGAATTATTAGATCAATAATTAGAATTGCATGCCCCTGTTGAACAGGGGCTGAAAAATTGGGCCTTAGGCACTGGTGGCACAACACTGCAACCCCTCACAGATACTGTACTTGGAGCACAGCAATGAGGCCTGTTGCAAAGTATTGCATCAAAAATTTTAATTACACGCCCCTGTTAAACAGGGGCTGAAAAATTGGGCCTTAGCCACTGGTGGCGTCACCCATAAACCAAAATGATCTTCCAAACTATCATTAATCGTATCATTGAGGAGGAGGATAGCCAGTCAACATAACAGCAGAGGCACTCAGCATCAGCATCAGTCTTGAAGGGATGTGACATTTTAAAATCAATTAGTCTGTTATATATCAGCATCTGGTGTGTGGTAGCTGGTGGTGATCCAAGACTGGTTCATCTTGATGAAAGTCAGTCGATCAACCGAGTCGGTGGACAGGCGCACCCTGTGATCCGTGACAAATCCTCCAGCAGCACTGAATGTGCGTTCTGAAAGAACGCTGGATGCAGGACAGGCCAGTAGCTCAATTGCATACTGTGCAAGCTCTGGCCAGTGATCCATCCTCAAGACCCAGTAAGCCAGAGGATTTTCGGTGGGGAAGGTGTCCAAGTCTGACCTTGCCCCTAGGTATTCCTGGACCATGTATATCAGACGCTGGCGATGGTTGCTGGAACCGATCATACTTTGGGGCTGTGGACTAAAGAATTGTCTGAACGCATCGGTCAGACGGCCACCTTCCCCACCGCTCCTTCTTTGACTGCCCGAAGCCTCAGCAACTCGTTGTCCAGGACCAGGAGTTTGTAACCTCCCAGTCTCTGGGAACCCGTTGCACAGACCTTTCTGCAAGGCCTCCCGGAGTTGTCTCATCCTCTGCGACGGTACGATAAGGTCCGCAACCTTACCCTTGTACCGTGGATCAAGGAGAATGGCCAGCCAGTAATGGTCCCTCTCCTTGATCCGAAGAATACGAGGATCCTTCCGCAGACTTTGCAGGATCAGGGAGGCCATGCAGCGTAGGTTAGCTGAGGCATTCAGTCCGGAGTCCTCTGGGTCACTAAGGACGACATGATCCGCAGCCACCTCCTCCCAGCCACGTACAAGTCCACTGGTTTCTTGGGACTGTAAATCATCCCTAAAAGACTGCTGCTGATGCTGAGTGCCAGCCTCCACCTCCATGCTGACACAATCCTCCTCCTCCTCTTCCTGTGCGATGGGTGGGACAGAAGGGACACTGTCTGGGTAAAGGGGGCCTTGAGAGGCAAGGAAGTCCTCTTCCTGCCTCTGTTCTGCCTCAAGTGCCCTGTCCATTATTCCACGCAGCGTGTGCTCCAACAGGTGGACAAGAGGTACAGTGTCACTGATGCATGCACTGTCACTGCTCACCATCCTCGTGGCCTCCTCAAATGGTGCCAGGACAGTGCATGCATCCCTGATCATGCCCCACTGGCGTGGTGAAAAAAACCCGAGCTCCCCTGACCCTGTCCTGGTGCCGTAGTCGCACAGGTACTCATTGATGGCCCTCTGCTGCGTGTGCAGCCGCTGCAGCATGGCCAACGTTGAGTTCCACCTGGTGGGCATGTCACATATAAGGCGGTTCTTGGGCAGGTTCAACTCCTTTTGCAGCTCAGCCAGGCGAGCACTGGCATTATAAGATCTGCGGAAATGCACATAGACTTTCCTGGCCTGCCTCAGGACATCCTGTAAGCCCGGGTACCTGCCCAAGAACCGCTGCACCACCAGGTTAAGGACGTGAGCCATACAGGGCACATGGGTCAGTTGTCCCTGTCGGAGGGCGGAGAGGAGGTTGGTGCCATTGTCGCAAACCACCATTTCTGGCTTAAGCTGGTGTGGCGTCAACCACCTCTCGGCCTGCCCCTGCAGAGCAGACAGGACCTCTGCCCAAGTGTGGCTCCTGTCCCCCAAACACACCAGCGCAAGCACTTTTTCGCCTTCCGTGCGAAAAAGTGGAGTTTGGGAACCTGCCACTGAGGAACTGCACATTGCACAAACTCACGGAAGGGGGCCGAGTCTACCAACTGAAAAGGCAGCAGTTGAAGCGCTAGCAATTTAGCCAAGCTAGCATTCAACCGCTGGGCATGTGGATGGCTGGGAGTGAACTTCTTTCGACGGTCCAGCAGCTGGGGCAGGGAAATTTGCCTGCTAGAATCGGACGTTGGTGTACTGCTAGCAGAGTGCCCGCAAGTACTTGCCTGTGACACCTAATTCTACACCTTCATTCCTCTCAGAGCAGGTTTCAGAGAGGAGTGAAGGTATAGTGGGGTTGGAGATCCCAGCTGATGCGGTGCAAGAAGAGGTCAGCTTTGTTCTTTGGTGTGGGTCTTTAAGGTAGGCTTGCCAACGAGCTGCATGGCAGGTCAACATATGTCTGATCAAGCATGTGGTGCCAAAGCGGCTGCTGTTTTGGCCACGCGATATACACTTGAGACATATGTTGCAAACAGCAGCTGTGCGATCTGATGCACTCGCCTCAAAAAAGGCCCACACCAAAGAACTTTTTGAATGACGGGCAGAGGCAGCGCCCTGCACAGGCGGAGCTCTGCGGTGTGATTCCGTTGGTGTGCTGCCCATACGCTGGCCACTCAAAGGCATCCTGCCTCGTTGGAGATGTGCCTCATCCTCCTCCTCCTCTCTCCTATTAGGCACCCACGTGGAGTCAGTGACCTCATCATCCCCTCCCTCCTCATCACTGGAGCCAATCTGGCAGTATGCTGCAGCTGCTGGAGCATGACTGCCAGATTGGTGTCCTTGAGCATCCCCTCTCTCTGCTCTCACGCTGCTGCCTTCCTCTAGCTGGGTATCATCATCAGATCCTTCCAAACGCTGGGCATCCTCCTGGAGCATGTACCCAACACTGTGCTCAAACAGTTCGGGGGACTCCTCAGGAGGAGGACATGCTGGGTCTAGGGAAGGATTGACTAATGAAGATGATACCAGAGAAGAGGACGCTTTGGCAGCTGCTTTGCCAGTACCCTGAGCCTGGGTGAGAGAGGATGAGGAGGATGAGGTGGGCTTGGTCATCCACTCTACCAAGTCTTCGGCATGATGTGGCTCAACATGTCCAGCTGCCGAAAAGAAGGACAAGCGTGTCCCATGGCCATGTGCTGACGACAATGCACCGCGTCCACGACCAGCACTGTTGCCCCCAGACAGAGCCTGCTTTCCCTCTTTTTTGCCTCCTGACTGTCTGCCTCTCCTTGTTTGCCTTCCAGACATTTTAATGGATGGCCTGCAGGGAGATGGGAAAAAGAGCAATAAGGGCTACCTTCAGGTGTATACTGTGCAGGAGGCTTAGCAACAATGACACTGACACTGTCCCCTGCCTATCATTCTCTGTCCCTAAACACAAGGATTGAAAATATGGAACAGCAAAATTGGTTTAGAACAGAATAGCACACTGACACTTTCCCTCACTGTCCTACTCTGTCCCTCCCTACAAACAAGATTTAGCACAGAATAGCACACTGATAATTTCCCTCACTGTACCTCTGTCCCTACAAACAAGGATTAGCACAGAATAGCACACTGACACTTTCCCTCACTGTACCTCTCTGTCCCTACAAACAAGGATTAGCACAGAATAGCACACTGACACTTTCCCTCACTGTACCTCTCTGTCCCTACAAACAAGGATTAGCACACTGACACTCTCCCTACCTATCCTTATTTGTCCCTAAACACAAGGAATCCAGGATTAGTAAAGGAAAAATAATGACACTGTCCCTGCCTATGCTTCTCTTTCCCTGCTCCGGAACACACTACACAAGGCCGCCGCGCTGGCGGCCTTTTATAGTGTGGGGCATGTACTAAACCCCCTCAGCAATAATTGGCCACAGGCATCGTGTGTGTGTGTGTATGTGTGTGTGTGTGTGTGTGGACTGCTCTGTTTCAACTTTCCCACCCACATATCCTCTTCAGACAACACACAAGCTGCCAGGAGTGTGGGCGGGGAAAGAGAAAGCCACCCAGCCTCTGATAGAGCTTCATCTGGGAGGAGCTGGACTGAACTCTAACACACAGACTGTCAGCCCAGAAGAGCTTATCGCTGCAGTACTGAATCCAGCCATGCCTGCCACCTGAGGAGCTTGGCCACGCTACAGCCTGGGAAGGCGAAGTTGGGGGCCCCAGGCCAGCTCGGGGCCCCAAGCAATTGCTTGTTTTGCCTGTCCTGTAGTGACGGGCCTGGCTGTAGTCCATTACATCATAGGGCGTGTAGATCCACAAGCTATACTATTAGGGATGAGCTTTGAGTTCGAGTCGAACTCATGTTCGACTCGAACATTGCCTGTTTGCCCGTTCGCCGAACAGCGAACAAATTGGGGTGTTCGCGGCAAATTCGAAAAATCTATGGGAGAAATCTAAAGTGCTAATTATAAAGGCTTATATGCAAGTTATTGTCCTAAAAAAAGTGTTTGGGGACCCGGGTCCTGCCCCAGGGGACATCAATGCAAAAGAAGTTTTAAAAATGGCCGTTTTTTCGGGAGCAGTGATGTTAATAATGCTTAAAATGAAAAAATAAAAGTGAAATATTCCTTTAAATTTCGTACCTGGGGGGGTGTGTATAATATGCATGTAAAGTGGTGCATGTTTCCCGTGCTTAGAACTGTCCCTGCAAAAAATGTCATTTTTGAAAGAAAAAAAGTCATTTAAAACTCACTCGCGGCTATTAATGAATTGTCGGCTCCCGGCAATACATACAAAAGTCATTGATCTAAAAAAAAACAAAACAAAAGCGTGGGGGTTCCCCAGAATTCAATTACCAGGCCCTTCAGGTCTGGAATGGATATTAAGGGGAACCCCGCCGCAAATTTAAAAATTGACGTGGGGTTCCCCCAAATATCCATTCCAGGCCCTTCAGATCTGGCATGGATGTTAAGGGGAACTCCACCCCAAATTTAAAAAAAAATGGCGTGGAGTCCCCCTAAAAATCCATACCAGACCCCTTATCCGAGCACGCAACCTGGCCGGCCGCAGAGGAAGAGGGGGGGACGAGAGAGCGGCCCCCCTCCTTCCTGAACCGTACCAGGCCACATGCCCTCAACATGGGGAGGATGTCCCCATGTTGATGGGGACAAGGGCCTCATCCCCACAACCCTTGCCCGGTGGTTGTGGGGGTCTGCGGGCGGGGGGCTTATCGGAATCTGGAAGACCCCTTTAACAAAGGGGACCCCCAGATCCCGCCCCCCCCCATGTGAATTGGTAAGGGGGTACATTTTACCCCTACCATTTCACGAAGAAAGCGTAAATTTTAAAAAAAAAAACCCTTGAAAAAGTCCTTTATTAAAAAAAAAAAAAAAAACCATTCCAGCGGTGAAATCCAGTGTCCCGCGGCGATCCCGATGTCCAGCGCTGTCCTTCATTGGTTGTGCCTGAGCGGACCTCCCTCTCAGTATTTTAAATGTATAGACCCGCCCCTTCTAAAGTTCCCCATCAGGTCCGCTCAGCGGACCAGATGCGGAACATGAGAAGGGGCGGGTCTATACATGTATTACCAAAGTGAGAGCAGTTCCCCATCAGGTCCGCCCCCTCAGTATGTCGGACCCCGCCTATGTCACTGGCCTGAGCGGGGAACTTCCTTCACTGTGTAATTTAAATAGGGAAGGAAGTTCCCCGCTCAAGCCAATGATGTAGGCGGGTCCGACATACCGAGGGTGCGGACCTGATGGGGAACTTTAGAAGGGGCGGGTCTATACATTTAAAATACTGAGAGGGAGTTCCCCCATCAGGTCCGCTCAGGCACAACCAATGAAGGACAGCGCTGGACATCGGGATCGCCGCGGGACACTGGATTTCACCGCTGGAGTGTTTTATTTAAAAAAATAAAAAATTCTCACGGTGTTTGTTTTTTTAAAAAAAATTTACGCTTTCTTCGTGAAATGGTAGGGGTAAAATGTACCCCTTACCAATTCACATAGGGGACCCCCAGATCCCGGCACCCCCTTTGTTAAAGGGGTCTTCCAGATTCCGATAAGCCCCCCGCCCGCAGACCCCCACAACCACCAGGCAAGGGTTGTGGGGATGAGGCCCTTGTCCCCATCAACATGGGGACATCCTCCCCATGTTGAGGGCATGTGGCCTGGTACGGTTCAGGAGGGAGGGGGGGCCGCTCTCTCGTCCCCCCCCCCCTTTTCCTCTGCGGCTGGCCAGGTTGCGTGCTCGGATAAGGGGTCTAGTATGGATTTTTAGGGGGACTCCACGCCATTTTTTTTTAAATTTGGGGTGGAGTTCCCCTTAAAATCCATGCCAGATCTGAAGGGCCTGGAATGGATATTTGGGGGAACCCCACGTCAATTTTTAAATTTGCGGCGGGGTTCCCCTTAATATCCATTCCAGACCTGAAGGGCCTGGTAATTGAATTCTGGGGAACCCCCACGCTTTTTTTTTTTTTTTTCTCCCTCCTCTCTCAATGACTTTTGAATGTATTGCCGGGAGCCGACAATTCATTAATAGCCGCGAGTGAGTTTTAAATGACTTTTTTTCCCCTTTCAAAAATGACATTTTTTGCAGGGACAGTTCTAAGCACGGGAAACATGCACCACTTTACATGCATATCATACACACACACCACCCCCGGTACAAAATTTAAAAGGAATATTTCACTTTTATTTTTTCACTTTAAGCATTATTAAAAAAAATCACTGCTCCCGAAAAAACTGCCGTTTTTAAAAAAAATTGCATTGATACATGTCCCCTGGGGCAGGACCCAGGTCCCCAAACACTTTTTAGGACAATAACTTGCATATTAGCCTTTATAATTAACACTTTAGATTTCGAACGTTCGAGTCCATTGTATTTAATAGGGTTCTAAAGTTCACACGAACATTTTGTCTGTTCGCAGGTTCTGGTGCGAACCGAACAGGGGGGGGGGGGTGTTCGGCTCATCCCTGTATACTATGTATCCATTTTTTACAAGTAGTTGTAAAGCTGTCATTTCATGCAGGAACATACAATTCATAAGGAAGACCCTTTAATAACAATACAAGCACTTTGAAAACAAACTCACGTGTTCCTGCCTGGGCAGCAGAGATCAGCCAGACACTGAGCACCAACCAACCCCTCACCACTGCAGCCTGCATTGCAAAAAGTGAATTGCTTCCTCTCCTTCCAGCACAGCGGTATTTAAACACTCTACTTACCACAGCTGAGAGTAATAGCAATCAGGATTCTAATGTTCCCTCCTCCTGTGTATGAAAAGCCTTCATGTGATGGAAGATGCCTGATTCTATGTCCTGGGCCCTTCCTTATCGCTCATGTGCTTATGAGTCACTTATCATGAATCTCAGATTTGAACTAAGTTTCTCAAATATCAGAGGTGTGATTGCTATCATTGCCTGAGGAGATGACAATTATCATTTTAATATTGTGTTTATCATGGACACATTTCTTGACTTATACAATTCATTTCAAATAGCACCCCAACACACTAAAGCCTCGTACACCCGATCGTATTTTCAGCGGACAAAGCGTAGGACTTTTGTCCGAAGGCCATTGGCCAGGAACTTGTCTTGCATACAAACGGCAAAGAATTGTCAGCCAACAAACATGAAACTACAAGGTTTTTCAGCTCTTTAGCGCCACCCTTTGGGCACCTTCTGCTAATGTTGTGTTTGGTGAGCATTGCTTCCGAGCATGCGTGTTTGTACTTTGGACTTTTGTCCGACGAACTGGTGTACACACGATCGGAAAATCCGACAACACACAATTGTTGGCGGAAAATTTTAAAGCATGCTATCCAACATTTGTCCGTGGAAAATCCGACAATTGTCCGATGGAGCATACAAATGGTCGGATTTTCCGACAACAGCCTGCCATCACACAATTCCCGTTGGAAAATCTGATCGTGTGTATGAGGCTTAAGGCAATGCACATGTGTTGCAGCACATTGCAATGCATTGCAATACACCAAGGTGCATTGCGTTAAGAATTTTTTGTAACACCTGATTTTCTGGACATTTTAGTGCCATGCCAGCTTATTATTTTTAATTAGCTGCCTTAATCCAATGCATGTTAACATATGACATATTACACATTAACACACATATGTGAATGAACCAGACAGGGCCGTCTTAATAGCATCATAGGCCCCTGGGCAAAGTAAGACAGTGGGGCCCCCATCAGCCTGCCCTAATTTATGCACATGCTCTCAAGAATTAAAGTATAAATAGTTGATAGAATTGAACATATATTTATTAGTGCTTTTATTGATTGTAAACAATAAGAAAACATGGCATAAATCAAAGACTAATCAACACAAAGAGCACAGTACAGGAGGGGAGTCAGAAATGCACAATACATGGGGGGTCAGGAGGGCACAATCCTGAGATCAGGAGGGCACAGTACAGGTTTTGGAATGCTGCCCAGTACACAGCCATCCTGGGACAGCTTAGTAAAAAGTGTTACTGTCCTGGAAAATCCAGGACAGTTAGCAAGTATTATGTAATGCAAGTGTAGCACACAGATCCCTTTCCTGCTTACCTCTGCTAGCAGGTGGGACACACCATGCCACATGCCCAGTGTCCTCCTTGTTGAAGAGGGTGAGCGGTGTTATCTATTTTGGGTCTTTCCGTTGGTACTTCACCCTAGAGTGTAGGAAGAAGTCTATTCTCTCTCTTAAGGAAGGCCAATGTCCAGACAGTATCAAACCCAATAAAAAAGTTTTATTTTGCTTTGGTTAAGAACTTGACAGGAAAAGTTGGAGATAAAGAGGAGTGAACAGGGAGGCAGGTTCAGGCACACGGCACTTAACTATCACTCGTCGCCACTCAGGCCTGAGTGGGTTTTGCTCACCCGGATAGTCCCCCTAATTGCGGTCCTAGCAGCCGGTGTGGAGCACGGAACATTTCCTTGTGGTTTCCTAGGGATACGATCAGGAAACAATCTCTAAGTCCCGAACTTCCCAGTCTAGTAACACTTGAGTCCTTAGGTGCCAGTGGGGCACGTTACTAGGCTTGTGGCGGACTACGGAATCCTTCCCTCCGATAGGTAACCAGGCCTCTTCCAAGACAGTGACTTCTCTCACCGATCCCCTTGGGTAGATCCTCCCCTGGTTGCCTCTCCTTCAGAGCGGGTCACCCCTCACTTAGGTACCCTGGGATTCCTCTTCGGGTATACACCCCAGCCAAAGGTGCTGGGCCTACTTACAGGGATGCAGCCTCAGGCTAAAGGTGCCTGGGGCTGGTACACACACGCACCCCTGGCCTAGAGGGCCGGGAGGCGTGAACTGTTCCCTGAATAATGGCATCTGCCCCTTATGTATCCTCTCCCAGCATGCACCGCGGGTAGACCACGCCCACTGTACGGCTGCCGAGAGAGGACACCCAATAACGCTGCAACGCTACCTGTGGTTCGACCTGAGCCTGGGGCGACAGTGCCACCCACAGGTCACAGGGAACTGTACTGCCAGGCAACATTACCTCAGAGCAGAAGCCGGTTTTTGAAGAATTCAAAAGCCTGAGTCCAACTATGGGCTCAGGCTACCCTCTACATTTAAGCATAGCGACCCCCAATTATTGGGGGGGTCCGCTACACAAGATTATCATGGGCCCCCCATGCACCTGGGGCCCCTGGGCAATGCCCAGGGGTGCCCATGCATTAAGACAGTCCTGCTGTAGACTGCCATTACTAAACATTTCTAAGGGCACATTCACACCTGCAAATGCACCGGCCGCCGACTACATCTGAGAACCCCAGCAGGATCTCCTGGCGATTAGCTGTGGGAAGCAACCCTATTGACAGCAATGGAAGGCTAGTGGCTCTTGCAGCTAATCGTGGCCACTTGCATGACATTCACGCATGTAATCCGCGTCGGGTGCATTCGCAGGTGTGAATGCACTCTTAAAGTGGTTCTAAAGCCTAAAGTTTTTTTTTTACTTTAATGCATTCTATGCATTAAGGTAAAAAACCTTCTATGTAACAGAATCCCCCCCTGCCCCCCGTTATACTTACCTGAGTCCATTCACGATCCAGCGATGTGCATTAGAGCCGAGTCTCCTGGCTATGTCCCTCTGGAAAGATTGATAACAGCAGAAGCCATTGACTCTCGTTCCTGTCAATCATATGCTGTGATATTTTTTAAAAGGAACCTTTAATATAAATTTATGGTGCATTTGTTGCCATTTTTATGATAAAGCTGAAGCTCTTCTTTAAGTGTAGCAAGATCTTTTACCTCTTTTGGTCTAATGAGAACCTCCAAGGCCAAATAAAGCTGACATCCTTCAATATGTGGTGGCTTGTGAGGCATAGTGGGTGCAAAGATGGTGAAAGTCATTGGGCGCCAGACACTTCTTGGATGTAAAAGAGGTTTTATTTCTTTTGACAGTCTTTTTTATATATTTTGGGGGAAAGAGGGTTAAGGCCAGGACACCCTTAGATAGTTGCAACTCAATTGTCAGACTCCGAGACTTCAATAGGAGGACAGCCATGCAGGGAAAGGCCCCAGCCAGGCTCCACTTCTCCACGTGCAGGATTGCTGTATCCTTTGATAACAGTCCTTTAACAGTTCCTAATTTAAACGTAACAGTTCTCTCAGCTTTACTACAACTTCTACTTGTAGTTTTTCAGCCCCTTAAGCTCCTGGTCTCTCACTGGACCCTCTGATTCACTGACACTGAATCCCGTGAACTCCTCAAGGCTCTTTTTTGGTGGTCACCCACGCTTCCCTGCTGAGTACCCAACTTGGCACTTCGGATACCTTTAAGCTTCACCCCTGCTGACTGGCTCGGTCCCTAGCTTGGCACACAAGGCTGCTCTGCAAGTGTCACCTCCGTGGGTTGGGTCCCTGACTTGATCACCACCTGAAATTTCCTGATTCTCCACCACACCCTTCGGTGAGAATACTGCTCCGGTACTTGTTTCAGTTACTCAATGTGGTCCCTGGTAAAGGCGATTGGTCCCTTTGTGGTGACAGCTTCCCTTCTACCTCCAACCACTGACAGGTTCTCCGGCCAGCAGAACCGTGACTTTTGGTTGGACTGCAAGCCGCAGTCCCAACCCTGCGCTGCCTTCTTACTTTTGAATAGGCCCTCACACAGCCTGGCAGCCAAATTTCCCTGGGGTAGGCCCAATCTCTGGCCTAGCACCCCGGGGCAGATGACACATGTCCACGCAGACGGCAGTCTGGGTGGCACAGAACACAGATCACCTGACCTCACCAGAATATATAGGCTCTCCCAGCAGGCCAAGGGATTAAAGAAAACCCCTGCCCATTGGCTGGGACACCCACATATCCATAACCTGACCTTTGGTTGCCCTTCTCATATTCTAATACCACCAAGTGCCCAGCCGCCTAGTGGTAGAAGAGAAAAGTACAACAAGGCCAAACTTAGGGAGAAATTGAATCTCGAACAAATTAACTATTGTAGCTATCCCTGACAGAATTTAGTGAGGAGCTCCCTGTCTAAACCCCAGGACGCTACATAAGGAATAATTTATAGTAGTATTAAAGTATTATTAGTATTAAACTAATTTATCCTGATTTTGGCAATTTGATTGAAAAATCTTTTTTTAATCAAATTGCTCGCCTTAAAACCTGTGGACACCCACCATCGTATTTAATAGAATTAAATATATATTTTCCATTTAAAAAAAGGTTGTCTCTAACAACATGTGCATCTGAGATCTCTAGTAAAGGCTTATTAGATCTGAGAAGTTAGCAGTTTCTTTGGAAACTACACTTATTTTTTTATGGTAGAAACATGACCTCCCACTTAAAATGCATCTCCACTTATAGTTTTCCCCTGGTGTCACAAATACCTGTTGATCCTGCCAGTGTGTCAGGAAGACAGAGTGTCAAGCCTTGCACAGAGATCTGTAAGTGCGCATAATAAGGCTCATTGCCTGCTACACAGGGTCATGACTGTGGTTACATCTGTGCTTTTGCATTAACATGAGTGAGCATGCACATCCGGCTCTAGCTTTGGTGTCAAGGGTCCGATTTAACCACTTCAGCTCAGAAGGGTTTTCTTCATGACTAGGCCATTTTTTTCTATTTTGCACTGTGCTGCTTTAACTGTAATTGTGCAGACATGCAATGCTGTACCCAAATGAAATTTATATAATTTTCTTCACACAAATAGAGTTTTCTTTTGGTGGTACTTCATCCCCACTGTTTATTTTTTTTTCATTATATAAAAAAAGACCGAAAACAATATTTTTTACTTTCTGCTATAAAACATATCCAATAAAAAAACAAAATCCAATTTTTGCATAAATTTTGGCCAAAATATAATCTGCTACATGTCCTTGGTAAAAAAAAAAATAATCCCAAAATGTGTATATTGATTGGTTTGCATGAAAGTTATATTGTCTACAAATTATGGTACCGTATTTATCGGCGTATAACACGCACCGGCGTATAACACGCACCCCAAGTTTAGGAGGGAATTTTAGGGAAAAAAACTTTTAGGAGGGAAGTTTAAGGAAAAAAAAAAACTTACATTTAAATGCAGCCTTACCAGTGTCCGTTGCAGCCTTGTCAGCAGTGTCCATTGCAGCCTTTGCCCAGTGTCCAGTGCAGCCTTTGCCCAGTGCAGCTTTGCCCAGTGTCCAGTGCTGCTTTGCCCAGTGTCCAATGCAGCCTTTGCCCAGTGCAGCCTTTGCCCAGTGTCCAGTGCAGCTTTGTCCAGTGCAGCCTTTGCCCAGTGTAGCTTTGCCCAGTGTCCAGTGCAGCCTTTGCTAAGTGCAGCCTTGCCCCAGTTTTCAAAATTGGCGCCGCCGAGATCGCCGCAGAGACTAGGAGGAGCGGGGCCAACGCCGCCGAGAACGCAGGGAACGCAGAGATGCAGGGACTGGGCGGAGCCGCCGCCGAGATACACATAGCCGAGTGTACTCGGCTATACTCGGCTTTTCTCGGCTCCGCTCACAGTCACGCCGAGTCCCGCCCTATGATGGACATATCACAGGTCCAATGGTGGGACTGGGCGTGACTGTGAGCAGAGCCGAGAAAAGCCGAGTATAGCCGAGTACACTCGGCTATGTGTATCTCGGCGGCGATCGCTGCACTCCGCTCAGTCAGCGGAGATCACCGGGATCAGTGGGTATCGGCGTATAACACGCACCCACGATTTTCCCCTGATTTTAAGGGGAAAAAAGTGCGTGTTATACGCCGATAAATACGGTATATACTGTATATTGGATTATTTTTTTATACAGTGATCAGCAATTGGGCAATCTGACACTAGCTGATGCTGGGAGGCAACTGACTACCTGCCACTGACTTAACCAGTGACACTAATACAGTGAGTGAGTGAGTGAGAAACTTGTATAGCGCTACAAATGCGAACTAAATCGCCTCAAGGCGCTTTGTATCCAATGTCGTCCGGATCCTTCAGAAGAGGTGGGTCTTAAGTTTTTTCCTGAAGGCCCAATGGTTTTCTTCCATTTGGATGTTTGTTGGTAGAGCGTTCCATAGCCGTGGTCCTTGGACTGCGAATCTTCGTTCTCCTTTAGATTTGTAGCGGGACTTGGGGATGTGGAGGAGGTTTTGGTTAGTTGATCGGAGGGTGCGATTAGTGGTGTAGTGTTTTATTTTCTCGCATACGTATTGAGGGGCGTTTCCTTGTGTGCATTTGTGGGTGAGGCAGAGGGTCTTGAATGTAACCCGATCTTTTACGGCTAGCCAATGGAGAGTCCTCAGGGAAGGGGTGATTGATTCCCAGGGTTTTTCTCCCGTTACCAGTCTGGCTGCTGTGTTCTGGATGACTTGTAAACGTAGTCGAGCCGGGAATTGATGATTGTTCCAACTACTACTGCTGTGTCCTCATCCGGGATGAAGGGGATGAGTCTATGCAGCAAGCGGAGAAGATAGTGAGATCCGCTGACTACTGATCCTATTTGTGCGTCCATAGTCATGTCTGAGTCAAAGATGACTTTGAGGCTTTTGACTTTGGTGCTTGTGGTGAGTGTTTGTCCAAGGATGGTGGGTGGTGTTCATGTCGTCCTAGAGTTTGTCTTTCGGTTTGCGTGGAGAAAGAGAAGTTCTGTTTTGGATCCAATGAGTTTGAGGGAGCTCTCCGTCATCCAATTATCTATCAATGTGAGGCATTTTTCTAGTCCGTGATATTGGTCTTTTTCTTTGGTGATACAAAAATAAAGCTGTGTCGTCAGCGCAGGAGTGGTAGAGCAGTGTCCGGTTTGCTGATGATTTTAAGGAGTGGGCGGAGGTAGATGTTGAAGAGCACGGGCGATAGGGGTGATCCTTGAGGGACTCCGCATGTAATAGTGCACGCTTCTGAAGTGAAGGCTCCTAGTTTCACTGTTTGGGATCGATTTTCTAGGAATGATGCGAACCAAGGTAGATCTGAGTCTGTGACTCCAGCTACTTCTGCGAGACGAGTGAGCATAATTTTGTGGTCTACTGTGTCGAAAGCTGCACTGAGGTCCAGCACCAGCAGACACGATTCTCCGTCATCTGCTGCTTCGAGGGCGTCATCCCATATTTTGAGAAGTGCCGTTTCTGTCCCGTGGCCTGGGCGGAAATCCGATTGTAGTGGGTCCAGGAGTTTGTGGGTGTCCAAATGGAGTTGTAGCTGTTGTACTACTGCTTTCTCAATGATCTTGGAGATGATGCTAAGGCTTGTTACCGGTCTGCGGTAGTTTGGGTCTTTGGGGTTGAGGTTGGGTTTCTTTAGAAGGGGTTTGATTATGCCTTGCTTGAGGGAAGTCGGAACAATACCTTCTTTGAATGATTGATTTATGAGATGTGTTATGGTGGGTGCCAAGATTTCCGTACATTCTTTCAGGAGTTTTATAGAAATAATGTCGTCTTGTGATGTACTGTCTCGGAGGCTTCTGATGATGCTTTCGGTGGTGTCGATGGTGATTGGGACCAGAGTAAATTTCGTTGATTGTAGAATATTTCTATTAATGTTTTCTTCTTGCTTTGTCTGAGTGAGGTCGGTTGTTTTTTTCTGCTGAATTATTTCATAAATGTTTTCGATTTTGGCAATAAAAAAATCAGATAATTCATTGCAGAATTCTTGTGTTTCGTTTGCTGGAGGCTCTAGGCAGGTGGGGTTCATAGTCTGAGCGACTAGTTTGAAAAGTTTGTGGGGACGGTTTAGGGCTTTTTAGCTGGTGTTAGAAGTGTTCTTTTTTTCCTTTGAAGATTGATTTGTGGTATTTCTTGGTGAGTAATTTGTAGTTTGTGTGGTTTTCCTTTGTTGAGTTTCTTCTCCAGGCTCCTTCAGCTCATCTGCGTTCTTGCTTCAGTAATGTAAGAGTGTCATTGAACCAGCCAGAATTATTTTTGCGGATCAGTGCTCTGCGTTTCGGAGCGACTGTGTCTGCTGTCCGTAGTAATGCTTTGTTAAGGGAGTTGAGTGTTTCTTCCGTTGAGTGGTTTTGATTTAGCATTGTTATTTTATTCAATAGTGTGGTTTTGAAGAGTTCTGAGTGTAGTTTCTTCTGTGATCTTGTCCAGTATGTTGTTATTGAATGTGTCGGTTTTTTGAAGATGGTGTTGGTGATTATTTTAAATTTGATAGAGTGGTGGTCCGTCCATGGTAAAGTGGTGTTGATGTCCATATTCTGTTTGAAGATGAGGTTGAGGGTATGCCCCAAAACATGCGTGCAAGCATTTATCAGTTGCTACAGACCTAATTCTTCCAGTTGGTCGATGCAGGCAGTGGCGATGGGGCTCCTGGGTGGAGTTAGCCCAGAGGTTGAAGTCCCCGAGTAGCAGGAGGTGTTTGGTTTTCAAGGTGTATGTCGAGATGAATTCGGTGAAAGGTGTGAGGAGGTGTCTTTGGTCCCGGTGGTCTGTAGCATAGCAGTATGTAGACGGTGTCCTGGGGTGTTGTTTGGAGTTGCAGAGTGAGTGTTTCCATGAAAGGCAATGAGTTCTGTAGAGTTGGTTTGATGAGTGAGAGGTGGGAATTGTAGATCACTGCTAGGCCTCCTCCTCTTTGCCCTATTCTATGCTCAGTTAGGATGCAATAGTTCTCAGGCACTAATTCTGCTAGGATGGTGTTACAGTCCGGTGTTAGCCAGCTTTCCATGATAAAGAGGCAATCTGTTGTGTTGGGTCATGAAGTCGTGAATTTCCTGTCTGTGCTTGACTGCAGATCTGGTGTTGATCAGGGCGCATAATAGGTGTTGTAGTTGAAGTGGTGCCATCCTGTTTTTGGCGGTCGATTGTCGATTGATTCTTAGCAGTTGTTCTTTCCGTAGTATTTTTTGGATGGAGCTTGGTAGTGTTGAGGCGGTATTCATTAGGCTAATGAGGGTGTCTGCTGAGTATTTAATGTTGAACATGGTGTAAAAATGCTGATGGTGATGGAATGATGCGATGATGATGCAGGATGATAGGATGATGATGATGATGATGATGAAGATGGTGGAACCCCAATCTACACCCCCCCCAGTTGATCCAGAGGAAGGCAAAAAACCCCAGCCGTGCACGAGCCAATTTGCTACAGCAGGGGAAAAAATTCCTTCCTGTCCCCCCCGAGAGGCGATCGGGTTGACCCTGGATCAACTTCCTATGATTGGTTGTGCCCGGTGTACTTACCTAGTTGTCAGGTTAAAAACAGCAAGTCCAAAATGAGAAGCCGATGATAATGCTCAGATGACGATGATGGGGGTGAGGATGATGAAGGGTGCTAGTGGTGAGAGTGCCCGGGTGTAGCAAGATGACCGCTACTTACCAGGCCGGATCCCCGGTTCATCCTTCAGGCTGTCGCTTGTGGGTGGCCCTGAGGGGGTTGCGGGCAGTTGGCAGGTCCCAGGCAAGTCCTGTGGTATGTATCCGGCAGAAAAGACTAGGGGATCGGGAGAAGGTACTTGATGCCGAGGCTGGGTGGACCAAGATGGCCTCCACGGCCGGAGCTAGGCCAGAGCCACGGTCTGTCCTGAGGGACCAGGCAGCACCAGCTGCGGCTTCGGGAGGCTCGCTGACGGCTGGGGGGAGCTCCTGGGTGGGAGACAGCAAGCGGGCCCGCTGGAGAGAGGATTGGAGGAGAAAGATTCTCAGGATGGCCGGAGCTAGGCTGGAGAGAGGATTGGAGGAGAAAGATTCTCAGGATGACCGGAGCTAGGCTGCAGCTGCGGTCTGTCCTGCGGGTCTAGTGGTCTAGAGAGGACACCCGGATGGCAGCAGGCGGCGGCTGCGGATGGCGTGCAGGTGAGCTGGGGGAGAACCGGGTCTAGGGGGAGCCGTAGACCTTGATCTGTGAGAATCTTTCACTGTACTAATGACATGCTGGGAAGGGGTTAACATCAAGGGCGATCAAAGGGTTAACTTGGTGCCTAACAAGTGTTAATGTGGAGTTCCACCCTGAAAAAACATTTCACCAAAAATCTACTAAAAAATTGAAAACATTTTTTTTTTACTTACCAGAAATAGCAGTTGCTATGCGGAAGTTCCTAATCTGCCTCTTCCTAGTCCTCGGCAGGTCTTCTTCCTTGTCCTACTCGCGGTGTCTTCTGGTCAATGGGGTGCGCTGCCTTCTGGGAACTGTGTGTATCCCAGAGAGCAGCCGGCCCATTCACAAAGCGCAGTAGGAAACGGGCAGTGAAGCCACAAGGCTTCACTGCCAGTTTCCCTTAGTGAGAATGGCGGCGCGGGGACCTGCCGCGATTGAAGGATAGGCCTGGGGGGGGCGACTTCGCAGGCACCTAGGATAGGTAAGTGTCCTTAGGATATGGGCCTTTGTGCCTTTGCTTCAGTTTGCCCCAGTGCGCATGTGCCGATGACATTGACACATGCAGGGGACAGGGGATATCTCCTAAACCTACGCCACTTCCTGCGCCTACACTATCCTCCCCCGTTGTCTTCTGGGAGACACACAGGTCCCAGAAGACAGCAGAGACCAGTGAGGACGCGCAGCGCAACTCACGCATGTGCAGTAGGGAACCAGGCAGTGAAGCCGCAAGGCTTCACTGCCTGATTCCCTCACCAAGGATGGTGGCTGCAGCAGCCGAGAGCCGAGCGACTGATCGGCATCGGCTGCTGACATCGCGGACGTCCTGGACAGGTAAGTGTCCATATATTAAAAGTCAGCAGCTGCAGTATTTGTAGCTGCTGGCTTTTAATTTTTTTTTTTTTAGGCGGACCTCTGCTTTAACAACCATTGACAGCAGGAAGCTGTCATGTATAATACCAGTAGTAATACTGCCATTATACATGTAGCACACGAACCTTTTTCCCTACCTTTGGCTCACTTGCAGGAAAAAGGCACACCGTACTATATGCCCGTACCCTCCTGGTTGAGGAGGTTAAGCAGTGTTATGTATTTGGGTCCCACAGCTAGGTTCCTCCATCAGTTGGTTCTCGTCTCCTAGGGTATAGGGACAAGTCTCTGTTTCCCCCCAAGTAATTTCAATGTCCACACCACTTTAAACTCCAACATTAAGTTTATTTTCTTAATGTTCAGCAGATAGGAAAAGGGTGAATGAGAGACAGGACAGCACGGTATAGGAGGTTAGTCCAGGCACAAAATGGATATCACAATCACTACTCTATCCCAGAGTAGGTTCAGCTCACCCGGAGAGTCTCCTACAAAGTGGATCCTAGCAGCCAAAGTGATGCTCGGACGTTTGATCAAGTTCTCTTCCTAGATGCGATCGGGAGACTCTCTGCCAGAGAATCTATCAGACCCCGAACCTCTTAGCTTTTGGTACTTAAGGACAGGTGCCCGCAGCAGCACATTACTAGGCCCTTGGTGGATAGAAGAATCCCTCCAGAGAGTTACCGGGCCCCTTCCTTCACCGTGAACTCTCACCGGTCCGTCAGAAAGGTCCTCCCCCGGCCTCCTCTTCTTCTTAGAAGCGGGCTCTCTCGCGAGAGACACCCTGGGACTCCTCCTCCTCGAAGCGGGCTCCAGCTAAAGGTGCTGGGCCCAATGTTGAAGATGCAGCCCCAGGACTAAAGGTGCCTGGGACTGGTGTACACGTGGCCCCATGGCCTGGAGGGCCATGCACCACGCACTTGGTCTCCGATTCCTCTCCTCCTCCAAAGACCCCTCCCAGGCGGCGTCTGCCCCTTATGTATCCTCTCCCAGCATGCACAACAGGCCAACCACGCCCACTGTACCACTGCAGAGAGAGGACACCCCAAGGCACAGCACTAATACCAGTGATTCAATCCTGACCCATTATGGCAGTTCCACCTACAGGCCACAGGGAACTGCACACCAGTAAATAAAATAGCACAACCTACAAATTGAGAACGGTCTGAGCCCAACTACTATCTCAGACCATCCCCTAAATTTGGATATATAGCACCCCTAAATGGGGTGGGTGCTACATACACCCCCCTCTAAAAGAGACACTGTCCCCAGTGTCTGGGATAAACTCACGCTCCTCCAGCCTGAGCCAGCGCAAATTTATCTCCAACTATGTACAATTTTAAATCCTTGTGCCGAAACCAACATAATGGGGAAGGGACATGAAATAAAGAGGTGAAGGAAGAGTTGACAAGAATACAAACAGGACATCCCATACTCAATGTCACATTCACATAGCATTATACATTTTCAATCCCACCCCTCTAGAAAAACTACTCCACCCATTCTCCTGCAGTTGCTAGTAGTCCACCTGCAGAGGGAGAGAAAAACACACAGAAAAAAGTAACATCCTACCGATATCTATCTGTACATGAAGTGAATCATCTTCCCGTGGAAAGATGACTCCCTTCAACTAAGGTTGCATACACTAGGCCTAGTATATGGAATAACGCTCCTCAAGGGAGATGCATAATAAAAATAGAAGTCCTGCAAATCACTGCCACCTGGTGGTAGTGCGACCGTCATAGCACTTGACACTACCCAACATGGTAAGGTAACACTGCTATACATTCCCATCTTGAGCACGATGATCTCACCGATGAACCTAACTATCTCTACCCCAAAAGTTCAGTTCTCTTGTGGAGCTGCAAGCGGAGAGAAACAGCAGCTCTCCTGACTCTTGGTAGAGCAGATTACCCCAAACAGTGAAGGGCAAAGTTCTTAAGTTCCAAACGGAACAACTTCCAGAGGACACAAAAAAACAAAGTCTTGTCTTTTAGAGATAGAAGATAGGATCGGGCAAAACAAGGAGCTTCTACTTTGCATCAAAGGTTTCTACAGAGTACACGGAATCTTCTCACTCCTTGTTACAAACGACCACCCGATCCGCATGGATGTGTCGCCCATAGCTCCACTCTTGTTTGCATCCCTTGAACCGTTCAGTCATAGTAGCGGAGCAAACAAAGTATCTGCGGGCGTTAGGCACTTTTAGGTGGTTCCACACAAAGTCTGCATACCACCTCTCCCTATAGGCCTGAACCTCAAACAACAAGTCCCTGGGAACATAGAGGTATTCCCAGCCGTTTTTACATCCACTACCAATTCAAAAATGGATGAAAAACTAACCGTTTTTTTAATAGGTAAAAATATAGAGCTTTGATCTGTTTCAAAAAACGGACAGATGACGGATGATGTTAACGGATATGGATGTAAACTGATGATCATCCATTTACATTCATTTTTCCATAGAGATGTATTGATGTCCATTTTTCATCCATCAAAGGCCCATGGTAACTCTGGAAGAGCTTTAGAGATCCACAGTTTAGGTGGGAGGATCTGTCCACAGGAAATTTGGAACATGCTCTAATTTTTCTCGGCGTTTTTCACGAAAAAAACGCGCATGCTCAGAAGCAAGTGATGGCACGGGAGCGCTCGTTCTGGTAAAACTAGTGTTTGTAATGGAGATAGCACATTTGTCACGCTGTAACGGACTGAAGAGCACGAGGCTGAAAAGCGCGAATCGTCTCTCACCGAACTTTACTAACACAAGGATCAGCAAAAGCAGCCCAAAGGGTGGCGCCAATCCGAATGGAACTTCCCCTTTATAGTGCCGTCGTACATTTCGTACGTCACCACGCTTTGCTCGAGCATTTTTTTTCATGATCGTGTGTAGGCAAGGCAGGCTTGAGAAGAATCACGTCGAGAAAAACTTCGCTTTTTTTTAATGACATTAAAAAAGGTCGTGTTTACGCGGCATTACACTTCACAATTATGTTCCACTTTGTGTTGGTCTATCACATAAAATCCCAATGAAATATATTTACCTTTTTGGTAGTAACATGACAAAATGTGGAAAATTTCAAGGGGTGTGAATACTTTTTCAAGTATGTACATAAGCTATACACAATGCAATGGTTTTAGCAGATGCTCGCCAGCTTCTGTTTTATAGATATTGATGCAGGCCTCGCCAGCACTTTCTAAAGCTGCTTGAAAAGTGTTTTTCCTTCACAATAATCATCTGATCTTGCTCAGTGTCATAAATAATAAGAATAACTGCAGTATTAAAATCCCTTTTCAATGCAACAGTCTTTGAAAACAACTTACTAAAGATAAAAATCCTGTTTCAGGTTATAAATCTAATTTGATTTCAAGGTCTGTGCTACTTTGAGTACTAGAACCTAGGCTGAGGCCCTGGCAGAATACAGGAGTCTGGGTCTGAATACAGAAACCCTGGGTCTGTTGTGTAAGGCCTCAGTTGGCTGGACCACGTTTTCTCAACCCCCCAGCTGCCCACCTAAGCACTAACATTACAGCCAGAAGAGTCTTTACACACAGTCTGGTTCACAGTTAGACCCCTTTCACACTGGGGCGTTTTTCAGGCGCTTTAGCATTAAAAAAAGCGCCTGAAAGAAGCTGCATCTGCAATCCCAATGTGAAAGCCCGAGTGCTTTCACACTGAGGCGCTGTGCTGGCAGGGCGTCAAAAAAAGTCCTGCAAGCAGCTTCTTTGCAGCGCTTTAGGAGCGGTGAATACACCTTTAGACTAGGGTGACCACAGTTCCAAACTACCATTCAGGGACACCCCCCTTCCCAAAAATCAGCTTGTGCTGTAACGAATCACAGCACAGTGATTGGACACAAGAGGCGGGATTTATGATTTCTCCAATCACAAGCAAGTGCTCCGACCAGGGCAAGTACTGTCAGTGAGTAAAGCAGTGATGTGGGGGCTTTTTTTGGGGGCATCAGATTGGCCCGGGGGGTAGCTGTGTCAGTTTCATTCCGGGACACTGTATTGTCCTGGAATGAAGGTGCCCGGGACAGACCTGCAAAATGCGGGACTGTCCCGGGCAATCCAGGACACGTGGTCACCCTACTTTAGACCCCTTTCACACTGGGGCGTTTTTCAGGCGCTTTGGCATTAAAAAAAGCACCTGTAAAGTGCCTGAAAGAAGCCTCATCTGCAATCCCAATGTGAAAGCCCGAGTGCTTTCAGAGCCCTTTCACACTGCCAGCGCCCGAAAAATGCTGGTAAAACTCTGCTAAGACCCCTTTCACACTGGGGCGTTTTTCAGGCGCTTTGGTGTTAAAAAAAAGCGTCTCAATGGGAAGGGGTGCTTTACTAAGACCCCTTTCACACTGGGGCATTTTTCAGGAGCTCTAGCGTTAAAAAAAGCGCCTCAATGGGAAGGGGCGCTTTAGGAGCGGTGTATTCAACGCTCCTAAAGCGCTGCAAAGAAGCTGCTTGCAGGACTTTTTTTGACACCCTGCCAGCGCAGCGCCTCAGTGTGAAAGCAGTCGGGCTTTCACATTGGGATTGCAGATGAGGCTTCTTTCAGGCGCTTTACAGGCGCTTTTTTTAACGCTAAGACCCCTTTCACACTGGGGCGTTTTTCAGGCGCTTTAGTGTGAAAGCACTCAGGCTTTCACATTGGCATTGCAGATGCAGCTTCTTTCAGGTGCTTTACAGGCGCTTTTTTTAACGCTAAAGCGCCTGAAAAACGCCACAGTGTGAAAGGGGTCTTACAGCAATTTTAACTTGTCTGGCAGTTTTTAATTTGGTGGTACTGCCTGGTAAACTTGACTACTGTGGTCAATGGGAGTGCACTGCAGGGGTTTTTTAAATACAAAATTCCCCTTGGGATAAAAAAAAGACAGACATCAAGGATAGCCTTCTAAATAGCTTTCAGCCACTGCTGTTCAGCCTTCTTAAAAACCACCCATAGTGGATTGCTTTTCAGAGGGTGGTAGGCACTGTCAGCAGTGTGAAAGAGTCCTAACTCTTTATGAGATAGACTCACAGTGACCCTGTGAGGTGATCCCTGAATTCTTGCTGAAGTGGATTAGAGAGAACTTAGATGAAGAAAAACAAAAAAACTTTCTGAGTTTAACACAGCACCAGTATTATACAAAAATAAGATGCGCTAAATTTTCTCAAAATAGTGAACCTGGTGCAAATATCAAAGATAAGTATAGAGAATACATATAAAGTGACTCCGTGCTGAAAAGAATTGATGATATCACAAATCTAGATACTGGTCATCTCATGTTGTCACACAAAAATTAAGTTCATTTGATGAAAGTACATTGCAAATGTGAAATTGACACACGATGACACACGATGCACCCAAGTATTATCTGGATAGTATCAATGCTTCCATTTGTTTGACTCAAATTGTTTTTTTTATTCATAGCTATCTTAAAGCAATGATAACTATACAATGCTGTGATTAGTTCAGTCTACATTCACATTACAGGCCTAAAGATGATCTATGTGTTCCCATGCCTTTAATATTACTTTACTGCCTTACTGGGTCTAATAAAGCAGCAAATAAAATTCTCGTACTGCAGCTCTGGTTTATAAAGTCTGTAAATCACCACACAATTGCTTACTATGTCATTACTGTCTTCAGCTGTCACCTTTTTTGTGATCTGCTTTTCAAAGGAACTTATAATTAGTAGTGACAGAACTACACAAAAGACAAAAGTATTGCGACGCTTTAACCACTCACAGGCATTTCTGATCGAATTAAGCAAAGTAGAGTCACACGGCTTTCTGAAACACTGATAATTAAAATGGCACAATAACCCTCAGATTCTCTTCATAGTGGACAACTATAACCTTACTGACAGGGTCGAGAAGCACGTTCACTTTGTGATAATCATTTTTTATTTTTTTGGGCTTCATTTTTTGTACAGTAAAGAACATTTCAGGGACACATAAAATAAATTAGACTTCACTGAGAGAAAAACAAAAACAAAACAAGGATTACTCCTACGCAGAAAGACATTGGCTTGGCTACCAACTATCCCTATTTTGGAGCCAAACCCTCTGTTTCCCTTTCCTCTTCAGTTGTCCCACTTTTTGCCGTGATGTAATATTAGTATGAAAACATGTTAGCCTGGGGGAACTGCATGCTGGTTGTATTGTTACTGTTACTCATGTGGAGAAAAAAGGAAAGGGGTCATGGGACTTTAAATGAGGCAAGGATGTGTGTCTGAAAAGGTCTAGGATATCAAAAAGTAGATTAAATGTCACAATCCCAGCAGGGAAATCTCTGTAGCCATGAGAGACTGCTGTGTAATCAAACCAATAAATGAGATATCAATAGTGGATATTAAATTATATAGTATGTATCATCCTAAATAATACAAGGATCATGCAAAGGCAAAGGCATAATTCAAGTCGTAATAATAACATTGACATATTTAATATTCATTTAGGGGGTATGCATGATTAGTAAAGCAATCACAATCAATAAAAAGACATACAGACAGAGTGAACATGATTATCCTTTAAAAATAGATACACATTACAGTTGGTAAAAATTCATTGTTGGACAAACTTGACTTGGCATCCCTGAGCATAGACTCTACGCGTTTCTTGGCATTTAAAGCCAGTCATCAGGAGTGGGGTGCGTAAATGTTAACTGGAATGGTAAGTAAATGGACAATTAGGTCACTAGAGTCTCAAATGGGTTAGGTCATGCTTTCAAAGAAGAGCAGGGTAAGAGATTGTATACATTACCAGTGGCAAAGCCCAAGTAGATGGCCCAAAAAGTCCCAGAAATTGGGGATAGGCTGATGGCCCCGGATGAACACACACCCTCCATCTGCCAAAGCGCCACCTTTGGTTTAATTTTGATATACACTGTTTGCAGCCACTTTTTGACCTTCTGATCCCTTCTTTTCCCCACCTCTTTTTCTCCTACTCTCCTGCTTTGCATTTGGTCACTTTTTGCTTTTTCTTATCATTCACCTTCTCTCTCTCCATTAGAGCCTGATTTGCCTCCTGCTTGTCCATCTCCTAGTCTGGCAATGTGCTGTGGCCATTCGTGTTCCTCCTTGGCTGATGTTTCCTGCCACCCTTCCTTGGGCTCCCTTTGTCAGCAGGAGAGTCTTTGTTTTGTGGGGGGCTCCATCCCCGCCTCAACCTCGGGGGAGACAGCTCATCCGGGGCCATCAGCCTATCCCCAATTTCTGGAACTTTTTGGGCCATCTACTTGGGCTTTGCCACTGGTAATGTATACAATCTCTTACCCTGCTCTTCTTTGAAAGCATGACCTAACCCATTTGAGACTCTACTGACCTAATTGTCCATTTACTTACCATTCCAGTTAACATTTACGCACCCCACTCCTGATGACTGCCTTTAAACGCCAAGAAACGTGTAGAGTCTATGCTCAGGGATGCCAAGTCAAGTTTGCCCAACAATTAATTTTTACCAACTGTAATGTATATCTATTTTTAAAGGATAATCATGTTCACTCTGTCTGTATGTCTTTTTATTGATTGTGATTGCTTTACTAATCATGTATACCCCCTAAATGAATATTAAATATGTCAATGTTATTATTATGACTTGAATTATGCCTTCGTCTGCATGATCCTTGTATTATTTAAGATGATACATACTATATAATTTCATATCCACTATTGATATCTCATTTATTGGTTTGATTACACAGCAGTCTCTCATGGCTACAGAGATTTCCCTGCTGGGATTGTGACATTTAATCTACTTTTTGATATCCTAGACCTTTTCAGACACACATCCTTGCCTCATTTAAAGTTCCATGACCCCTTTCCTTTTTTCTCCATATACAGGGATGGAGGCATGGATGTGTTATTTGAGGGTTCTATTAGGTCTTTTGCTTTTTGTTACTCATGTGGGTTCAGCACCCCTCATGGCCAGAAGCCATATTAATTCACCGGATCCCACATATGGAAGGATAACGTCCTTTCACTTGCCAATGACACCTGTCCTGCCAATGCCAGCGCACCTGGCTTCTTTGAATAGATCCCAGAGCAAGGGGTTAGGGTAAGCTGTGACACTGTCCCTCTTAAAGGCTAGCTAAATATTACATCTGACTACCTCCTCCCTTTGTTGTTTCTGGGGGTGGTAGGTAGAGGTACTCACACTGTCCCTTGAAGTCCTGCTGCTTAGAAAAGACTGTTGTTCATGCCTCCTGCTGTGCAGGTCCTCCCTTGAAATACAGGCTGTCTCCCGGATGAGACTGAAGGATGTTGAAGCTCCCTCTGGTCAAACTGATCCTTTCCTTCCTTGCTCAGCTCCTGCCTGATCTTCTTTCTCAGCCTTGTCTATTGGAAAGTATGTCTTGGCATCTTGGTACACAGTGGCGGCTGGTGCTCCAAATTTTTTGGGGGGGCACAAACAAACTGAAAAATTCAGAAAAATAACCATCAATTGCAGCCTCACTGTGCCCATAAAATGCAGCCACTGTGCCCATAAAATGCAGGCACTGTGCCCCATAAAATGCAGCCACTGTGCCCATCAAATGCAGCCACTGTGCCCATCATATGCAGCCTCTGTGCCCATCATATGCAGCATGTTCCAATCATACAGCCTCTGTGCCCATTATATGCAGCCTCTTTGTCCATCGTATGCAGCTTGTGCCCATCATATGCAGTCTCTGTGCCCATCATATGTAACCTCTGTGCCAATCAAATGAAGCTTGTGCCCATAATATGCAGCCTCTGTGCCCATCATATGTAGCCTCTGTGCCAATAAAATGCAGCTTGTGCCCATCCTATGCAGCCTCTGTGCCCATCATATGCAGCCTGTGCCCATCATATGTAGCCTCTGAGCCCATCGTATGCAGCCTGTGCCCATCATATCCAGCCTCTGTGCCTATCATATGCAGCATATGCCCATCATATGTAGCCTTTTTGCCCATCATATGCAGCCTGTGCACATCATATGCAGCCTCTGTGCCAATCATGTGCAGCTTGTGCCCATCATATGCAGCCTCTGTGCACATCAAATGCAACCTCTGCCCATCATATGCAGCCTGTGCCCATCATATGCAGCCTGTGCCCATCATATGTAGCCTCTGTGCCCATCATATGCAGCTTGTGCCCATCATATCCAGCCTCTGTGCCTATCATATGCAGCCTATGCCCATCATATGTAGCCTTTTTGCCCATCATATGCAGCCTGTGCACATCATATGCAGCCTCTGTGCCAATCATGTGCAGCTTGTGCCCATCATATGCAGCCTCTGTGCACATCAAATGCAACCTGTGCCCATCATATGTGGCCTCTGTGCCCATCATATGCAGTCTGTGCCCATCATATGCAGCCTCTCTGACCAGTATATGCAGCTTGTGCCCATCATATGCAGCCTCTGTGCCCATCATATGCAGCCTCTGTGACCCCCGCTCGCTGTCTGACTGGCACACACTTACCCATCCTGGTGGCGGGTGACGGCGGCAAGCTTCTGTGTCCTCCATGGCTCTCTGTCATCCCGTTCTTCTGTTCTGTTAGGCAGCCAATTAGGTGACAGGTATTAAATCTGTGCCTCCTGATTGGCTGAGAGGCGGTTCAGTGTTAGCAAAGCAAATATTCATTTGCGGAACATGTCACGCTTTAAAATTCCGCACACCGGTGCAACAACAACAAATAACATAAATTTTACTATTTATAGGCAATGCTTTAAAAGCCTTTACATGTTACCTTTGGATTTACAGAGGAGGTCTGGTGCTAGAATTACTGCCCATGATCTGACGTTTGCGGTGATACCTCATATGTGTGGGACGATGGTTGTTTGCGCACATGCAGGACCAAAGTGCGAGTTTGCCTTTGGCGAGCACAGGACAACATCCTTGTGACAGCAATTGGCACATCATAGGTCCTCTTTATAGAGAGATATGGGGGTATATAAGACCCCAAATCCCTTCTCTGCACTTGAAAACATTCAAAACACCAAGATCTGTGTTTTTGAATGCTTTTGATTTTTAAAAAATGGTGCTGATGGTTTCTGAGACAACCAGAAGTGATGTCATGTCATCGCTTCCAGGTCACTATTACGAACAGCTGATCAAAGCTGATGCTGGCTTTGCTTGGCTGTCCGGCCAGCGGGTGGATATGCCGGTAGGTCTCCCAGTGGGACAGGAGAGCCCAAGAGAGCCACGGAAGGTGGTGGGAGGGAGGGTATGTCTCCTCCCGCTGCTTGTAATCGCAATCGAGCGGCTAGTTAGCTACTCTGATTGCTATTACTAAAGGGCTGACTGCCGGCTCTAAAAAACGACACCAGGGTGATGCCTGCAACTTGCATTTCAGACCCTAAGATGAAGTTGGGTTAAGTAGGCTGGCAGTTGTCATATTGTGTTCTGCCTTTAGTTTGGAAAATAGTACACAGTACACAGCTGTGTGATGAGATTGAATCAGTTAACTTTGTAAACCTGTCTTCAAAAAACAGTCAGGTTTTAAAAATCACAGCCTCTCCACATAGAACATCTATAGGTGAGATGACACCAAAACGTGCAAGAATTCATTGTAGCTTTTACCATATGGGTGACAGATTTTTTTTTTTTAACTGAAGTCTGCTAAAGCTTGTATCTTCATATGAAGAAGCCAGCCTTGCTTGCTAATTTATTATTTATTTAAACTGATAATTTGCTGTGACTCAAAGTTGATCTTTTAAGCGCACACCAGCTACAGAAAAGAGCAAAGAGCATATATTGATTCATTTTAACTAACTCGCATATTAATATAGTTTACTAACTTGTGTCATTTTAAAACTTCTGAAAAAGCTTACAAGATCATCAAATCTTAATTCATGATCAATGGCAACGTCACTGAATGAGGGTATATAAGTTAGTGATCAAAAGAATATTAAATGCTTTCCAGGTCATAAAATGCATCAGTTTTTATGGGTTGACCTTTCATCCTACTATTTCTAGGAGCTTCCCTGTTGTGCTCTGATATGGGAAAAGCATAAAATATAAGGGCATCTCTAGGTGTGATATATGAGAAAGAAGATCACAAAATATAACAGAGTTGATAATCTCTACTTGCAACTCAATTGTGTATATTTAGCAATGGCTCCACATGTCACTGTCACTCAAGCACACACAGAGTGGTCCATGTATTGGTCCAATAGTGGAAGGTTCCAGTTGCTCTGCATAGGAATGTGACAACTGACTGAGAGCATGCATGGGACCACTGGATATGAAAATTGGGGGAATACTATGTAGCAATACCCCCTAGAGGGCCGCTGGTTAATTTTGGGTTTTGCACGGTACCTCTTCAGCTGCGTTGTCCGGGTAGGAAAGTCTGTAGTAATGCAATGTCCACACCAATGTAAAACCTCAAACAGTTAGGCTTTATTTCTTGTTCATACATCACGGGACACAGAGCGGCATAGTCATTACTATGTGGGTTATATAGAATTACCTTCAGGTGCTGGCACTGGCAACTTCCAAAACAGGAAGTACCCTCCCCTATATAAACCCCTCCCATCCGGGAGCACCTCAGTTTTTTGCCAGTGTCTAAGGTGTTGGCCAAGGTTAACATGTATTCATCTGGGCTTGTGTACAGGTTCTCTGGGCCTTAGCAAGCTATTCCGGATCCGACCAAAAAAGCTTCATAGCTAAACGGTCGGTACCCGGGCCTTGCAGAGAAGAGCAGGGTTTTGCCTGTAATGCCTCTCTTAGGAGGGCTGGACCCTGGGATCCAGAGCTCTGGTCATACCCAAAACCAAGAGGCTATCTGTGCAGGGTGCTATACAGGTCCAGGGGAGTGGAATCCTTGGGAACCCGGTCCCTGAAGGTCTAGTACAATGCCTGCCGTGAGAGGTGAAGTTTGGGCTTCTGTGGACCAAACAAAGTCCTGCGGCGGGGAAAAGGTAAGTGGGGGCCCCTCAGGAACTTGGTTCTATTGAGGGGACCCCCAAGCCTAATATGTCTTTCTGCCTGTTACCTAAAGGTATTCCCGCTAATAGCTGTATATGCCTAAGAAATCCTAGAAATGTCTTTTCATAAAGGAAGTTTTAAAAACTGTAAACCTAGAAATGTTTTTCATAAAGGAGGTTTTAAAAAAAAAAAAGACAAAAGTGCGGTACCTGTGTTTGTCCACTAGAGGCCGCTGTGGAACGTCTTTTTTTCTTGGGACTATTCCTTCCATGGTGAAAGTCCAGGCAGATGACTATCAGGGAAGCTGCATTCCTCTGTCATGCTGCCAAGTAGTTTCCTTCCATCCCCGAGTCCTGGTGAAACAGGGACCCTGGCTCCTCTCCCTACATGGCGCCAAGAGCGCACACGTGCACGCGCGCGTGCGCGCACACACGCTTTCTTTTTATAAGATTTAGCTTCAAAAAAGGGGGCGGAGCCTGGCGGATGACGCGCTCTGTGCGCCCAGCGCTTCTGCGCATGTGCGGGCGTCCCAGCAAGATAAAAGGACTCAGTCCACGCTGCTTGCTATGGACACAGAGCATGAAAAGGAGCTGGTAGCATGGTATAGGGGCTTACAGCGGGCGGTTGATACAGGCATCCCCAGAAAGACGCATTAGTAGACACCCACTGATGTACATAGCAGCAAATTGCATTAGACTATTTCAGTAAAGGGGTGTATTGTGGCTGGAATACCTCAGCTTTGAACTAAGGAATATGCCGCCTAAAAAACTCCGAGATATACCTCTCAGGAAGTGTAGGGGGTCTCCATCGGGCTCTGAGGATCTGGAGCAGTCATCTGCACCTTCCTCCCCTGAGAAATCAGAGGTTAATACCCATAAGGAACCCCCGGGAGTGCCAGGTACTGCGGCTGTCCTCAGTCCACCTGCTCCTGCATATATAACAGAGGAGGTTTTTGCCTCAACTCTGGAGGGATTGGAGCAGAGATTGGCAGCATTGATCGCTTCTTCTCTACAGGAAAGAAAGCGCGCCAGATCTCCATCCCCTCCATTAGAGTGCCTGTTGGCAGAGCAACAGTCCCAGGAAGGGACTGACCTTCCTGAAGGGGATCAGGAGGAGGTTAACTCTGTTTTTGAGGAATCGACAGTAGATGAACCATTTTCAGCATCACAGACTGAAAGATTGTGGGTCCAGACCCTAACTGACATGGTTCGATCTGCATTTAAAATGCCTCTTGTTGAACCATCAACTACTGCTGTCTCCTCGTTGGGGTCACTAAAAGCTCCCCAGATTAATTGCTCCTTTCCAATTCATCCATTATTGGAAGGACTTATATACCAAGACTGGGAACATCCTGATAAACTATTTGTTCCACCTAAGAAATTTCAGGTGATCTATCCCATGGAGGAAAAATTCACCCAGAGATGGAATGTTCCTACGGTGGACGCAGCCATTTCTTCTGTGAACAAATCACTGACATGTCCAGTAGATAATGTTCAAATGTTCAAAGATCCAGTAGATAAAAAATTGGAATCTTTATTAAAATCTGCTTTTTCCACAGCAGGGGCTGTTACACAGCCAGCAGTGGCAGCTATTGGGGTCTGCCAAGCTTTAAAGGATCAAATGAAAATGGTCCTGAGGGATTTGCCAGACCAGCAGGCCCAGGCTCTGGCTGATCTGCCTAGAGCATTATGCTTTGCGGTTGACGCCATCAAGGATTCTATCCATCAGGCCTCCCGCCTCACGCTGTCTTTGGTACATATTGTGAGGGGGTTAGCTCGGCAGCGGGTGTGTGTGACCCCCGGGATGGGCTCCCCACACAAAAACAGGCCCAGCAAACGGAGGTTGTGGTTTTCAAAATCAAAAAGGTGCGGTTTATTTTCTATTTACAGTGACAAAACACAGCAAAGCAAAAGAAACATAAACAAAATAAATCCTGGTCAACTTGACCTCTGACTAAACATACAGGTTTCCTAACTAACAACTGGGATCAGCCTAGTGCTGTCCTAGTCCCTAAGTCCCTGGTTTTAAATGTCCAAGCAAATAGCCACACAGGCTTTGTCTCACCGCACAGGGGTTCACTCTCCCTAGACAGTCCACACAGGTCTGGTTCCAGGCATGAGCTAACATCTAATGAAGCTGGGAGTTCTTATAGAGGCCTAAATGAGCTGACAAGCTTCAGCTGGTCTCATCAACTCCCTGTCTGCACGACGCCCCACACTCTCCCTAGACATATGAGTCATCCATGAGCCCACTAGCCTTAGCTGGGCTTATACAACTCTCCACCTAGTTGTATAAGTCGGCGTAAAGCCTGAATCTGGGCGAAATATATCTACCCCCCTGGATGCAACCAGGTGACTTTACCTTCCTGCTGTCACATACCCCCCCTCTTGTTTTAACCTCGGGGTTGGAACACCAGCAATCAGGCATTCATGTACTCGAGACAAAGCATCCACATTCCCCATTTGAACGCCAGGGCGATGCTTTACTGTGAAGTTGAATTCCTGGAGGGCCAGGAACCACCTATTCACTCTTCTATTTGTTTCCTTGTTTTGAGCCATCCACTTTAACGGAGCGTGATCCGTAACCAAGTCAAAGTGCCTACCTAGCAGGTAGTACCGAAGGGAATCTAGAGCCCACTTCACCGCTAAACACTCCTTTTCAACGGTGGCGTAATTTACCTCATGGGACTTCAACTTCCTGCTGAGGTAAATGACTGGGTGCTCTTCCCCGTTCCAGACCTGGGACAATACTGCTCCTAACCCCACATCTGACGCATCACTTTGTACGACAAAGTCTTTAGAGAAGTCGGGTGAGTACAACACTGGCTGGCTACATAAGGCTTGTTTCAAGAATTGGAATGCTGCCTCAGCCTCGGGGGTCCATTTAATCATGACCGACCCTTTCCCCTTCGTCAGGTTGGTTAGGGGCACAGCCTTAGAAGCAAAGTGGGGAATGAATCGCCGATAATACCCAGCGATTCCCAGAAAGGCTCGTACCTGCTTCTTGCTGTTGGGACGTGGCCAACTCTGGATGGCCTCGACTTTGTTGAGTTGGGGTTTTATTACTCCCCTCCCAATGGTGTACCCAAGATATTTGGCCTCTTCCTGCCCAATGGTACACTTCTTGGGGTTAGCCGTAAACCCCGCTTCCCGAACAGAGTCCAGGACTGCTTGCACTTTTGGCAGATGTGAGGCCCAATCTGTGCTATGGACAATTACGTCATCCAGGTAAGCCGCAGCATACTTCCGATGGGGCCTCAGCATCTGGTCCATTTTCCGCTGGAATGTGGCCGGCGCATTCTGTAACCCGAACGGCATTCTTTTATATTGGAACGCCCCGTCTGGGGTTACAAATGCGGTTTTCTCTTTGGCCGACTTGGCCAGGGGGATTTGCCAATACCCTTTTGTGAGGTCAAGAGTCGTCATGTATCGGGCTGTTCCCAGCCGGTCGATCAACTCATCTATACGTGGCATGGGGTAGGTGTCAAATTTTGTAACTTTGTTCAACTGACGAAAATCGTTACAAAATCGCCAGCTCCCATCCGGTTTAGGCACCAACACAATGGGACTAGACCAATCACTTTGGGACTCCTCTATCACCCCTAAGTTCAGCATTTTCTGTACTTCCTCCCGTATTGCCTGCCGTCGGGCCTCTGGGATCCGATAGGGTTTTAACTTCACCCTTTCACCGGGCGGGGTAATGATGTCATGCTCTACCCCAGATGTTTGTCCCGGCAGCTCAGAGAATACCTCCTTGTTGCGAAGCACAAACTCCTTAACCTCCTGTTGTTGGGGTTGTGACAAGGTGGCTGCTATTCCAACCTCAGGAATCACGCAACCAGTTTGAGCTGGTGACCAAGTGTCTGCGACTAGGGACTCTCTATCCCTCCAGGCTTTCAACAGATTAACGTGATAGATCTGTTCGGGCTTTCGCCTTCCTGGTTGTCTGACCTTGTAATTCACTTCGCTCACTTTTTCCATTATCTCGTAAGGGCCTTGCCATTTGGCAAGGAATTTACTTTCAACCGTAGGGACAAGTACCAGTATCCTATCCCCCGGGGAAAAGGTACGGGTCTTGGCTCCACGGTTGTACACTCTCTGCTGTGCTAACTGCGCTTGGGCCAAATGTTCCTTCACGATGGGCATTACCTGTGCAATTCGGTCTTGCATCAGGGCGACATGCTCAATCACACTCCTGTGGGGAGAACTCTCACTTTCCCAAGTTTCCTTGGCAATATCCAACAGCCCTCTTGGGTGTCTCCCATACAGTAACTCAAAGGGGGAGAATCCCGTAGAGGATTGGGGCACCTCCCTAATAGCAAACATCAGATAAGGAAGTAGACAGTCCCAATCCTTTCCATCTCTATCCACCACTTTCTTCAACATTTGTTTTAGGGTTTTGTTGAATCTTTCAACCAGCCCATCGGTTTGGGGGTGATACACAGATGTACGTAATTGCGTCACTTTGAACAATTTACACAGCTCCTTCATAACCCGGGACATAAAGGGTGTACCTTGGTCCGTAAGCAGTTCTTTACAAATACCCACCCGGCTAAACACAAGAGATAGCTCTTTGGCTATGGTTTTGGCCGAGGTATTTCGGAGAGGGATCGCTTCTGGATAACGGGTGGCATAGTCCATTATAACTAATATGTACTGGTGCCCCCTAGCGGACTTGATTATAGGACCTACCAAATCCATGGCGATCCTCTCAAACGGGACCTCAATGATGGGTAGAGGGACCAGCGGGCTACGGAAATGTGGCATCGGGGCCGACCTCTGACACACAGGGCAGGAGGAACAATAATTTTCTATGTCCTTCATCACCCCCGGCCAGTAGAATCTCTGTAATACCCTCTCTCGGGTTTTCTCTGTCCCCAGATGACCTCCAAGAATGTGCCCATGGGCCAACTCCAACACCAACTTCCTGTAAGGTTTGGGCACCACAAGCTGCTCAACGGTTTCTTCTGCCCTTTTTGCCACCCGATACAGTAGGTCCTTCTCTACGCTGAAGTATGGGTAAGTGCAGGTATTATCTGGGTTCACTAACTCGCCATCTATTTTCACTACGTTTTCCCGTGCCTTTATTAGGGCGGGGTCTTTCAACTGTTCTGTGGCAAAGTTTTCCCTGTGAACCTCAAGATCAGAAAACTCCACAGACGGTAGGTTTTCGTCTGAGGAGGTGGGCTCCTCTCCAGTTTCTTGAGTCTCCCCTGCCAATACTGATAAGGGAAATTCCGGAGAGTCCTCACCACTCTCAGGGGAGTTCTGGCTATCACATTCCTGGTACATAGAGGCACCAGTGGGGGGCTCAGGATCATCCCACAGTTCCCAGAACTTCGGAAAATCCCTTCCCACAATGGCGTCATGCGGTAACTGAGATACTAAGCCCACTGGATGAAAGAGGGTACCTTTGGGGGTCTCGAAACACACTGTAGTCACTGGATACTCTCGGGTGTCCCCATGTACACAAATAACAGCTACCTTGCTATTCCCAGAGACCTCTGTTTTAACTAACTCAGCCTTTATCAGGGTCACAAGGCTACCTGAATCCAGCAATACCACAACATTTCTACCATTAACACACATTTTGCATAAATGTTTCTCAGTTCCTCGAATGGCAGTGCATGCGACTGTCGCACCCAGCGACTGACGTCTGCCCGTCAGAAAGTCACACTGCATGGGTTCCTCCACAACCGGGCAATTGGCTGCAATATGTCCCGCTTGCCGGCAGCGGTAGCAAACGATCCTTCTTGCCGCCCCTTGAGCCGCTGATTTCCCAGGCTGTTCTCGCCAAACTTGGGGTAGAGCTCCCACCCTCTCACTCTCTCCACCCTCACCCCTTGGAATCCTCTTATCCGCCCCTGGGGATGGTCTGGTCTTAGGGTGGAAAGTCCGAGTGTCTCTGGAAGAGGCCGTCAGGTTCTCTGTAGCCAAGTATTTCTCCACACGATCCACAAGACCATCGGCCGTCTCTGGGTCTCCATGGCTTACCCACTTTTGGATGGCAGTAGGAAGAGCTCTCAAAAACCGATCCATTACAACACGTTCCACAATCTTTGGTGCGGACAAAGTCTCTGGCTGTAGCCACTTTCTGCTCAGGTGAATGAGATCATACATTTGAGACCTGGGGGGTTTTCCAAGCTGGAAAGTCCAGTTATGCACACGCTGAGCCCGGACAGCCAGGGTGACACCCAGCCTTGCCAATATTTCAGCTTTTAGCATCACATAGTCTTTTGCTTGGTTAGGCTCTAGGTCATAGTAAGCTTTCTGCGATTCACCAGTTAACAGAGGAGCCACCAGTCCAGCCCACTGCTCCTCAGGCCACTTTTCTCTTTCAGCGGTCCTTTCAAATGTGGTCAAAAATACCTCTGGATCATCCTCTCCAGTCATTTTTGTCAATAAACGACTCACCCCAAAGGACGCGGTATTAGTGGGACGGCTTTCCTCACTGGTCTGCGGACGTTGCTGTATTACCGCTTCCATCTGTTGTTGTAGTCTCTGCTCTTGCTTCTGCAACAGGTCTATGAAGCGGGCCTCAGATTGCTGCTGGGCTTGTTGCTGAGCCTCCAGACTCTGTTGCAAAGTTGCGTTTGTCTGCTGCTGGGCTGCAAGGCTCTGTTGATGAGCTTGCTGCTGGGCTGCGAAGTTCTGTTGTTGAGCTGCAAGGCTCTGTTGATGAGCTGCAAGGCTCTTTTGCAAACCTGCATTTGTCTGCTGTTGATTGGCATTTGCTAGAGCCAGCTGTTTCAGTATCTCCTCCATGCTGGCTTAAAAAAAAACTGCCCGCATTCTCCACCAACTGTGAGGGGGTTAGCTCGGCAGCGGGTGTGTGTGACCCCCGGGATGGGCTCCCCACACAAAAACAGGCCCAGCAAACGGAGGTTGTGGTTTTCAAAATCAAAAAGGTGCGGTTTATTTTCTATTTACAGTGACAAAACACAGCAAAGCAAAAGAAACATAAACAAAATAAATCCTGGTCAACTTGACCTCTGACTAAACATACAGGTTTCCTAACTAACAACTGGGATCAGCCTAGTGCTGTCCTAGTCCCTAAGTCCCTGGTTTTAAATGTCCAAGCAAATAGCCACACAGGCTTTGTCTCACCGCACAGGGGTTCACTCTCCCTAGACAGTCCACACAGGTCTGGTTCCAGGCATGAGCTAACATCTAATGAAGCTGGGAGTTCTTATAGAGGCCTAAATGAGCTGACAAGCTTCAGCTGGTCTCATCAACTCCCTGTCTGCACGACGCCCCACACTCTCCCTAGACATATGAGTCATCCATGAGCCCACTAGCCTTAGCTGGGCTTATACAACTCTCCACCTAGTTGTATAAGTCGGCGTAAAGCCTGAATCTGGGCGAAATATATCTACCCCCCTGGATGCAACCAGGTGACTTTACCTTCCTGCTGTCACAATATGCGTAGGCTTCTGTGGCTCAAGAACTGGTCTGCTGAGGCTCCCTGTAAGAAGCTCTTAGTTAGCTTCCCATTTCATGGAGAACGCCTTTTTGGCGAAGACCTGGATAAATATATCCAGAAGATTTCCAGTGGTAAAAGTACTCTCTTACCAATTAAAAAGAGGTCTAGGGGTCCGTCTTTTAAGAGGACTACCTCTCCTATCCCTGGGACGTCTGCTACTAAGCAGTTCCGACGGCCTCCTCGGTCAAACTCAGGAGGTAAAAATCAGGGACAGTCACAGGGTAATAAAAAGCCCTGGATCCGAAGAGGTACTAAACCAGCCTCCAAGTCAAGCCTATGAAGGGCTTCCCCCACTCAAACGGGTGGGGGGAAGACTTCAGTTGTTCACAGAGACCTGGCGGGAGACGATCAAAGACAGATGGGTGCTCTCCGCAGTCACTCGGGGATACAAGTTGGAGTTAAAAGAGTCTCCTCCTTCCCATTTTATGTGGTCAGGCATGCCAAAAGACCCTCTGAAAAGAAGGTGTCTCCTAGTGGCGTTAGAACAACTATTGCTCCAAGGAGTAATTATGGAGGTTCCTATGGAAGAGTGGGGGTTGAGTTTCTACTCAAACCTTTTCACAGTCCCGAAACCAAATGGGGACATAAGACCCATATTGGACCTAAAGAGTCTAAACAAATTTCTAAACGTCCGGTCCTTCCGGATGGAGTCGATCCGATCGGTCACCGCTGCCCTACAGGGGGAGGAATGGTTAGCCTCGATCGACATCAAAGATACTTACTTGCATGTTCCCATCTTTCCAGGTCATCAAAAATTTCTACGCTTTGCAGTAGAAGGGCGCCATTTTCAGTTCAGAGCCTTACCATTCGGTCTGGCCACAGCACCACGAGTGTTCACAAAAATTCTGGCCCCACTGTTGGCCGATCTAAGAACACGAGGTGTAACGATAATGGCATACCTACACGACCTGTTGTTGATGGACCACTCAGTTGCCAAGCTAGAAGTGGTAATTGTCGATACAATCAAGTATCTAGAATCTCACGGTTGGGTCATCAACCTGGACAAGTCAGCCCTACAGCCAGTGAAAAACCTGGTATATCTAGGGCTACGGCTGGATTCAGACCAGAGGAAGATTTTCTTACCTCTAGACAAGGTATCCTCTTTGAGGGGCTTGGTCCGTCTGCTTTGTGCAAAAAGACAGCCGTCCATACGCCTGTGCATGAGGCTGCTAGGAAAGATGGTAGCATCATTCGAAGCTGTGCCATACGCCCAATTCCACTCAAGGAATTTACAGAGGGCCATATTGTCAGCCTGGAACGGAAAAATTCAGGCTCTAGACTTCCCGATGGCTTTGTCCCCTTCCGTTCGGAAGAGTCTCTGCTGGTGGTTGATCCCCCAGAATCTCCAGAAGGGAAAACCCTTCAGTCCGATATCCTGGAAGGTGGTCACTACAGATGCCAGCCTTATAGGCTGGGGGGCAGTACTGGAGCAATGGTCTCTCCAGGGCAGATGGTCAAATGTAGTAAAAACCCTGCCCATCAATCTCTTAGAGATACGAGCAGCCCGGTATGCCCTAGTAGCCTGGGCATCCAGACTCCAAGGGTCCCCTGTCAGAATTCAATCAGACAATGCCACAGCAGTGGCATATATCAATCATCAGGGAGGCACCAGGAGTCGTGCAGTCCAGAGGGAAGTAAGTCACATCCTGGAATGGGCAGAAAAGCATGTCCCATGTATATCAGCTGTCTTCATTCCAGGGGTGGAGAATTGGAAGGCGGACTTTCTAAGTCACCAACAGTTATGCCCAGGGGAATGGTCCCTTCATCCCGAGGTCTTCCGAGCAATATGTCAGCGGTGGGGAACACCGGATGTAGATCTGCTAGCATCCAGATTCAACGCAAAGGTGGACAGATTTGTCTCCCGGACAAGGGATCCCCTCGCTTGCGGCTCGGATGCTCTGGTGTTCCCTTGGAATCAGTTCAGACTGATATATGCATTCCCTCCGCTACAATTGTTGCCTCGACTCCTTCGCAGAGTCAGGTTGGAAAAGAAGCCGGTGATCTTGGTGGCTCCAGCGTGGCCCCGAAGGGCCTGGTACGCGGAGATCATCAAAATGTCTGTGGGGAGTCCTTGGACCCTTCCACGTCGTCCGGACCTGCTTTCGCAAGGGCCGATATACCACCCTTCCTTACTAACTCTAAGTTTAACGGCCTGGCTATTGAATCCCACATCCTAAAGAAGAGAGGTCTCTCTAACTCTGTGGTATCAACTATAATCAATGCCAGGAAGCCTGTATCCAGGCAGATCTACTATAGAGTTTGGAAGGCGTACATCACTTGGTGCGAGGCCAGAAAGTGGCATCCACGTAAGTACGTTATAGGCAGAATTCTGGACTTCCTACAGTGGGCTGTAGACAGGAAGTTTGCCTTAAGTACTATCAGGGGTCAGGTTTCGGCCTTATCAATACTATTTCAAAGGCCCCTGGCTATGCATTCACTTGTCAAATCCTTTATGCAAGGGGTGACTCGTATTATTCCACCGATTAAAGCTCCCATATGTCCATGGGATCTAAATTTGGTTCTGTCGGTTCTGCAGAAGCAGCCATTTGAACCTTTGCGGCACATTTCCTTGGTTCTACTCACCAGAAAATTGATATTTTTAGTAGCCATATGCTCGGCTAGAAGAGTGTCGGAAGTAGCCGCCATGTCCTGTAAAGAGCCATATCTGGTTATTCATGAGGACAGAGTAGTATTACGTCCTCACCCAGCCTTTCTTCCTAAGGTGGTATCGAGGTTTCACTTGAACCAGGATGTGGTACTTCCTTCTTTTCCCCAAACCGAGCTCGGTAGAGGAAAAGTTATTGCATTCTTTGAATGTAGTAAGAGCAGTTAAAGCTTATCTAAAAGCCACTGCTCAGATTCGTAGAACGGATTCTTTGTTTGTTCTGCCGGAAGGCCCCAGAAAGGGTCAGGCAGCATCAAAATCTACTTTAGCCAAGTGGATTCGACAGGTCATAATACAAGCCTATGGCTTGAGAAGTAGACCGCCTCCGTTCAAAGTTAGGGCGCACTCCACGAGAGCAGTTGGAACTTCATGGGCAGTGCATCACCAGGCCTCCCTGGCTCAAATTTGTAAGGCCGCAACATGGTCTTCAGTACACACGTTTACTAGGTTCTACCAGGTGGACGTTAGAAGTCAGGAGGATGTCGCCTTTGGGCGCAGTGTGTTGCAGGCCGCAAAAGATCCTCATGCCTGATGGCGCCCAGCTTATGTATGGTATATCCCCCCCCTCATTTGGCATTGCTTTGGGACGTCCCACATAGTAATGACTATGCCGCTCTGTGTCCCGTGATGTATGAACAAGAAAGTAGGGTTTTTAAAACAGCTTACCTGTAAAATCCTTTTCTTGGAGTACATCACGGGACACAGAGCTCCCACCCCTCTTTTGGGGACACGTATTGCTTTGCTACAAAACTGAGGTGCTCCCGGATGGGAGGGGTTTATATAGGGGAGGGTACTTCCTGTTTTGGAAGTTGCCAGTGCCAGCACCTGAAGGTAATTCTATATAACCCACATAGTAATGACTATGCCGCTCTGTGTCCCGTGATGTACTCCAAGAAAAGGATTTTACAGGTAAGCTGTTTTAAAAATCCTACTTTTTCTTATGCAATAAACTTTGAGAAGTAGAAGGTATAGAAGAGTAGGGGAAGGTTCAGGCACTCGTCACAAAACTTGACAAAGTTATAAGCTCAAAGTCAATCACCACTCTCAATGTTAGAGTGGGTATTGGTCACTCGGATGGTCCCCTCTCACGTGGCCTAGCAGCCGGGATGACACACGAACCAGCAACGGGCCAATCTCTGCCACAGACTGCCCAAGATGAAGTAGGTCTCTGCCACAGACCTTTTGAAGTGTACAAAGTCTCTGCCACAGACCTTTTGAAGTTGAGCAAACGGATAGTCCAGGAATCCTCTGCCACAGGATTTCAAAGTCCCAAACTTCCAGCCGTACAGTTAAAGGGCCTTTAAGCCAATCCGGCGAACTGCAGGGCTTGTAATATAGTGGATCCCTCCATGACAAAGTCCCCAGGCCTCACCCGAGACAGCAACACTTTGCCGGTCTCCTCCAGGGCAGGTCCTCCCCTGGTCTCCTTCACCAAGATAGCTTCCTCCCCATTTGGACAGACAGCTTGGGATCCCTTCTCTGAATGTAGGCCCCAGCCAGACTAACTGGGCCTACTAAGCAGCGATGCAGCCTCGGGCCAACGTGGCCCCGAGACCAGGACCACACACACATGGCTCGCGTCCGGAGGGCTGCGGGGCGAGAACGAACCCCAATCAATGGCGTCTGCCCCTTAAGTATACCCTCCCAGCAGGCACAGTGGGTCGACCAGTCCCACTGTACTGTTGCCGAGAAGGGCCATTCAATGCACCATGGCTTGCCCATGTTACAACTGGTGCCTGAGGTGGTAACGCCACCTACAGTAAATAAGGGAAAAATACTGTCGGGCAAACCACAGATGAAGCAGAGGTAAAATTAAATGCAATTCAACCGTCTGAGCCCAACTACTGGCTCAGACATCCCTCTAAATTTAAATAGCATCCCAACCTTTTGGGGTGGGCGCTACAACTACAAGGAACAATTTCCGTTTATCAGAGCAATGATTAAAAAAATTGGTATAGTTATACATACACACCGTGCATGTATAGTGGGGGCGCTAACCACAGTGCTATAATAGAAACATGTGAAACAATAATTAAGATACCTGCAAATATACCACACTATGAAAGTGTGGAAAAATAACAAATTACAAAGTGTAACACCAACCCAAGTGTGTAATCAAAAAACCATAGGAGCTGTGACTCATCAAACAGAGCTATGTGAAATTTAAATGCACTTAAATGAATTGACACCCCTGTTGGTCGGTGTCAAATTTGAAAAACACAAAATACAACATAAGTGTCCTTGATAATAGTCCAAATGAATAGTGAACAGTGATATTCTAACAGTTCATAACATTCAGTAATAGGATGAAGCTTGAATATACTTGATCCAAAAATCAGAAATATATCTTGATGTGATAGCCTCCACCAACTTAGTATGTGACACCCAATATTGCTCAAAGAAGATTGGCCGCTTACCAGATCATATTGACTCGTTTAATTAAAAAGGAGTCAAAAGTGCTTGTTGCAAGTGGCACTTGCTAGAATGAGTAGAGATTTCATACATGGAACTGAGATTCCCTGCCTCCTGGAGGCTCGATCATGCATATGCGGGACACAAAAGAGAGAAAACAACAATAGTGTAATCTCGTTTAATAAAAAATAGTAAAAAAAATGGACAGACAAATGCCCCCTTACTTGAATAGTGCCACAGACCCGGTACTGAGGCTGGATAGCTTAGACAAGTGGGGCGCAATGAATCTGAGCGGAAGAACGATCCGGCGTGCGTTGCACCTTCTGCCAGGAGAGAACCAGCGGGACCGGAAGTAACGTCAGAAACGTAGCCTAGCGTCGCCTCGACAGCTGTTTCGTATTGCACGTCATCAGGACGCTTTTGACTCCTTTTTAATTAAACGAGTCAATATGATCTGGTAAGCGGCCAATCTTCTTTGAGCACTATTGGGTGTCACATACTAAGTTGGTGGAGGCTATCACATCAAGATATATTTCTGATTTTTGGATCAAGTACATTCAAGCTTCATCCTATTACTGAATGTTATGAACTGTTGGAATATCACTGTTCACTATTCATTTGGACTATTATCAAGGACACTTATGTTGTATTTTGTGTTTTTCAAATTTGACACCGACCAGCAGGGGTGTCAATTCATTTAAGTGCATTTCAATTTCACATAGCTCTGTTTGATGAGTCACAGCTCCTATGGTTTTTTGATTACACACTTGGGTTGGTGTTACACTTTGTAATTTGTTATTTTTCCACACTTTCATAGTGTGGTATATATGCAGGTATCTTAATTATTGTTTCACAGGTTTCTAATATAGCACTGTGGTTAGCGCCACCACTATACATGCACGGTGTGTATGTATAACTATACCAATTGTTCTGTTTCAAGATTTATCCATTTTTGAAATTTGGGGATAGCAGCTTTATTTCTGACTATTGATTATTAGCGCGAGATTGCCCATTTACCCTAATGATTAAAAAAACACAAAGACAAGCTATGTAGACCATAAACCAAGTATAAAATAAATCAAAGGGTATTCAAAGTCAAATACATGTACACAATTATATATTAATATATATATAAAAAAACTTAAACCAACAAAACACTTAAACCAATAAACATTATTGTGAATGTACACAGTGTAAAAAAACATGAAACCAAAGTTAAATACTGTATATACCAGTGATGGCGAACGCGTGGCACGCGTGCCACAGCTGGCACGCCAAGCCATCTCTGTCGGCACGCCAGGGGAATCTCTCAGCCAGACAGTCACTTGCACTGACGTGTGGCACGGAGGAGCCGGCTCCCTAGCTTGTATCAGTGCCAGTGACGTCGGCAGCTCCCCCTGCTCCAGGATGACTTTGGTTCAGTCTGCCCTAAGAGGAGAGGGAGGGGCGGTGCTTGGAGCAGGTCATCCATGAGGGGAGGTGCAGTGATTGCTAGCTGACCTCCGATGGGCAGGGATATTGAGGGGCAGCTGGATGGCGGGATATTGAGGGGCAGCTGGATGGCGGGATATCGAGGAGCAGCTGGATGGCGGGGATTCCTGCAATACTGCCCGGTGAGAGCTGGATGATGAGGCCATGAAAAGGTAAGAAGAAGGATGCCTCCTCCGATCTACATTGTACTGTGTGTGGGGGGGGGTGGGGATGTGAGTAGTCAGGAAACATGTGTCATGTAGGTGAGTGTAATGTCATGTAGGTCAGTGCATGTCACATGTGTCATGTAGGTCAGTGCATGTGTCATGTAGGTGAGTGCAATGTCATGTAGGTCAGTGCATGTGTCATGTAGGTCAGTGCATGTCACATGTGTCATGTAGGTCAGTGCATGTGTCATGTAGGTGAGTGCAATGTCATGTAGGTCAGTGCATGTGTCATGTAGGTCAGTGCATGTCACATGTGTCATGTAGGTCAGTGCAATGTCATGTAGGTCAGTGCATGTGTCATGTAGGTCAGTGCATGTGTCACGTAGGTCAGTGCATGTGTCACGTAGGTCAGTGCATGTGTCACGTAGGTCAGTGAATGTGTCACGTAGGTCAGTGAATGTGTCACGTAGGTCAGTGCATGTGTCACGTAGGTCAGTGCATGTGTCACGTAGGTCAGTGCATGTGTCAGGTAGGTGAGTGTAATGTCAGGTAGGTGACTACATGTGTAATGTAAGTGAGTGTAATGTCATGTAGGTCAGTGCATGTGTCATGTAGGTCAGTGCATGTGTCACGTAGGTCAGTGCATGTGTCACATAGGTCAGTGCATGTGTCACGTAGGTCAGTGCATGTGTCACGTAGGTCAGTGCATGTGTCATGTAGGTCAGTGCATGTGTCATGTAGGTCAGTGCATGTGTCAGGTAGGTGAGTGTAATGTCAGGTAGGTGACTGCATGTGTAATGTAAGTGAGTGTAATGTCATGTAGGTCAGTGCATGTGTCATGTAGGTCAGTGCATGTGTCATGTAGGTCAGTGCATGTGTCATGTAGGTCAGTGCATGTGTCATGTAGGTCAGTGCATGTGTCAGGTAGGTGAGTGTAATGTCAGGTAGGTGACTGCATGTGTAATGTAGGTGAGTGCAATGTCATGTAGGTAAGTGCATGTGTCAGGTAGGTGAGTGTAATGTCATGTAGGTGACTGCATGTGTAATGTAGGTGAGTTAAATGTCAGGTAGGTGAGTTAAATGTCAGGTAGGTGAGTGTAATGTCAGGTAGGTGAGTGTAATGTCAGGTAGGTGAGTTAAATGTCAGGTAGGTGAGTGTAATGTCAGGTAGGTGACCGCATGTGTAATGTAGGTGAGTTAAATGTCAGGTAGGTGAGTGTAATGTCAGGTAGGTGACTGCATGTGTAATGTAGGTGAGTTAAATGTCAGGTAGGTGAGTTAAATGTCAGGTAGGTGAGTTAAATGTCAGTTAGGCGAGTTAAATGTCAGGTAGGTGAGTGCAATGTCATGTAGGTAAGTGCATGTGTCAGGTAGGTGAGTGTAATGTCATGTAGGTGACTGCATGTGTAATGTAGGTGAGTTAAATGTCAGGTAGGTGAGTGCAATGTCATGTAGGTAAGTGCATGTGTCAGGTAGGTGAGTGTCATGTCAGGTAGGTGAGTGTCATGTCAGGTAGGTGAGTGTCATGTCAGGTAGGTGAGTGTCATGGTTAGGTAGGTCAGGTAGGTCAGTGTATGTTGCACAATGCATTCCTAAACCCTGCATTCTGAGCGAATCTGGCAGAATTGTACGTTTTTGGTCCCTTAGGGCTTATTCAGAGGGATGACCAGTCCCATCCTCTGTACAGAGACGATGGCAGGTTTAATTCTGTGTTGGCACTTTGAAAGAAATAAGTTGGTTTTGCGTCGCGGTTTGGGCACTCGGGCTCAAAAAGGTTCGCCATCACTGGTATATACATATAAATAATACAAGAGCAAAGAAGCAACATTTCATATTATAGTAAGAATTACCATAATACATACTGTATACCTTTTCCAATTTAGTATTGAAGCAAAGGACCTATCTCAGATCTAGCACTTCAGCTCTGTTTTCTCAAGTTTACAAAGGAGCTCATTATTCAAGAATTTTTTAAAAAAAATGAACAATACTTATCCACATTAGCTCTTTGTTTCCTGGGACATCAAGTCAGATATCCTAAGCAGGCGAAGCACACCCAGAAATGATTTAGGTTGTATTTTGCGCTATTCATTAAAATAAATGTTTTCTTTTTAAAACATGGCCAAACAAGTCAGTAAGTAGTAAAAACTTAAGCTACTCTTGACTTTTTCTTGTAATATGCCCCAGTCTGCTTACCCAGTCCCATTTCTGATGTCATCCACACATTCTTTTGGATTGAGCCAACACACAAGAGAAACATTTCTTATGACATTTCATATAAATTTTGCTAAGCCTAGCTGAGCTGATCCTACTCTACCAGCCTCTTGTGGTTACTGTTTTCCTGGATGCTCTTTGATGTCAGGAACCCAGTCTGAGTGCTCTCCTAAAATCACATTATTATTCTCCTGCAGTAATAGGATCTAAAGGACCATGCATTTAAGGCCTCATGCACATTGGGGCTCTTCTAAACGCTTTTCTCCTGCCAGGAGAATAGTGCCTGGGCATTCTATGCATTAAGATAAAAAAAAATCTGTGTGTAGCAGTGTCACCAGCACCCCCCAATTACCTACCTAACCTCCTTCTCTCTCCAGCAATGTCCACGATCCCCTCAGCCATCCAGTACACTCCTGCTGATTGGCTGAGACAGAGCAGCGGTGCTCAAAGTCAGTCAGCCAATCAGGGGAGAGAGGGGGCAGGGCCAGGTCGGGGCTCTGTGTCTGAATGGATACATGGAGCTCTGACTCAGCTTGGGTGACAACCTGTAAGAAGCTACTGGCTGAGGGGCACTCAAAGGAGGGAGGGATTAGGAGCAGCAAAGAGGGACCCGAGAAGAGGAGGATCTGGGCTGCTCTGTGCAAAACCTTTACAATCACTTTAATTTGTTCAATGAAAAAAAAAAAATACTCAATTGCTAAAAACCACTAGCATTAACAAGTGATTATATGTGTTTAAGCGCTTTTAGCAGCATCAGGCGTTTTTTTCTTTCTGCCAAAACGCTCCTCTCTTGAACACACAGGTGATGTTTTTTTTCTGCCTCTAAGCTCCCCTGCCCCTAAACTCCTGTAAACACCTATAGTATGTATGGACACATAGGTTAACATTCAGGGGAGTTTAGAGGCAGAGAAAAAAAAAAAGCTTAAACGTATAAGGTGTAAATCTAACTGGATACTATGATTAATAGGAACTAAAGGCCCCCAATAACCAAGGTTAGCAGAGAAAAATCTCATCTGCATTAATAATGAGCATCAAAGTTCCTCTGCTTGCCTCATGCTTACTGTATGTAAAAAAATATAAATTTATTTTTCCCTCCTTGTAATTACCAGATGTTGTATTTTAATACTTTCCTTGCCTAGTGTGAGTAACCTGTGACTTTCTCTTGTGATATTATCATATTATAGTTGGCTTAACTATATAGCCAACATGGTTTTATCTTAGCTAATTGAGTCAACTGCCTTGTTACTGACTATAAACTTGGCCTTTAGATTACACTAGCGTTGGTCTCGGAAGAGTGATCCACATCTGAATGTGATATTTATTATGGACTACTATTTTTGTATGTAGTGTATACAGTAAGGCCAGCAGAATGAGTTTACACTCATATGCTTCTAAATGCCATATTTCTGCAAATTACACACCAAAATGAGAATTTTTTATGAGCGTTATTATTAGTATTATTATTATTATTGTGCAGGCAATACCGGGCACTTTATTAGATACACCTGTTCAATTGCTTGGTAACACAAATTGCTAATCAGCAAATCATGTGGCAGCAACTCAATGCATTTAGGCATCTTGATGTGGTGACGACAAGAAAGAAAGTAACAGTAAATTCAGTCTGTATATGCAGTAAAACATGCTTAATACAGTCAGGTCCATAAATATTGGAACATCGACACAATTCTAATTAGACTTGTGCACAACGGAAAAATTTGTTTAGTTTCGGTTCGTTTCTTGTGCACAACGGAAAAATTTGTTTAGTTTCGGTTTGTTTCTTTTCGGTCCTGTTGATTCGTAATTGTTCGTAATTTTGCTAGACGGGATTTTTCGTGTTCGGACTAATTCGTATTTTCGCAAGCGACATTTTTCGTTGAATCGGAATGATTCATATTAATGTAAGCCTTATTTTTAGTTGATTTATAATTCGTACTTTCGGTAGAGTACATTGTTTTTCGTTGATTCTGGACATAACTCCTACTTTCGTTACTTTTTTTGGGTTCGTTGATTCGTAATTTTCCGTGTCTCTCTCACAACGACGCTGCCTATTATGCTTAATGTGCTTCGAATGGATTTGTACTTTTCTAAATACATAGCGGTTATTTGTAACGATTCAAAATCAAGTATTTTAGTTTCGTTTTTTACATGCGGCTATAGCCTCCGCCCTTGTACACCATTTTGAGAGGGAGTTCAGCACGGTGAGGGAGAAGCAGAGAGCAGAGCAGAGTGTTATTGTGTTTCGAATGGATTCGTACATTCGTAACTTTTTTTTATAACGAATTATGCCGAAGACATTCGGGCATTCGCTATTTGCGATATAATTTATTTCGGATTCGGTTTTATTCTCAATTGCTTTGTTCGGAAATTCGAATGTTTCCGAATGTCCGAAAGTTGCTAAATTTGGACGAATTTCGATTTGTTACGAAACTAATTGCACAAGCCTAATTCTAATCTTTTTGGCTCTATACACCACCACAGATTTGAAATGAAACAAACAAGATGTGCTTTAATTGCAGACTTTCAGCTTTAATTTGAGGATATTTCCATCCAAATCAGGTGAATGGTGTAGGAATTACAACAGTTTGTATATGTGCCTCCCACTTTTTAAGGGACCAAAAGTAATGGGACAGATTAAAGCCCCGTACACACGATCGGATAACCTATGGATTTTCGTCCGATGGATTTGTCCATCGGAAATCCGATGAAACTGTTTTTCATCAGTCTTGCCCACACACCATTAGTCAAAAAACCGTCCGTTCCAAACGCGGTGACGTAAAACACTCCGATGAGCCGAGAAAAATGAAGTTTAATGCTTCTGAGCATGCGTCGACTTGATTCTGAGCATGCGTGGGTTTTTGATCCGATGGACTTGCCCATAGACGATCTGAGTTTTCGATCGTTTTTTTATCCATCGGAAAAATGTAAAACATGTTCTATTTTTTCCAACCGATGGAAAAAAGACCGATGGGTACCATACACGATCGGTTGGTCTGATGAAAACCATCCATCAGACGGTTTTCATCAGTCAAACCAATCGTGTGTACGGGGCTTAACAATCATAAATCAAACTTTCACTTTTTAATACTTTGTTGCAAATCCTTTGCAGTCAATTACAGCCTGAAGTCTGGAACGCATAGAGATCTCCAGACGCTGGATTTCATCCCTGGTAATGCTCTGCCAGGCCTCTACTGCAACTGTCTTCAGTTCCTGCTTGTTCTTGGGGCATTTTCCCTTCAGTTTTGTCTTCAGAAAGTGAAATGCATGCTCAATCGGATTCAGGTCAGATAATTGATTCAGGTCAGATGATTGACATTCCACTTCTTTCCCTTAAAAAACTCTTTGGTTGCTTTCGTAGTATGCTTCGGGTCATTGTCCATCTGCACTGTGAAGCGCTGTCCAATGAGTTCTGAAGCATTTGGCTGAATATGAGCAGATAATATTGCCCGAAACACTTCAGAATTCATCCTGCAGCTTTTGTCAGCAGTCACATCATCAATAAATACAAGAGAACCAGTTCCATTGGCAGCCATACATGCCCACGCCATGACACTACCACCACCGTGATTCACTGATGAGATGGTGTGCTTTGGATCATGAGCAGTTCCTTTCCTTCTCCATACTCTTCTCTTCCCATCACTCTGGTACAAGTTGATCTTGGTCTCATCTGTCCATAGGATGTTGTTCCAGAACTGTGAAGGCTTTTTTAGATGTTTGGCAAACTCTAATCTGGCCTTCCTGTTTTTGAGGCTCACCAATGGTTTACATCTTGTGGTGAACCCTCTGTATTCACTCTGGTGAAGTCTTCTCTTGATTGTTGACTTTGACACACATACACCTACCTCCTGGAGAGTGTTCTTGATCTGGCCAACTGTTGTGAAGGGTGTTTTCTTCACCAGGGAAATAATTCTTCGGTCATCCACCAGAGTTGTTTTCCGTGGTCTTCCGGGTCTTTTGGTGTTGAGGAGCTCACCGGTGCTTTCTTTCTTTTTAAGGATTTTCCAAACAGTTGATTTGGCCACACCTAATGTTTTTGCTATCTCTCTGATGGGTTTGTTTTGTTTTTTCAGCCTAATGATGGCTTGCTTCACTGATAGTGACAGCTCTTTGGATCTCATATTGAGAGTTGACAGCAACAGATTCCAAATGCAATCAGCACACTTGAAATGAACTCTGGACCTTTTATCTGCTCCTTGTAAATGGAATAATGAGGGAATAACACACACCTGGCCATGGAACAGCTGAGCAGCCAATTGTCCCATTACTTTTGGTCCCTTAAAAAGTGGGAGGCACATATACAAACTGTTGTAATTCCTACACCTTTCACCTGATTTGGATGTAAATACCCTCAAATTAAAGTTGAAAGTCTGCAGTTAAAGCACATTTTGTTTGTTTCATTTCAAATCCATTGTGGTGGTGTATAGAGCCAAAAAGATTAGAATTGTGTCGATGTCCCAATATTTATGGACCTGACTGTATACCCAATGTGGAACCTAAGGGGTTAATCCTCTGCATTGTGTAAAAAGGCTGTTTGATCCTGTATTCTCTGATCCTCCCCTTCTTCCACAGTTCCCAATCTATCTGCCTTGGTGGCAAGCTGCACATGCTCAGTTTGGTGTGCATTGCACAACAGTTTTTTTTTCTTGGGAGAGTGCATGTGATCAGCCCAGGGCCAATCAGCACTATCCAGACAGAGGGTCATGGGTCCTGCAGCCTCATAGGACAATCAGGGTAGAATAAAAACTCCTCCTACAAGCTTTAACCAGTGTCTTGGAAATTCCACTATACACTACACGTAATCCATCTCATCTGCGCTAATAAGTGCCCTATAATGCATCTTAGTAAACCCCTGTCTTGAACATTTCCCCAAATAAAACAGATATAGTCACCGTCCTCACATTCTTAGCTCTATGGCTTGACCAACGGACCTGATCCTGGGAGCAATCTTTATTTATATAACAATAGAGTCTGGTGGCTTCACAAATCGGCCAATCAAGCACAGGCAAGCAGGAGGGGTTATACAACAACCAATGAACAATGACTAGGGAAGTCTTATGGGCGTGTCTGGGCCCCCTGTACCTGTAAGCTATCATCTTCAACTAGACAAAGGAAGCTGCATGGCTGGTCTTGAGATCATGGATGCTCTCCCCGACCATAACAATTCAAAGACTCCCCTTTTTATCGTTGGCGTGAATCCTTATTCTGCGTTGTTCAGAGAACAACGCATACCCGGATTATACTACCGTTCCTGGGGATGGGAGATTATCTGCAGGTGCACACCACGGTCCCACCATGTGCTGATCAGACACACAGAGACACATGATCGTACATCCCCTCATACCGATAATGTCTCTGCAGAGTGAACACATCCCCCCCCCAGATGATCGTCTGTGCATCGCACAGGGGCCCTTCGCTGGTGGACATATGCCCAGTCTGCAAACACTTCTCTGCATCCTCAAGAAGCTTTTTACTACCAGATGGATCTCAACCACCATTAGTCTGCCCCAGTCCGCTCTTTAGAGCGGGCTGCGGGAGAACTAACACAAAACACTGATAAAAGTCACAAGACTGCTCTAATTGCTGATGAGAAAAAGTATTTAGCAGTTCATATTTACTAAAATAATTGCATTTCCATGTTACGTGTCCTGTGGGAGACCAGATATAATGAATGCAGGGTCCTGGGTTTAGTAACACTTTACGTTCAAACTGAGCATCAGACTGGAAAAGAAAGTGACTTTGAATGTGGCATGGTTGTTGGTGCCAGACGGGTTGGTCTGAGTATTTAAAAAACTACTGATCTAATGTGATTTTCACGCACATCATCTCTAGGGTTTACAGAGAATGGTCCGAAAAAGAAAATATTCAGTGAGTGGAAGTTGTGTGGAGAAAAATGCCTTGTGGATGTCAGAGGAGAATGGGCAGACTGGTTCGAGATGACAGAAAGTCAACAGTAACTCAATTAACCACTCGTTGCAACCAAGGTATGCAGAATACCATCTCTGAATGCACAACACATCGAACCTTGAAGCGGAGGGGCTACAGCAGCAGAATACCACACTGGGTGCCACTCCTGTCAGCTAAGAACAGGAAACCGAGGCTACAATTTGCACAGGCTCACCAAAATTGGACAATAGAACATTGGAAAAACATTGCCTGGTCTGATAAGTCTTGATTTCAGCTGCAACATTCAGATGGTAGGGTCAGAATTTAGTGTAACAACACGAAAACATGGATCCATCCTGCCTTGTATCAATACCTTATGCTGGTGGTGGTTGTGTAATGGTGTGGGGGATATTTTCTTGCCACACTTTGGGCCCCTTAGTACCAATTGTGCATGGTTTAAACATCACGGCCTACCTGAGTATTGTTGCTGACCATGTCCATCCCTTTATGACTACAGTGTACCCATCTTCTGATGGATACCTCCAGCAGGATAATGCACCATGTCACAAAGCTCAGATCATCTCACCACTGGTTTCCTGAACATGACAATGAGTTCACTGTACTCCAGGGGTGCCCAATCTTTTAAAGAGTGAGGGCCACTTAAGCGACTTGGTAACCAGTTACGGGCTTCAATGAGCGGATCGGGTGGATGACAGATCTGTGTCCACTCTGCATATGCAGAGAAGACATGGACATGGCCCTCTCTACTCTATGGGCCCTTCAATCCGATCCACCCAGACAGAGGGCAAAGGATGACCTTCTGTTTTTTTAGTGGATCGGATAAGAGGTAGGCGGGTGTAAATAGACACAAGTCTGTTTACATTTGCCGCTCCATAGAGGTGAATGGAGGGTCCACCTCTTAGGGGTCTAAGGCTTCTTTCACACTGATACGCTGTGGTTTACCCACAGTGGGGGTGCAGTGCAGTGCACCTGTGGCTTTACTGTGGGTTGGCTGCACTTTGCCATAGACTTCTATTATATCCTCCAGGTGTGGCGCACTTTCTGAAAGCACACAAAACTCGCAGGTAATAACAGAAGTCTAAGGCACAGTGCAGGTAACCCGCAGGGACACTGCGCTGCACCTGCAGATCAGTTTGAAAGCAGCCCAGTAAACACTGCAGAACAGACATGCCCATATATACACTGTGATTTGAGTAATAACTTACCTTTAATAACAGTCTTCCATTCAGGAATTGCCAGCTGTTGCTGTCCCAGGTGGAGTGCATTCCAAATCACTCCAGTTGTGAAGCCGGTGCTATACAGAAAGCATCAGCTTATGCGGCTCTTCTCTGCAGCCGCCAGGGCCGGCCCTACCATGGGACCCGATGGTACCACGGTCCCAGGCGGCACTTTCAGGGGAGCGGCAAATCAGTGTTCAAACTGCTGCCTAAAAATCTCTCTGTGTTTTGAGCCAAGCTCAGCAATGGGCAGCGGCGGGTGTCCTGTGATTGGCTGAGCAGGTTATGTGGGAGGGACGGACAGCAGACATGAGGCTTGTGATTCGCCTGGAGGAGCGGAGGAGCTGGACTGTGGGTAATCGCGCCAGCCCTGCATGCTGCCGGAGTCCTAACTAGCCCTGTGTGTCACACCTGAGGTCTGTCTCTCTCATCTCCCTGTCAGCTGCCCGCGGCCCCCCCTCTCTCTATCAGCCGCCCCCCCCCCCCCTCCTTAGGTCTGTCTCTCTCATCTCCCTGTCAGCTGCCCGCGGCCCCCCCTCTCTCTATCAGCCGCCCCCCCCTCCTTAGGTCTGTCTCTCTCATCTCCCTGTCAGCTGCCCGTGGCCCCCCCTCTCTCTATCAGCCCCCCCCTCCTTAGGTCTGTCTCTCTCATCTCCCTGTCAGCTGCCCGCGGCCCCCCTCTCTCTATCAGCCGCCCCCCCTCCTTAGGTCTGTCTCTCATCTCCCTGTCAGCTGCCCGCGGCCCCCCTCTCTCTATCAGCCCCCCCCTCCTTAGGTCTGTCTCTCTCATCTCCCTGTCAGCTGCCCGCGGCCCCCCCTCTCTCTATCAGCCGCCCCCCCCCTCCTTAGGTCTGTCTCTCATCTTCCTGTCAGCTGCCCGCGGCCCCCCCTCTCTCTATCAGCCGCCCCCCCCTCCTTAGGTCTGTCTCTCATCTCCCTGTCAGCTGCCCGCGGCCCCCCCTCTCTCTATCAGCTGCCCCACCCCCCTCCTTAGGTCTGTCTCTCTCTTCTCCCTGTCAGCTGCCCGCGGCCCCCCTCTCTCTATCAGCCGCCCCCCCTCCTTAGGTCTGTCTCTCTCATCTCCCTGTCAGCTGCCCGCGGCCCCCCCTCTCTCTATCAGCCGCCCCCCCCCCCTCCTTAGGTCTGTCTCTCTCATCTCCCTGTCAGCTGCCCGCGGCCCCCCCTCTCTCTATCAGCCCCCCCTCCTTAGGTCTGTCTCTCTCATCTCCCTGTCAGCTGCCCACGGCCCCCCCTCTCTCTATCAGCCGCCCCCCCCCTCCTTAGGTCTGTCTCTCATCTCCCCTGTCAGCTGCCCACGACCCCCCCTCTCTCTATCAGCCGCCCCCCTCCTTAGGTCTGTCTCTCTCATCTCCCTGTCAGCTGCCCGCGGCCCCCCTCTCTCTATCAGCCCCCCCCTCCTGAGGTCTGTCTCTCTCATCTCCCTGTCAGCTGCCCGCGGCCCCCCCTCTCTCTATCAGCCGCCCCCCCCCCCTCCTGAGGTCTGTCTCTCTCATCTCCCTGTCAGCTGCCCGCGGCCACCCCTCTCTCTATCAGCCGCCCCCCCCCCCCTCCTGAGGTCTGTCTCTCTCATCTCCCTGTCAGCTGCCCGCGGCCCCCCCTCTCTCTATCAGCCGCCCCCCCCTCCTTAGGTCTGTCTCTCATCTCCCTGTCAGCTGCCCGCGGCCCCCCCTCTCTCTATCAGCCGCCCCCCTCCTTAGGTCTGTCTCTCATCTCCCTGTCAGCTGCCCGCGGCCCCCCCTCTCTCTATCAGCCGCCCCCCCTCCTTAGGTCTGTCTCTCATCTCCCTGTCAGCTGCCCGCGGCCCCCCCTCTCTCTATCAGCCGCTCCCCCCTCCTTAGGTCTGTTTCTCTTATCTCCCTGTCAGCTGCCCACGGCCCCCCCTCTCTCTATCAGCCGCCCCCCCCTCCTGAGGTCTGTCTCTCTCATCTCCCTGTCAGCTGCCCGCGGCCCCCCCTCTCTATCAGCCGCCCCCCCTCCTGAGGTCTGTCTCTCTCATCTCCCTGTCAGCTGCCCGCGGCCCCCCTCTCTCTATCAGCCGCCCCCCCTCCTGAGGTCTGTCTCTCTCATCTCCCTGTCAGCTGCCCGCGGCCCCCCTCTCTCTATCAGCCGCCCCCCCTTTTGAGGTCTGTCTCTCTCATCTCCCTGTCAGCCGCCCACTGCCCCCCTCCTCTCTATCAGCCGCCCTCCTCCTTAGGTCTGTCTCTCTCATCTCCCTGTCAGCTGCCCATGGCCCCCCCTCCTCTCTATCAGCCACCCCCTCTTCTGAGGTCCGTCTCTCTCATCTGCTCTGTCAGCCGCCCCCCCCTTCCTCTCTATCAGCCCCCCTTCCTCTCTATCAGCCACCCTTCCTCCTCTCTATCAGCCGCCCCCTCCTGAGGTCCGTCTCTCTCATCTGCCCTGTCAGCCACCCGCGGCCCCCCTCCTCTCTATCAGCCACCCCCCTCCTCGCCCCCCCTCCTGAGGTCCGTCTCTCTCATCTGCTCTGTCAGCCGCCCCCTCCTCTCTATCAGCCCCCTTTCCTCTCTATCAGCCGCCCCCCTCTTCCTCTCTATCAGCCGCCCCTCCTCCTCTCTGTCAGACCCCCCTCCTCCTCTCTGTCAGACCCCCCTCCTCCTCTCTGTCAGACCCCCTCCTCCTCTCTGTCAGACGTGTGGCAGGTGACGTCATGGCAAGGGACAATCCGCTACGTGTAGCAGGTGATGTCGTGGCAAGTGACAATCTGCAATGTGTGGCATCGTGGCAAGTAGGGATGAGCTTCGTGTTCGAGTCGAACATACGTTCGACTCGAACATCGGCTGTTCGATCGTTCGACGAAGATCGAACGATTTGGGCCGTTCGCGCCAAATTCGAGTGACGCGAACGGCCCACAATGCACTACGCCATCGCAGTGTCATCCAGGCGCTGTGATTGGCCAAGCATGCACTGTGACCCCGCATGCTTGGCCAATCACAGCGCCGGCAGCGAGGAGAGCAATGATTGGCCACAGGCAGGATGCCTGTGGCCAATTATTGCTGAGGGTGTTTAGTACACGCCCCACACTATAAAAGGCCGCCAGCACGGCGGCCTAGTGTAGTGTGTTCCGGAGCAGGGAAAGACAAGCATAGGCAGGGACAGTGACATTTATTTCTTTCTTGCTTAACCTGGATTCCTTTAGTTTAGGGAAAGAGAAGGATAGGTAGGGAGAGTGTCAGTGTGTTTTACTGTGCGAGTCCTTGTTTCTAGGGACAAAGAAGGAAAGTGAGGGGATTTCTCCTTGTGCTATAGTGTGCTTTAAAAAAACATTTTTTCTAGGGACAGAAAACTGTAGGTAGGGAGAGTGTCAGTTTCTTTCACTGTGCCAGTCCTTGTTTCTAGGGACAAAGAAGGAAAGTGAGGGGATTTCTCCTTGTGCTATAGTGTGCTTTAAAAAAACATTTTTTCTAGGGACAGAAAACTGTAGGTAGGGAGAGTGTCAGTTTCTTTCACTGTGCCAGTCCTTGTTTCTAGGGACAAAGAAGGAAAGTGAGGGGATTTCTCCTTGTGCTATAGTGTGCTTTAAAAAAACATTTTTTCTAGGGACAGAAAACTGTAGGTAGGGAGAGTGTCAGTTTCTTTCACTGTGCCAGTCCTTGTTTCTAGGGACAAAGAAGGAAAGTGAGGGGATTTCTCCTTGTGCTATAGTGTGCTTTAAAAAAACATTTTTTCTAGGGACAGAAAACTGTAGGTAGGGAGAGTGTCAGTTTCTTTCACTGTGCCAGTCCTTGTTTCTAGGGACAAAGAAGGAAAGTGAGGGGATTTCTCCTTGTGCTATAGTGTGCTTTAAAAAAACATTTTTTCTAGGGACAGAAAACTGTAGGTAGGGAGAGTGTCAGTTTCTTTCACTGTGCCAGTCCTTGTTTATAGGGACAAAGAAGGAAAGTGAGGGGATTTCTCCTTGTGCTATAGTGTGCTTTAAAAAAACATTTTTTCTAGGGACAGAAAACTGTAGGTAGGGAGAGTGTCAGTTTCTTTCACTGTGCCAGTCCTTGTTTCTAGGGACAAAGAAGGAAAGTGAGGGGATTTCTCCTTGTGCTATAGTGTGCTTTAAAAAAACATTTTTTCTAGGGACAGAAAACTGTAGGTAGGGAGAGTGTCAGTTTCTTTCACTGTGCCAGTCCTTGTTTCTAGGGACAAAGAAGGAAAGTGAGGGGATTTCTCCTTGTGCTATAGTGTGCTTTAAAAAAACATTTTTTCTAGGGACAGAAAACTGTAGGTAGGGAGAGTGTCAGTTTCTTTCACTGTGCCAGTCCTTGTTTCTAGGGACAAAGAAGGAAAGTGAGGGGATTTCTCCTTGTGCTATAGTGTGCTTTAAAAAAACATTTTTTCTAGGGACAGAAAACTGTAGGTAGGGAGAGTGTCAGTTTCTTTCACTGTGCCAGTCCTTGTTTCTAGGGACAAAGAAGGAAAGTGAGGGGATTTCTCCTTGTGCTATAGTGTGCTTTAAAAAAACATTTTTTCTAGGGACAGAAAACTGTAGGTAGGGAGAGTGTCAGTTTCTTTCACTGTGCCAGTCCTTGTTTCTAGGGACAAAGAAGGAAAGTGAGGGGATTTCTCCTTGTGCTATAGTGTGCTTTAAAAAAACATTTTTTCTAGGGACAGAAAACTGTAGGTAGGGAGAGTGTCAGTTTCTTTCACTGTGCCAGTCCTTGTTTCTAGGGACAAAGAAGGAAAGTGAGGGGATTTCTCCTTGTGCTATAGTGTGCTTTAAAAAAACATTTTTTCTAGGGACAGAAAACTGTAGGTAGGGAGAGTGTCAGTTTCTTTCACTGTGCCAGTCCTTGTTTCTAGGGACAAAGAAGGAAAGTGAGGGGATTTCTCCTTGTGCTATAGTGTGCTTTAAAAAAACATTTTTTCTAGGGACAGAAAACTGTAGGTAGGGAGAGTGTCAGTTTCTTTCACTGTGCCAGTCCTTGTTTCTAGGGACAAAGAAGGAAAGTGAGGGGATTTCTCCTTGTGCTATAGTGTGCTTTAAAAAAACATTTTTTCTAGGGACAGAAAACTGTAGGTAGGGAGAGTGTCAGTTTCTTTCACTGTGCCAGTCCTTGTTTCTAGGGACAAAGAAGGAAAGTGAGGGGATTTCTCCTTGTGCTATAGTGTGCTTTAAAAAAACATTTTTTCTAGGGACAGAAAACTGTAGGTAGGGAGAGTGTCAGTTTCTTTCACTGTGCCAGTCCTTGTTTCTAGGGACAAAGAAGGAAAGTGAGGGGATTTCTCCTTGTGCTATAGTGTGCTTTAAAAAAACATTTTTTCTAGGGACAGAAAACTGTAGGTAGGGAGAGTGTCAGTTTATTTCACTGTGCCAGTCCTTGTTTCTAGGGACAAAGAAGGAAAGTGAGGGGATTTCTCCTTGTGCTATAGTGTGCTTTAAAAAAACATTTTTTCTAGGGACAGAAAACTGTAGGTAGGGAGAGTGTCAGTTTCTTTCACTGTGCCAGTCCTTGTTTCTAGGGACAAAGAAGGAAAGTGAGGGGATTTCTCCTTGTGCTATAGTGTGCTTTAAAAAAACATTTTTTCTAGGGACAGAAAACTGTAGGTAGGGAGAGTGTCAGTTTCTTTCACTGTGCCAGTCCTTGTTTCTAGGGACAAAGAAGGAAAGTGAGGGGATTTCTCCTTGTGCTATAGTGTGCTTTAAAAAAACATTTTTTCTAGGGACAGAAAACTGTAGGTAGGGAGAGTGTCAGTTTCTTTCACTGTGCCAGTCCTTGTTTCTAGGGACAAAGAAGGAAAGTGAGGGGATTTCTCCTTGTGCTATAGTGTGCTTTAAAAAAACATTTTTTCTAGGGACAGAAAACTGTAGGTAGGGAGAGTGTCAGTTTCTTTCACTGTGCCAGTCCTTGTTTCTAGGGACAAAGAAGGAAAGTGAGGGGATTTCTCCTTGTGCTATAGTGTGCTTTAAAAAAACATTTTTTCTAGGGACAGAAAACTGTAGGTAGGGAGAGTGTCAGTTTCTTTCACTGTGCCAGTCCTTGTTTCTAGGGACAAAGAAGGAAAGTGAGGGGATTTCTCCTTGTGCTATAGTGTGCTTTAAAAAAACATTTTTTCTAGGGACAGAAAACTGTAGGTAGGGAGAGTGTCAGTTTCTTTCACTGTGCCAGTCCTTGTTTCTAGGGACAAAGAAGGAAAGTGAGGGGATTTCTCCTTGTGCTATAGTGTGCTTTAAAAAAACATTTTTTCTAGGGACAGAAAACTGTAGGTAGGGAGAGTGTCAGTTTCTTTCACTGTGCCAGTCCTTGTTTCTAGGGACAAAGAAGGAAAGTGAGGGGATTTCTCCTTGTGCTATAGTGTGCTTTAAAAAAACATTTTTTCTAGGGACAGAAAACTGTAGGTAGGGAGAGTGTCAGTTTCTTTCACTGTGCCAGTCCTTGTTTCTAGGGACAAAGAAGGAAAGTGAGGGGATTTCTCCTTGTGCTATAGTGTGCCAAAGCATTCCTCATCAACCATCTTTGAAATCCTTGTTTTTTGGACAGTCAGGGAAATTGTCGTTGTGCTATTCTGTGCAAAAGCAATAATCCTCAACCATATTTAGAAATCCTTAAGTAAAGGGACAGAGAAGGACACCTGAAGGTAGCCCTTATTGCCTTTTTCCCATCTCCCTGCAGGCCATCTATTAGAATGTCTGGAAGGCAAACAAGGAGAGGCAGACAGTCAGGAGGCAATAAAAGAGGGCAAGCAGGCTCTCTGTCTGGGGGCAACAGTGCTGGTCGTGGACGTGGTGCATTGTCATCAGCACATGGCCATGGGACACGCTTGTCCTTCTTTTCGGCAGCTGGACATGTTGAGCCACATCATGCCGAAGACTTGGTAGAGTGGATGACCAAGCCCTCCTTCTCCTCCTCATCCTCTCTCACCCAGGCTCAGGGTACTGGCAAAGCAGCTGCCAAAGCGTCCTCTTCCCTGGTATCAATGTCAGACTCATCATCAGTCACTCCTTCCCTAGACCCACCATGTCCTCCTCCTGAGGAGTCCCCCGAACTGTTTGAGCACAGTGTTGGATACATGCTCCAGGAGGATGCCCAGCGTTTCGAAGGGTCTGATGATGAAACCCAGCTACAGGAAGGCAGTAGCGTGAGAGCAGACAGAGGGGATGCTCAAGAAGGACACCAATCTGGCAGTCATGTTCCAGCAGCTGCAGCATACTGCCAGATTGGCTCCAGTGATGAGGAGGGAGGGGATGATGAGGTCACTGACTCCACGTGGGTGCCTAATAGGAGAGAGGAGGAGGAGGAGGATGAGGAGGAGGCACATCTCCAACGAGGCAGGATGCCCTTTGGTGGCCAGCGTAAGGGCAGTACACCGACGGAATCACACCGCAGAGCTCCGCCTGTGCAGGGCGCTGCCTCTGCCCGTCATTCAAAAAGTTCCTTGGTGTGGGCCTTTTTTGAGGCTAGTGCATCAGATCGCACAGCTGCTGTTTGCAACATATGTCTCAAGCGTATATCGCGTGGCCAAAACATCAGCCGCTTGGGTACCACATGCCTGACCAGACATATGTTGACCTGCCATGCAGCTTGTTGGCAAGCCTACCTCAAAGACCCACACCAAAGAACAAAGCGGACCTCTCCTTGCACCGCATCAGCTGGGATCTCCAACCCCACTATAACTTCAGTCCTCTCTGAAACATGCACTGAGAGGAATGAAGGTGTAGAATTAGGTGTGTCACAGCCAAGTACTTGCGGCCACTCTGCTAGCAGTACACCGACGTCCGATTCTAGCAGGCAAATTTCCCTGCCCCAGCTGCTGGACCGTCGAAAGAAGTTCACTCCCAGCCATCCACATGCCCAGCGGTTGAATGCTAGCTTGGCTAAATTGCTAGCGCTTCAACTGCTGCCTTTTCAGTTGGTAGACTCGGCCCCCTTCCGTGAGTTTGTGCAATGTGCGGTTCCTCAGTGGCAGGTTCCCAAACGCCACTTTTTCTCACGGAAGGCTATTCCGGCTCTCTACCGGCATGTGGAATGCAATGTCTTGGCCTCGCTGGACAGGGCGGTCAGCGGTAAGGTGCATATTACCGCTGACTCATGGTCCAGCAGGCATGGACAGGGACGTTACCTTTCTTTCACGGCCCATTGGGTCACTCTTTTGGCAGCTGGGAAGGATGCAGGACAAGGTGCAGTAGTGTTGGAGGTTGTTCCACCGCCACGCCTCCAAAATGCTACTACTGGTTGTGACACACCTCTCTCCTCCACCCCCTCCTCTTCTTCTTCCTCCATGGCCTCTTCCTGTGGTTTGTCCTATGAACCAGCGGTGCTCCGTAGCCGTTCACGGGGCTACGCAAGTACGCAGGCAAAAAGATGCCATGCCGTGCTTGCGCTGGTGTGTTTGGGGGACAGAAGCCACACTGGGGCAGAGGTCCTGTCTGCTCTGCAGGGCCAGGCCGAGAGGTGGTTGACGCCACGCCAGCTTAAGCCAGGAATGGTGGTTTGCGACAATGGCACCAACCTCCTCTCCGCCCTCCGACAGGGACAACTGACCCATGTGCCCTGTGTGGCTCACGTCCTTAACCTGGTGGTGCAGCGGTTCTTGGGCAGGTACCCGGGCTTACAGGATGTCCTGAGGCAGGCCAGAAAAGTCTGTGTGCATTTCCGCAGATCTTATAATGCCAGTGCTCGCCTGGCTGAGCTGCAAAAGGAGTTGAACCTGCCCAAGAACCGCCTTATATGTGACATGCCCACCAGGTGGAACTCAACGTTGGCCATGCTGCAGCGGCTGCACACGCAGCAGAGGGCCATCAATGAGTACCTGTGCGACTACGGCACCAGGACAGGGTCAGGGGAGCTTGGTTTTTTTTCTCCACGCCAGTGGGGCATGATCAGGGATGCATGCACTGTCCTGGCACCATTTGAGGAGGCCACGAGGATGGTGAGCAGTGACAGTGCATGCATCAGTGACACTGTACCTCTTGTCCACCTGTTGGAGCACACGCTGCGTGGAATAATGGACAGGGCACTTGAGGCAGAACAGAGGCAGGAAGAGGAGGACTTCCTTGCCTCTCAAGGCCCCCTTTACCCAGACAGTGTTCCTTCTGTCCCACCCATCGCACAGGAAGAGGAAGAGGAGGAGGAGGAGGATTGTGTCAGCATGGAGGTGGAGGCTGGCACTCAGCATCATCAGCAGCAGTCTTTTAGGGATGATTTACAGTCCCAAGAAACCAGTGGACTTGTACGTGGCTGGGAGGAGGTGGCTGCGGATCATGTCGTCCTTAGTGACCCAGAGGACTCCGGAGCGAATGCCTCAGCAAACCTACGCTGCATGGCCTCCCTGATCCTGCAAAGTCTGCGGAAGGATCCTCGTATTCTTCGGATCAAGGAGAGGGACCATTACTGGCTGGCCACTCTCCTTGATCCACGGTACAAGGGTAAGGTTGCGGACCTTATGTTACCTTCGCAGAGGGAGCAGAGGATGAGACAACTCCGGGAGGCCTTGCAGAAAGGTCTGTGCAACGCGTTCCCAGAGACTGGGAGGTTACAAACTCCTGGTCCTGGACAACGAGTTGCTGAGGCTTCGGCCAGTCAAAGAAGGAGCGGTGGGGAAGGTGGCCGTCTGACCGATGCGTTCAGACAATTCTTTCGTCCGCAGCCCCAAAGTATGATCGGTTCCAGCAACCATCGCCAGCGTCTGATAAACATGGTGCAGGAATATCTAGGGGCAAGGTCAGACTTGGACACCTTCCCCACCGAAAATCCTCTGGCTTACTGGGTCTTGAGGATGGATCACTGGCCAGAGCTTGCACAGTATGCAATTGAGCTACTGGCCTGTCCTGCATCCAGCGTTCTTTCGGAACGCACATTCAGTGCTGCTGGAGGATTTGTCACGGATCACAGGGTGCGCCTGTCCACCGACTCGGTTGATCGACTGACTTTCATCAAGATGAACCAGTCTTGGATCACCATCAGCTACCACACACCTGATGCTGATATAACAGACTAATTGATTTTAACATGTCACATCCCTTCAAGACTGATGCTGATGCTGAGTGCCTGTGCTGTTATGTTGACTGGCTATCCTCCTCCTCCGAGTCCTCAATGATACGATTGATGATGATAGCTTGGAAGATAATTTTTGTTTATGGGTGCCGCCACCAGTGGCTAAGGCCCAATTTTTCAGCCCCTGTTTTACAGGGGCGTGTAATTACAATTTTTTTAGCAATAATTTGCCATAGGGCTCATTGCTGTGCTCCAAGTACAGTATCTGTGAGGGGTTGGAGTGTTGTGCCACCAGTGCCTAAGGCCCAATTTTTCAGCCCCTGTTTAACAGGGGCGTGTCATTACAATTTTTGAAGCAATACTTTGCAACAGGGCTCATTGCTGTGCTCCAAGTACAGTATCTGTGAGGGGTTGTAGTGTTGTGCCACCAGTGCCTAAGGCCCAATTTTTCAGCCCCTGTTTAACAGGGGCGTGTCATTACAATTTTTGAAGCAATACTTTGCAACAGGGCTCATTGCTGTGCTCCAAATACAGTATCTGTGAGGGGTTGTAGTGTTGTGCCACCAGTGCCTAAGGCCCAATTTTTCAGCCCCTGTTCAACAGGGGCATGCAATTACAATTCTTGATGTAATAATTCACAGCAGGGCCCATTGCTGCACCCACCAAGAGTAACTCTGAGGGCTTACAGTGTTGTGGCAACGCCACCACCACCACCACCACCACCACGAAAGGCCCAATTTTTCAGCCCCTGTTCAACAGGGGCATGCAATTACAATTCTTGATGTAATAATTCACAGCAGGGCCCATTGCTGCACCCACCAAGAGTAACTCTGAGGGCTTACAGTGTTGTGGCAACGCCACCACCACCACCACCACGAAAGGCCCAATTTTTCAGCCCCTGTTCAAAAGGGGCATGTAATTACAATTCTTGATCTAATAATTCACAGCAGGGCCCATTGCTGCACCCACCAAGAGTAACTCTGAGGGCTTACAGTGTTGTGGCAACGCCACCACCACCACCACCACGAAAGGCCCAATTTTTCAGCCCCTGTTCAAAAGGGGCATGTAATTACAATTCTTGATCTAATAATTCACAGCAGGGCCCATTGCTGCACCCACCAAGAGTAACTCTGAGGGCTTACAGTGTTGTGGCAACACCACCACCACCACCACCACCACGAAAGGCCCAATTTTTCAGCCCCTGTTCAACAGGGGCATGCAATTACAATTCTTGATCTAATAATTCACAGCAGGGCCCATTGCTGCACCCACCAAGAGTAACTGTCAGGGCTTACAGTGTTGTGGCACCAGCACCACCATCAAAGCCCCAATTTTTACTACCACTGTTCAACAATTATATGTAATTAAAATTCCTGATATAATAGTTGACAGCAGGGCGTTCCAGCACCAACCAAGAGTAACTGTGAGTGCTTACAGTGTTGTGCCAACACCAACAACTAAGGGGCCTATTTCTGCAGAGTATATACGGCAGGTCCCTACTTTCAAACATCCAACTTACAAACGACTCCTACTTGCAAACGCAAGAAGACAACAGGAAGTGAGAGGAAATCTACCCCTAGGAAGGAAAATTCTCTCCTGTAAGAATAAATATGGGAGAAAGGTGTCTCCTCTGTACTGATGCTTTATCAGCAATCCTTGTTTCAAGAAAAACACCACATTTCAAAAACAGTTGACATTGGGACGGAAAGTGAGGTGAAATGTTCTGAACAGGGGCACAGACAGCAAAACAAATGTTACAGGGGTGATAACCCTTACCTATGTTTTCCAAAAAGTTTAAAAATAGATTTTTGGGCTGGAGCTACACTTCAACAATGTACCTGTTCAAAATTACAAACAGATTCTACATAAGAACAAACCTACAGTCCCTGTCTTGTATGCACCGCCTGTATACGGCTGTTCAGAGTATATAGGGCCTTTTTTATTTTATGTGCGGGGTTCCCCTTAATATCCATACAAGACCCAAAGGGGCTGGTAATGGGCTGGGGTAGGGGGGGGGTCATGGGGTAGCTATGCCATTTTTCTTAAAGATTTTCATCCATATTACCGGGACCAGACATTACATTAAAGCCGCAAGCAGTTTTAAATGGCTTTTTTTTCCTTTAGAAGTGTCATTTTGTGCAGGGACAGTTCTAAACACGGGAAACACGTGGCACTTCACAGGCATACTTTAGACACCCCCCAGGTACGATATTTAAAGGAATATTTTACTTTTTTTTTTCACTTTATGCATCATTAAAATGACTGCTCCTGAAAAACGACCGTTTTTAAAACTTCTTTTTGCATTGATACATGTCCCCTGGTGCAGAACCCGGGTTCCCAAACCCTTTTTAGGACAATAACATGCATAATAGTTGTTATAATTAGCACTTTAGAATTCGAACGTTCGCATCCATTGTATTTAATAGGGTTCTAATGTTCGTACGAACTTTCGGTCCGTTCGCGGGTTCTGGTGCGAACCGAACCCGGGGGTGTTCGGCTCATCACTAGTGGCAAGTGACCAGCCGCAATTTGTGGCAGATGGCATTGTGGCAAGTGACAATTCGCAACAAGTGACAATCTGCATCTGGTGGCAGGTGACGCCGCAAGTGACACACTCGGGGCTCCCACTTATTCTGCATTATGGTGAGTTGAACTATTTTATTTTATATAACAATAGAAATAATGCACTTCAATCATTTTTTGCGATTCGGCACGGCATCGATTTAACTGATTATTGCGCGGTCATGTGACGTTGTACCTAAACAAATAGAGCTTTCTTTTGGTGGTATTTGATAACTTCTGCGGTTTTTATTTTTTGTGCTATAAACAAAAATAGCGACAACTTTGAAAATTGTTTTTTATTTTAACTTTTGCTATAATAAACATCCAAAAAAATAAAATTTTCTTCATCAGTTTAGGTCGATATGTATTCTTCTACATATGTTTGGTAAAAAAAAAAAACGCAATAAGTGTATATTGATTAGTTTGCACAAAAGTTATTGCGTCTACCAAATAGAGGATAGATTTATGGCATTTTTATTATTATTATATATTTTTTTACTAGTAATGGCGGTGATCTGCGATTTTTAGCGAAACTGTGACATTGCGGTGGACAGATTGGACACTTGACACTTTTTTGGGACCAGTGACATTTATACAGCGATCTGTGCTATAAAAATGCACTGATTACTGTGTAAATGTCACTGTCAGGAAAGGGGTTAAATGTGTTCCCTGGGAGGTGTTTCTAACTGGGGGAATGGGGACTGACTGGAGGAGGAGAGAGATCTCTGTTCCTAATCACTAGGAACAGCAGATCTGTCTCTCCTCCCCTGTCAGAATGGGGATCTGTCTGTTTACATTGACAGATCCCCGTTCTGGCTCTATGGAGCGATCGCGGGTGGTCAGCTGACATCTCGGCCAACGGCCACGCACAGGTCCTTTTATACTCCTATATACATGTATAGAGCCATGACAGGTCCATTTTGGTTATCATGATATAAAATAATGAATATGGGGGCATTTTGGTGGGCGTGATTTTTCTTTTGGGGGGGGGGGCAGCATTTCATTCTTGGTACCAGGCAGCACAATGTCTTGGGCCAGCACTGGCAGCCGCTTACTTCTTCTACCGCTGGCTTCATCCATCCCAGAGCAGAAGGCCCCCAGGCCACTGGTTGGGCACCCCTGCTGTACTCCAATGGCCTCCACAGTCACCAGATCTCAGTCCAATAGAGCACCTTTGGGATGTGGTGAAATGGGAGATTCGCATCATGGATGTGCAACTGACATATCTGCAGCAACTGCGTGATGATATCATGTCAATATGGACCAAGAGCTCTGAGGAATGTTTCCAACACCTTGTTGAATCTATGCCATAAAGAATTAAAGCAGTTCTGAAGGCAAAAGTGGGTCCAATCTGGTACTAGCAAGGTGTACCTAATAAAGGGGCCAGTGAGTGTATATTGCATCAACAGTTTTTGCAGAGCTTTACAATATAAATAGTGTATTGACATACTGTGAGATTTAGCTTTGAATGGAGAGTTTTCCAAGTCAACTCAGCAGAACTCATTATAAAGCTTTTAGCCTACTTTTTTTTATCCAAACTTCAAAGTTGCACAGGTCTCTGCCCAAGCCAAGGTTTTTTATCGTAACAATGAACACAATCGTAATTCAGCCTTCTGGAAATTTTGTCTCACAGCTCTGTGTATTCCTCCTTAGGCCCTAAGCACACTGGACATTTAGCCCAGGCACATGGGGATCTGGCATTTAGCTGTGGGTGGAGGGCAGAGGTGCCCCATCCAGCCCCATTGCCGGCAGCCAGTCAAACTGTATGTGAGGCTAACAGCTGCTGCAATTGGACACGGCTCGGAGGTACACCTAGCAGTATGAACATTTAGGGCAGTATGTACCCAGAGATGAAGGCCTGGAATGAAGATTACTTGTGTTCTTAGCATTCACCCCCGGGCACATACAGCCCTAAATGTTAGTATATTACACAACCCCATTCAGCTGCAACAGCTGTAGGCCTATTATACAATTTGAAAGGCTGTTAGAAGTGGGGCAGGATGGGGCACCTGTGCCCTCCACCCAAAGCTAAACACCAGAGCCCAATGCACCTGGGCTAAACATACAGTGTACATGGGGCCTCAAGGGCAATGTTTACCCTGCAGACAAGGGGCCCCAATAGTTTAAAATACACAGTGTTATTTGGAAAAAAAATATGTTTGCTGTAAATGCTTTTTTTGTCACCCCTGAAGCCTGGCTGAAATACCGGTATGTTTTATTTGTTTACAATGTTTACATTTCTATATCCTGCTTCTCTCTTTTTTTTTTTTTTGGTAACATGGACTACAACAAAATGACCACCAAGGCTCCTTCTTTGAGGACAACTAAAGTGAATATCACTTTAGTTGCCTTCAAAGAAGAAAGCTCACCAACCATTTTGTTTTAGCCTATTTCATTCAAATAAGGCAGAATATAGAAATGTAAACATTGAGAGTTTTTTTATCCAGGCTTCATGGGTGACAGAAGAGGCCAATATATATGGCATTTGCATTAAATATTATTTTTACAAACTGCAAGGTATATTTTAAGCTACTGGGGTCCATTTTCATTAGGTTAAAGGTGAACTTAGCCTTTAGGACAGAGGTGCCTCAATTTCAGCCTCTCTGCTTAACTGGTCCATCAGTCACCAGACTGGACCTGCTTACTGCTTACATATAGACCACTCCAAGCATAGCTCAGACACACTGGTCTGTTCAGATGGGGACTACCTCTGTTCCTTAACAATCTAAAACTCTCAGACATCAATCTGGGTTGGCAGCCTGCCTGCATAGGCCAGACAGGCCTGGACACGTGCTCCCTATGTGTCAGGCTGTAAGGTGCTCTCAATCAAAGACTGACTTAGGGCTGCTTCACACTTGTCCAACATACGCTCTGACTTCCAGAGCATAAGTCACATTACATGTCAAAATCAATCATTTCCTATGAGAGCCGTCTTAACTGGTCCGACTTGTGTCAGTCTGACTTTAAAAATGCTCCCTGCACTATGTCCGACTTGGCCACGATTTCAGCCTATTTATTTGAATGTAAGTCGTATCTAAGTTGGATCATTATCTTAACTGATCCAACTTGTGGCATGCGACTTGTGTGCTAAGGATCTTGAGGGGGAACCCCGCACCTTTGGTCTGGTATTGATTTTGAGGGGAAACCTCACACCAATTATTTTTTTTAAAACGTCGTACCAGACCCTTATCCAAGCATGCAGCCTGACAAGTCAGGAAAGAGGGGGGAGGAGAGGGTGAATGAGCAAGTGCCCCCCCTCCTGGACCATACTAGGCCACATGCCCTCAACATGGGGGGAGTAGGTGCTTTGGGGCAGGGGGGCTCTGCACCCCCCACCTCAAAGCACCTTGCCCCCATGTTGATGGAGACAAGGGCCTCTTCCCGACAATCCTGGGTGGTGGTTGTGGGGGTCTGCATGCAGGGGGCTTATTGGAATCTAGAAGCCCCCTTTAACCACTTAAGCCCCGGACCAATATGCAGCATACGGACCAGGCCCCTTTTTGCGATTCGGCACTGCAACGCTTTAACTAACAATTGCGCCGTCATGCGACGTGGCTCCCAAACAAAATTGCCGTCCTTTTTTTCCCACAAATAGAGCTGTCTTTTGGTGGTATTTGATCACCTCTGCGGTTTTTATTTTTTGCGCTATAAACAAAAGTAGAGCGACAATTTAGAAAAAAATTCAATATTTTGTACTTTTTGCTATAATCAATATCCCCAAAAAATATATAAAAATTTATTTTTTTCCTCAGTTTAGGCCGATACGTATTCTTCTACATATTTTTGGTAAAAAAATAGCAATAAGCGTTTATTGATTGGTTTGCGCAAAAGTTATAGCTTTACAAAATAGGGGGTAGTTTTATAGCATTTTTATGAATTTTTATTTTTTTACTAGTAATGGCGGCGATCAGTGATTTTTTTCGTGACTGCGACATTATGGCGGACACATCGGACACTTTTGGCAAATTTTTGGGACCATTTTCACAGCGATCAGTGCTATAAAAATGCACTGGTTACTGTGAAAATGACACTGGCAGTTTAGGAGTTAACCAAGAGGGTGCGCTGTAAGGGTTAAGTGTGCCCTGATGTGTTTTACTTACTGTGGGGGGGGGCGTGGCTTATCGTGTGATTTCACTGATCGTCGTTCCCTATGACAGGGAACAGACGATCAGTGACAGGCTTACTAGGAAGCACGGGGAAAGGTTTGTTTACACTTACCTCTCCCCGTTCTTCCTCTCTGTGACTCGATCGCAGGACACCAGCGACGATCGGGTCCGCTGTTCCCGTGGGGACGGCCACGGAGAAGAGGACCGGGTCACGAGCGCGGCGGCGGCGGCGCGCTCGCGACCCACGACTGGGCTCTTAAAGGGGACGTACCTGTACGCCCATGTGCCCAGCCGTGCCATTCTGCCAGCGTACATCGGCGTGCGGCGGTCCTCAAGCGGTTAACAAGGGGGCCTCCCAAATCATGCCCCCCTATGTAAATGAGTATGAAAAACATTGTACCCCTACCCTTTCACCCAAAAAAAGTGTAGTGTTACAAAAAACAAGAGGCGATTTTGGAAAATGTCCTGTATTAAAAATGAGGAATGTCCCTCGTCGTAGCTCTGTGTCTTTTTCCTCCGGTCTTCTCCCTCCGCTTCTCCTCTTGGTTCTTCTCCCTCCGCTTCTTCTCCAGATTCTTCTCCCTCCACTGATGACTTCTTTCTCCACCAACGGCTTCCACTGTTATGTCAGGTCCGGTGTCTGCCATTTCTTATATAGCTATGGGGCGTAGCCATCCGGGAGACTTCACACGGAGACCCTGCCACCTCGTGTCACAAGGGGGTGGGGTCTCTGTGTAAAGTTCCCTGGATGGCCACACCCCATGGCTATATAAGAAGTGGCAGACACCTGACCTGACATAACAGTAGAATCCAGCATCGGAGGAAGGTTGGTGGAGGAAAAAGTCTTTGGTGGAGAAGAACTGGGAGAAGAATCAAAGGGAGAAGAATCGAAGGGAGAAGAAGCGAAGGGAGAAGACACAGAGCTACAGAGCCCCCCCCTGCCCCTCCCCCTTTCCTGACCTGCCACTCTGCATGCTTGGATGAGGGTCTGGTATGGATTTTGGGGGGGGGGCCCACTGCGTTTTATTTTTTTTCATTTTGGTCAGAAGTCGTATAATTTCCATGTCAGATTAGTGTGAACTTAGCCTAAAGAATACTTTATTTTGTGACCAATACCCACCTATCCCCAATCAGTTTCACACCTGTTCAGGAACCCTTTATTTGCTGAGACAATTTCTTGCCTCCCTATTTGCAGAGTGGCAGACTATGTGCACTTAGCATAATAATGTCCATAGTTATTTGTCATGCCTTGTGTCTGTTATTATGATGTATTCCCTTATTGGCAATGTCACAACTTGTTCTGCAGTATTACGTAATCCAGCTCCCAGACATATAGCGAGAGCAATGTAACATAGAACATGGCCCTAAGTGGAGACTGTAAAGCCCTTTGACAGCTGTTGGAACATGCTGCTAAATCTAAACTAACAACAGCAGTGGATGTACACCGCAGGCTACCTGTGTATCCCAGGGTGCTGGACCTTAAACAGGGACACTGGATAAAATAAAAAAGTAAATGTGAAGTACAAAAGTTAAAAGGATGTAGTGCACTTTAACCGCAAAAAATAAAATTCTGACAATGGACAGAAGTGCAGAATAGCTTACAGCATTTGATATCAAATATTTTTTTTTTCCCCAGAATAAAATATTTGCAGATCATTCTTTCCTGTTCTTTTACACTCTGCTGACAAAAAGAATACTGTGCAAACCTTTACCTGTTTAAAAAATTGGACAACAGATGTGAACTTCTAAGAAGAACTTAAAGGAGATCTTGAAGAAGTTTATATTAGACAATAAAGTATGCTTACAGAAGAGATGCAATACAAACAACAGTACACACAAATGGTAACCACCTCAACCTATAACTGGCCTTTGTAGTAAGGAGCACATGGAAGGACGATGCATGTCAAAAAACAACAATCAAACATTTCCAGCTCACTTACCAGCCAGCCTGCAACAAACCAAATCGACCCTGTCTAACAGTTCACGTTAAGTTTGCACATATTTGCAAATACATGCGTAAGCTGCATCGGCCACATCACTGCACCCCAGTGTACTGCAGTCCTAACTCTATAATTCTGAGATTCTCCTGAGTTGGAGCACATATATAATAATAGATAGATTAAGGGCAGGTATGCCTGGAGGGAGTCCACCCCTACTTAAAGGTACAGGGACACACTGGACTTCCAGCAATAGCACAATGGCAGCGAAGGTATTCATTGAGTTCCCTCACTAATTACCAACAGTACAAGTGAGCTGGGAATTTTTGTTTGTTGTTTTTTGACTTGTATTGCCCTTCCATGTGCTCCTTGCTGCAAAGGCCAGTTATAGTTTGGGGTGGTTGCCATTTATTTGTATTTTTGGTAATTGGTATGTGGGACACACTGAATACCTTTGCTGCCATTGTGCTATTGCTGGGAGTCCAGTGTGTCCCTATACCTTTAAGAAGGGGTGGGCTCCCTCCAGACATACCTGCCCTTAATCTATCCATTATTACATATGTGTTCCAATTCAGGAGACTTTCAAAATTACAGAGTTAGGACTGCAGTACACTAGCATGCCATGATGTGGCCTCTGCAGCTTACACTTATATTTGCAAATGTGTGCAAATTAAAAAACTTGTTTTTAACATGAACTGTTAGACATAGTCAATTGGGTTTGTTGCAGGCTGGCTGGTAAGTGCGCTGGGAATTTGTGTTTGTTGTCTTTTGACATACAATACAAACACATAAATCGCTCATCACTATTAGCACATTATGATAAAGTTATTGTACAAATGACCCTAAAGTCCTTTTCTATGTAATTTTGAGATTTCAATTCACTTGCTGTGCCACCTGGTCATATTTTATGCATAGACAGACAAATTCTCCCTCTGGTGAATGTTTTTATATCAGACAGTGCAATACGCAGTTTTCTAAACAACTGCTGAGAATGTTTTCAGAGAGTGCATTGTGGAGAAAGGTGCTAGAATTCTTTCTGCAGATGTGCATTAAAAGAGAAGTATGGGTTTCCTTTTTTTTTTGCTTACATCTATTATATATGTCAGAAGTGCCCCCATTCTGTTAAAATCGAGATAAATACGTGTGGGAGGTTCTACAGTCTTTCATACAGCATCATCCAGACAATGGTGTGAATATAGAGTCTGGATACACCCCCTTTCCTGTCATTTTGCTTGAGTGATGTCGGCTCTCCTCCCTCTGCTTGTTTCTGAGACTTCACAGAGGTAGCTGCTCCCCCCTCCATTTCCCTCCTCCCTCCTCCCCCTCCCTATCTATCAGCACAGCCACGTCTCTTAGGGGAGTGGGGACAGAGGCAGGGGGTGTGTTTGTGTGTTGGTGGAGATGTTCACACCCCCTGAGAACTTTTCAAACTGAAAATGGACCGTTTTTGCCAGCAGAAGGAAAGTTCATGTGCACATTCTGTAAAAACTAAAAGAGGTAGGAAAAAAAGTAGGGCTGTGGAAATTAACTATTAATTCCTCGATTAATCGATTCATTGTTTTGATCGGTCAAAATTCTTTTGATCGATCAAAATTCTTTTGACCGGTACTCACCTCTCCACCGGCTTCCGGGTCTTCAGGGAGATCCGGTGACGTCACGGACACCGGCGGGGCTTGCCGTGTCCATCTGAAGGGCTCCTTTGCTGTGCCTTCATATCTGCATGCTGGCGGGACCTTACTATCTGCCACACGCAAGGGCTGTTACACTTCCCTCTATCACTTCCCTCTATCAACCTGGGATTCTACAGCCATCCACTGGGAGTTGTGATAGTTCCCTTCATGGGACATCTACATGCCGACGGACTGATGTTAGTTCTCATCTGGATTCAGCAGTGGTATCGTTGTACACATTTTTATACCAGTATCATACTTAGCTACATGTTTTTATGACTGCTTTTGCTACCGTTTGGTATTACTCGCACCATTTTTACAGTTTATATAGCTACATCGATTTTATCTCCAGTGCACTATTTATTTTGTTACCTACTTGAAGACTATAAAAGTTTTAATGCTATTCCCATTGAGCGCTGCCTTTGTGTGTTTTTTGTATCCTGCTATCCATTTTCCAGTGGTTGGTAGCTGCACTGGGAATCGGCCTGCAAGGAGATCAGCTAAAAGTAGTTGGATCTATGTGCATTATAATTAATCGAAATTAGTCGGTTAATCGATTTAAAAAAAAAAACGATTAATCGAACACGAAAATTTTAATCAGTAACAGTCCTAAAGAAAAAAAATAGCTGATATGTGACTAATATGTACTAGTTATTTAACCCATCCCATACTTCTACTTTAAGATATAAAGAGCAATAAAGCGCAATCACAATAATGCAAACCATATATATGTAAGTGCAGTCTATGACTGTTGGTGCAGATAGTGATTTTTGGAGATCTTTTTTTCTCTTACATTCTTACACTTCCAAGTGTGACTACAGCAGTTTTATTACACATGTCAGAAATAGTGTCTGTAAAAAAAGAAATAACTTCACCAATATTAGGTATTTGGTTTGCTTGGGATGCTATTCTATAAAGCAGGGATATGCAATTAGCGGACCTCCAGCTGTTACAAAACTACAAGTTCCATCATGCCTCTGCCTCTGGGTGTCATGCTTGTGGCTGTCAGAGTCCTGCTATGCTCATGGGACTTGTAGTTCTGCAACAGCTGGAGGTCCGCTAATTGCATATCCCTGCTATAAAGTATTCTCACTGTACTATAATGGTATACATATGTTAAGTTATTTGTTATATTCTTAATGTATAACCATAATAGCATTTCTTGCCAATAGAAAATACTAATATATTTCGATGCTTAAACAGTTTTTTGTAAACTTTCATACTTTTCATATGTTCAAAAAAATTTAACATGCGAGTAGTACAGAAAGAGCTGCTACAACACTTCAGTAGATGGTACAATGGTGCCCTCTGGTGAAAATAAAAGAGAAAACATATTTTAGTCTTTTAAGAATTTTGTTTGTGATTTTCATGTTTGTTTGTTTTTTCAAAGTATTTTTTTGACGGATGAACAATTCTATAAAGCAGGGGCATCGCTATGCTCAGGCAAATCTACTGCAATAACGTCACCCACATAGATTATATAAACATATATGGACCTTGATCAGAATTTGATTGAAGGTATCAACATCCCCACTACATAATTTAATGTTATAAATCACAAAATGGGACTTTCAAGATTATTCTCCGATGATATTCTTACTTACAATATCCATGTGAATGTAACATTGCAGGAAAATAATCTTGTCTGAAGGGATTTTATGGATAATAAATGTATTTGATGACAATAGTATATTGTCTATTATTATATTTAGATTGGTCACCTAAATTCCTGAAGAAGATTAAATCTTTTCAACAAAATGCATAGTCGTGTCTGCTCAGCTGGTCTTTTACCATTGTTGTCATTGTTGATAAATTAAGATACTGTGAAATGGTATAACGTAACAATTGTACATTGTATATAGAGTCTAGCAGATGCTGATTGACTTGAGCAGGGAGGTATGCCAAAATGTTTTAGTTCACCCATTAAAGTGGTAGTAAACCTCTGGCTTTTACAAAAAAAAACCTGCAAGGCAAAGTTATAATGTGCTAGTATACATTGCATACTAGCACATTATGTGAAACTTATCCCTTAAACCCCTCAAGCGGCACACTGTCACCGCTGACAGGGCTTCCATCTTCACCAGGTTTTCCTTTTGGGTTGGTGGGCTCCAATCCTTTGATTGGACGAGCCCCAATGATTGTCACTCCTGTGTGGGAGCTGCTGTTCACTGCACAGGACTTTAAAGGAACAGCATGATTAAACATTAAGAAAGTGTGAAACTAGTCAGCTCTAAACCAGAATTTTGTGACTTGCTGTGCTGTATTTGAATTTTTGAAGATTTTACATAATAAAGGCTTTTTATTGGAGTGCTGCTGTCCAGAAGACTTGATCTTTTGTTTTAACAGCACGGGAATGCCGTTCCTTCAGAGCGCATGCGCCGGTGACATCACCAGCGGCTTCACAAGTAAATATCTTCTAAACAGTGAATGTTTAGGAGATATTTACTGTACCTATAGGTAAGCTTTATTATAGGCATACCTAGGTAAAAATCATCCTAGGAGTTTACTCCCACTTTAAAGGATAAGTTCACTTTTTGTAATATGTTACATGTTACACCCATATTCAGGGTGTAACATGTTGGGGATAAAGCACAGGCGCCATGTGCTTTATCCCCAGCTGTTCCAGGAAGTTGCTTCTTACTTTCCATTGGGCTGCCTCTCCACCCTGGTGCACATTGGTATGATTTGACATGTGATTTGACATGTCAAATCGGCGGCATTTTCCGGCAATTAACGGCAATGGCACCGTCCTAACTGGTGTGACATCGCATCTGTGGCGCTGCACCGATTTCAAAAAGTCGTTTCTGTACTACTTTTTGCGATTTCAGGACACGATTTACATTGACATCTGTGCAGAAACCTGCACAGATGTCTCCGAAATCGCGGTCGAAATCGCGACTGAAATCGTGCGAGTTCAGCTGAACTCGCATGGCTTAATTCCCGCAGCCAAGTGTGAACCTGGGCTCCAGGTGCTATTACATGGACTATATGGACTTTAATTAGTCAATTTTAACTTTTTTGAACATTACTATTCCCCTATAATGTCCAACAGGCTGGCGTGCTAGCACTCAGCTTAATGCAAGCGCTGACTTATCTATACAAAATCAGATTTTAGGCATCCCTTGCAACAAAAATTTCATTTTTTGAGAGATACTTTCAATAGCAACCCATCTAAAGGGATGCAGATTTTCTCATTTGTGCCCTTCAGCTCCACACCTGACAGTTAATTATTAAACCCCTCCCATTACACTCACTCAGAACAGAGGCACAGAGAAACACACATTTCTTCAGAATAACAAAAGGAAGGAATCTGCAACAAAGTTTGTTATAATCCTTGCATGTACATAGATCACCCAGAGGGGAATGCTTTTTTCTCAACTAAAGTGGAGTTACACTTTAAATGAATAAAAAAAGACTGAACACACTATGGTATATACAGTATATTTGAAAATCAATCAGTCCTGATGTACTGATGGATCTCATTTCTTGAGGCCCTAAAATGCCAGGAAAGTACAAATACCCCCCAAATAACACCTTTTTTTGGATAGTAGACAGTCTGAGGTATTTAGTAAAAGGTATGGTTTTTTGAAGGTGTAATTATTTGTCAGTTTTTTGGGAAAAAAAATTTTTACTAGATTTTTTTTCACAAACTGTCACCAGAGCAGTACGGCATCATCATATGACTGGCGTGGCAGTGATCAGGGACAATAGTGAGAGCATGTAAAAAAAAAACTTTTTTTACATTTTTTCTTTTTATATACTGTGAATTACAGCAGTACAGTTTTACCATAGTGACACTGTACTACTCTGGAGAAGTGATCTTTTTTTTTTTGCTTTTTATACTATGATGATGGTGATCACTCTTATAAGCAATAATTTTTATGAATGGCATTCATTCATTCCTTGTGTACTATTGTGGAAGCTGTAATTGGCCACAGCTATCACATGGTAGAGAAGCTGTGACCAATCACAATAGTACACTAGGAATGGCTATGAAGGAAAGCCATTTATTAAGTACAACTGTTATGTGACTGCTATGATTGGTAACAGTGATCACATGGTACCAGGGCCAGCTAGGTACAACAATCTGCTGTGTCTGGTGGACACAGCCGCTAACTGTTCATGCCGCAGTGCAGCCCCTAGGGCACACACGAGGTGGGTGACTAGGAGGACATCATATGACGTCCACTTAGGATGGGAAGGCACCACCATTTGTTTATAGGTCAGGCAGGTAAAAATAAAATATAAGACACCTTTTGTGAGTATCTACAGCAAAATACTGCTGGAAAGATTTGATAACATCGCATTTTCCCCTGTCCAAAACGTATAGGTTATCACTATATGGCCACTATAAAGTTACCTTTCAGGGTTTCTGTATTATACAGACAATGCTTTCATGGAAAAATATTCACTATCTTTGTTAGTTTATTATCTATATTCTGGGAAAACTGCAAGTATCACTTTTGTCCTCCAAGGCAATTAAAATTGAAGGCCCATTTACCACTTTCTGGTGTGTTAATACACTTGTTTTAATGTACATTGAGTTAAAACAGCCCATGCACAGCAAAAAGTACCACATTGCACACTGCTGTGTGTTACTGCAATACAACAATGTAAATCCAGCCTCAACCATAACCTGAGAAAACTAGCAGTCATCAAGTTGACTGACTACTAGTCTCCTAAGGAATAGTTGGTCAGCATTGTCTGCAGTGGTCAGTAGGGATGATCGAATCTTATACACAAATCCTTTAACTTACAGGTTTGATGAATGAGTTAAAGCTGCATGTGGTATTATGGAACAGCCTCAAAAAGGAGGAGGGGAAGAGGACAAATTAGTAATATTGGCAGGTAACTTGTCTGCTCTGGGCTTGGCAGGATGTAGGAGTAGAAGTTTTTTTCAGCCAGTCGACTATCTGCGGGGCATGCTGTGACTGTATTGGTCAACCAAGTTGGGGAAAAAGGACAACACATCCCACCTTCACTTTGTGCTGCCCTACTATCACTATGACTATATACTATCACCGGACTGCAGGAGGCATCCCACTTCTGCCAGCCAATTGTGACGGACCCCCGTACTCAAAATTAGTCCAAGACCCCTTAGCTTTCCCATTCACTAGTCGTAGCTCAGTGTAGGGTAAAACCTCAGACAGTTCATTAGAACCAGAATACAAGTCTTATATACAGTTAAAGAGGAGGTTCCTACCTCCTGCTCATATTACTTTAACAATACACCTGTAACCAGAAACATAAATTAACATGAGCTAATTAACTAATCCCTTAAAGCAGCTGATGTGACTCCCTAACTACAATACACATCATCATACATATCAACACAGAACTCCTTCATACATTGCAGGGTTAATTAGCACAAACAACAATGGGTGAAAGACTCTTAGAAGCCATACTAGACTAATTTACATTATAGCAGACAACAGACAGACAGGTGGCTGGAGTTGACAACAGCATCTCCTAACAGTATGTGTCCCAACATTATGAATCAGTCACCGTTCCCTCAAATGCCAGGGGCCATGATTGGTAGGCAAGAGGCTAGCATTCAGTCCCCTCCAAAACCCTCTGTCCCCGCTAGGTTTGTCACACAAAATAATTTGTGAAAAAAATATATATATATAAAAAAATATGATGTTACAAAATCCCCCCCCCCACTTGGCTGCTGCAAGCACAGAAAACATGTATGTAGCGGTAGGTTGCTACGAGTTACAAACATCCACCAAATTACCCTGCTACCAGACCCCCATATATCACCTCTGAGACAATGAGCAGTCATTTGCGTAGTTTTGTTGCGTTTATTGCGGAATACAACTTGGTTGGGGTAAAGGAAGATATGGGATGCCCATAGCACTTATTGGATTTCCATAGAACATTGGTTAGTAGAATTAGCCCTGAAAATGATGCCCTTCTAACATTCACAGTCTCTTCCCCTGCATTACTTCACTGCAGACTATTGCTCCTCCTCTTCTTCTGCACTGGTTCCTGCAGAGTATCACTACCTTGAATTTCTCTTGTATAAATCCTTTGCTGCAAACTGTTAGATTCCTGTCTCATCACTTCCAGTAAGACAAAAAGGGATCACTCTGAATAACCCCAGCTTGCTGGCTGTACTTTGTTACTGTAATAAAGTCTCTTGAATTGTGTTGCTGGAGCAAATAAAGAAGCCAGAGACATACAATACCTTTCCCCGGTGGCTCAGTAATTTTGGGTAGCTACAGTACACATTCTTTTGGATGGTATTACCTGAGTGTGTTGCTAGGCCAGAGATGCTCGGTACCTCTCCCCTCTGGCCCAGCAATGGCGGCACACGGCAATAAGCGGACTACTGCTCCCAGCCACAGCATTCTGCACTACTCTCAATAATCCTCCTCGTGCTTCTTCCACACTGACCTTCTCCAAAGTGCAAGTCCTGTGTTCCCCGGTCACAGGAGCCTGACACTATCTCCATGGTGAAGATCTTTATTAGGGATGACTCGAACACCCCTGGTTCAGTTTGCAGCAGAACATGCGAACAGGCAAAAAATTTGTTCCAACACACGAACACCATTAAAGTCTATGGGACACGAACATTAAAAATCAAAAGTGCCAATTTTAAGGGTTAATATGCAAGTTATTGTCAGAAAAAGTGTTTGGGGACCCGGGCCCTGCCCCAGGGGACATGTATCAATGCAAAACAAAGTTTTAAAAACTAGCGTTTTTTCTGGAGCAGTGATTTTAATAATACTTAAAGTGAAACAATAAAAGTGAAATATTCCTTTAAATTTCGTACCTGGGGGGTGTCTATAGTATGACTGTAAAGTAGCGCATGTTTCCTGTGTTTATAACAGTCTCTGCACAAAATGACATTTCTAAAGGAAAAAAAGTAATTGAAAACTACTCACTATAATGAATTGTCGGGTCCCGGCAATACAGATCAAAGTCATTAAAAGTCATTGAAAAATAATTTTAAAAAAAGAGTGGGGGTCCCCCTAAATTCCATTACCAGGCCCTTCAGGTCTGGTATGGATATTAAGGGGAACCCTACATCAAATAAAAAAAAATCCATACCAGACCCTTATCTGAGCATGCAACCTGGCAGGCCACAGGAAAAGAGAGGGGGATGAAAGAGCCCCCCCCCCCGCTTGAACCATACCAGGCCACATGCCCTCAACATGGGGAGGATGTCCCCATGTTGATGGCTGGGGACAAGGGCCTCACATGAGCTGCCTGTCACTCAAGCTTCAGGTCCAGCCCCTATTCCAGAACAATCTTCCTGAAACCAGGGGAGGCGTCTCTGAGTCTGAGCACAGGTGATCACACCCACTTCTGCACTGAACACTCCCAGCCCCAGATCAAAACAAGCAGGCCCAGCCTAGAGCACAGGACTGCCTAAATTTGTCTGCACTGATATCCTAAACATAGAAAAATCCTATTCTAGCACCTACCTAAAGGTAGAGGGTGCTACATAAACCCCCCACCAAAATCACAGCTGTCCTCAGCTGTGGAGCAATACATTTGCAAAATACCTCCTGAATCCAAGAGTAAAGGCATCCCATATCAATTAGTTGGATGGGGGAGGGAAAAAGGGACATAACTTAGACGGGGGAAACATTTGTATAAAAGTACAAAATAGCACATGTACACAGTAACCATATACATACATTTGCACACTTTATACATCCTAGCTACAGGTCCCTACAGCTAGTGTTACATACAAGTGGAACCAGAGCACTGCTTCCTTGGAAGGAATACTCCGCCTACCACAGGTCTTCATCTGTTCCAGCGTAGGGGATGGACAGCCGTCACATCCCAAGTTTTCCTAAAAGAAGACACAAACAAACACACAAACTATCTATATACACTAACTGTACATTAACACTTCACCAGGCAGAGGGGGTTATGATCCTCTACATGGTGACAGAAACAAAACACATTCTTTTCAATATTTTCAATGGTAACACATTTTCCCTTGTAATTTTCTTCCTCACTCCAGCCAGAGAGGTATACAGTAAAGGTGCCTCTTGTTGTCACAACCAGACATAGTTGCCCGTGGGCAAATAAACATTCTGTTTGGCTCCTAAGCAAAAGGAGTCCTTCTTAGAAGCAAATAGCAAAGGATTTTGGCAGAGACAGCACACCCTGGTGTCCACAATACTGTTCTTATCAGGCACCCTGGGTGGCAGGCATTGGCTTTACCCTGCAACAATTTTGTCTTTGGGGAAACCCACCCAAACTCTGCTCCAAACTGGCAGTCCTGGTGGACGTTCCTACCTGAGGCTACACAACACAGTAGTCCAAACTACAGGTAAAAGTGTGGATCCGGCAACCTCGTCCGGGTATCCCCCTCCCCTCTGACTGACACTGAGTAGCTCCTAGTGTGCTGACCCGCTTTAACCACTAGGACCTTGTCTCTGTGTATGGCATGCCCAAGTTTCCACTCCTAATAAATGTCTTTGAAACAAACTCAAGTCTCACCCTTGGGCACCCGTTTCGGCTTGGGCACATGCAAGTAGTCCCAGATCAGGTCATTCTCCCACCTCTCCCGGGAGTCCTCAACAATGTCCACGATTCGGGATGGGACATAAGTGTAGTCCAGGCCCCACTCCAAGGCAACCCTCCTTTGCACCTCTCGCTGAAACCGGGAAAACCTGGGCAGCTCCTTAGGCTTCCCCCCGGCCAGGCAGGACACAGGAGTCAGAGGCCTTACTGACCCATTGACGGTAGGTGGGTGCCCTGGTTTGAGTAGTAGAGGGCAGACTTGTGAAGAGTCTGTGGGATTGATCCGGGGTTTTCGCTGGGCGTTGTGGTTTCTCCACTACTTCAGCTGGGGTTCCAGTGGATAGAGAGTCCTCTGTGAACCATGGCTCCTCATCACTGGAAGAAGCCTCCTCCAGGGAAGACCAAGCAAACAAGTTCTCCACGAAACCAAATTTATCCAGCACGCTAGGCGAACTCCAGTCTACGACCCGGCCCCCATTCACCTCATCCAGCTCACCTGAGGGATCCCTCTCCTGCAGCATGGGCTCCTTCCGGATGGGCACAGCAAGGGTCTTACTTGGAGCCAGCTCTTCAGGGAGGAGATCAACCGGAGGCCGCACAATATCACTTGCAACCTCCGGGCTCCTGGCCAGGCCACAGGTCTTTCCGACATCCTCCTCTCCCTCCTTGTCCCGGAACTCAGGGATGGTCAAGCCTGGTGAAAGTTCCTTCACTGCTGTGGTAGGTGACACATGGCCCTCTCCGGCCCTCTGAGTCACCGATGGTTGCGGCATGCACAGTCCTGGTGGCAGGCTTGTAGAATATTACTTAGTCTCTTGCTGCACTGGCCCTAAGCGGGTTAGTGGATCCCCACAGTGTCCGCACCGGGCCCAGGCGCTGACTCCAGACGTAGGTATGTGGCACCTGGGACATGCACAACCGCTCCACTCCTCCAATCACCCCCAGGGCAAGTCCTCTGGTAAGTTCCAGCCGGATGCCAGTGTCGACCAGCACCCGATCCTGCAAATCAGGCGACCACTGCATAGCGGGCGTCCTCCGACCACCCTCCGCCATCTTCATCAGCCTTGTGTCTGGTGCGCAGCACGCTGATCTCCATCACTGTCCTCCGCCGGTCCGTAACTCCGCCCACGCACTTGTTGGCTCGGCGTGCCAGGAACTGTAAGCAGGCTTGAGGACGCGCACACTGTAGCGACACCTGGTGGTAGGCGTCGAACTGCAGACACTGTCCAGGCATGTTAGTTTTAGATGTAAATAATGGTAACAAAGATGAATCCGCCCTTTCTGTGTTCCCACCACTGCGCTTATGAACAAATAGTGATAATCAAATTTGCAAAAGAGTGAAGCAGCTACTTTAAAAAAAATCAAACTGTGAAAAACATATTTTAAAACCCTTAAATTAGTGTAATAAATTATAAGCAGCGCTGTAAACAATGTAAGATGAAATATCCTTTTTCACAGGTATTCAAAAATAATGCTAATCTCCATAAACATCACCATGTGACAAAAGTGAATATGTGCACAAATTCCAAAAAATAAATATATAAATGTGTTTAAATATTAATTGAATATAAATCCATATATCACATCAAATAGGTTTGTGAAAAAATAATGATAATAGCTTCCAATCTTCCACCACACCCGGTGTCAGTGAATCCTCTCCCGTCAGATGCAAAACTCACCAACTCAAATTGCCTTACACTCTCGTGTTCGGCGTGTAAACGTGTACAAAAAGACCTCACTGGTAGGTATAGCAGATAATCCCACTTCCAACTAATTCACTGCCAGAAAGCTCCGCATGTAAATAAAAGAAGTGCTCAAAATAGCGTGATACCGTAAAATCTGTTTAATATCACACTTAAATCTTCAAATATAGCACTCACATGATTCTCAAAAAATAGAGCAATACACTGCACAGCAAACACTCGTTCACAGATGAACCAAAAACCGAGTATATTGGTCGCGGCGGACCCAAGGTGCCCACTGATCGCTCACCACCTCCCAGCTGTTCCTTCCTGGATCTCCACTTCCTTGATACGTCACACGTTCACTTCAGATGGTTGCCGCACAGCCACACCCCGTTTTATCATAAAGACTTAGTCATGGGATTGAATTGAATAGAATTCAATCCCATGACTAAGTCTTTATGACGAAACATGTCGGGGTGTGGCTGTGCGGCAACCATCTGAAGTGAACATGTGACGTATCAAGGAAGCGGAGATCCGGGAAGGAACAGCGGGGAGGTGGCGAGCGATCAGTGGGCACCATGGGTCCGCCGCGACCAATATACTCGGTTTTTGGTTCATCTGTGAACGAGTGTTTGCTGTGCAGTGTATTGCTCTATTTTTTGAGAATCATGTGAGTGCTATATTTGAAGATTTAAGTGTGATATTAAACAGAATTTACGGTATCACGCTATTTTGAGCACTTCTTTTATTTACATGCGGAGCTTTCTGGCAGTGAATTGGTTGGAACTGGGATTATCTGCTATACCTACCAGTGAGGTCTTTTTGTACACGTTTACACGCCGAACACGAGAGTGTAAGGCAATTTGAGTTGGTGAGTTTTGCATCTGACGGGAGAGGATTCACTGACACCGGGTGTGGTGGAAGATTGGAAGCTATTATCATTATTTTTTTTACAAACCTATTTGATGTGATATATGGACTTATATTCAATTACCGTATTTTTCGCTCCATAAGACGCACTTTTTATCCCCCAAAAAACGGGGGGAAATGTGTGTGCGTCTTATGGAGCGAATACTAATCAGGAGAGCCGCTGATAGGGGGATCGTTTAGACGGCAGAACGATGCCCTATGCATCACTCTGCCCCAGCTAGATCCTGTTTCTCTAATGCTTTCAGCTGCTACTGGGAGAGAAACAAAAGGGTATTGTTCTGTATTTAACCCCCACAGGATCGGCATTGATATGTAAATCGCACGGGCATTGTTATGTTAATGAGGTCGGCCGTCGCGATTCATATGCTAATTACGCCCGCACCTCTGCATGCCGCCCACCTAGAAGGTGTGAACAGCATACAGGTGAATATAGGGGGCATGTAGAGGGGATCAAAGAGGGGGGTTTGAGGTGCAGAGGCTGCAGAGTTGAATGGGAAGGAAGGGTTGGAGTGCAGATGTTAGAAGATGAGGGGTTTGGGGGACAGAGGTTAGCAGATGAGTTAGAGGGGCAGAATTGTACTGAGAGGGAGATAAGAATGCAGAGATTAGTAGAGAGATGGGGGAGGGGGTTACTGTAAATACACCATTTACATTACTGGTCAGTGTAAATGTCTAAATATGCAAATACTCCTGTTGTATTGAGGTCATGTAAATGTCTCAGTTAAATTGGGGATCAGTGTAGGGTGCCCCCTTACATTAGTTGTTAGTGTAGAAATATTATTCTGTTATACTTTATTAAATATTTTAGTACACCATTTGGTTCAAGTTTTTTTTATTTTATATTTTCCTCCTCTAAAATCTAGGTGCGTCTTATGGTCAGGTGCGTCTTATGGAGCGAAAAATACGGTAATATTTAAACACATTTATATATATATATTTTTTGGAATTTGTGCACATATTCACTTTTGTCACATGGTGATGTTTATGGACATTAGCATTATTTTTGAATACCTGTGAAAACTGATTTTTTATCTTACATTGTTTACAGCGCTGCTTATATTTTATTACACTAATTTAAGGGTTTTAGAATATGTTAGTTTTAGAAACTGCATCACACTCACAACACTGGAACTGATGGCAGGCAAACTTTGCAGCAGTCACCATTAACACAGGAAAGTCTCCTTGCAATGTCCTACTGTAAGGGAATGACCGTGCAGACCCCGTCAACGACACCCTCTTGTGGCTCTGTTACTAGGGGAAACAGCAGACACCTCACAAGCTCACTCTCCACTGTGTTAGGCAGGATTGATAAAGTGTCTTGCACAAAGTGGTGAAGTCTTCACTTGGAATCAACTGAGGATATATTTTTGTTGCACTTTTTGAAATTTAATAATATCTACATCACGATTATTATTGAGATTATTATTACGATTTGTATGTTTTCGATCACGTATAATTTCAGTGTAGTGCCATTCTTATCAATAGATTAGGTACTATTAACATTGTGAAGGAGGTATATTGTTACACCTAATTTGAATAATGAATTGCGCACATTGTATCTTGCATAATATTGCAGGTCTAATCGTTTATTCATCTGATCAATAGTATTTAATTGTTTAATACATTTTTTGATTATTAGTATATTATTGGTAGCGCTGTACTGTTTTGTTATTTATCAAAAGCAACAAGAAGCTTGTTAGTGGAAGATGACCAGCTTATCCACATAAGAAAAGAGAATACAGCCAAAGGTATGTGGACTTCATTACAAAAGCTGCATGAGCATTCAAGTCTAAACAGCAAACTGTTTTTGCTAAGAAAATTGTAGAAGATGAGACTAGAAGAAGGCCAGCAAATGTGTGATGACGTGAATGCTATGCTAGAGATCATAGAGCAGCTATGTGCCATCAGAGAGGACATCAAAGATAACCATATTGTTGCCCTGTTCCTCTGCAGCCTTCCAGAGACATATACTGCTCTTATTAACTCTTTAGAAACCAGACCTGAGCAGGAGCTGACACTGAAATATGTCAAAGGCAAATTAATCGATGAATATGACAGAAGGAAGGAAAATGCACACCATGATCACAAAGCTCTTAAGATGTACAAAGGCACAAAGCACAACAAAAAAAGCAGAGCCTGTTTTCACTGTAAAAGGACTGGTCACTTTAAAAAGGACTGTTCTATCTGGAAAGCCAAGCAGCGAAAGCTAGCACTATGCACAAAAGAAAGAGTCAAAGCAATCACAAAGGTAACTGAAGACACATCATGGAGTGGCACCTTTAAAGTGACACAGAGCGGCAAGCCATGCGGCTGGTGCATAGACACAGGAGCGACAAGCCACATGACTAGCGATGAGACCTTCTTCACAAACATTGATTACAGTGCAAAAGACAAAGTTTCCTAGCAAAAGGAAAAAGCATTACCTCAGAAGGTAAAGGCCAGGGCTTCCTGAACTGCATTACACCACAAAGAGGCAAGCAGTGTACCCTTGTAAAGAAATTGCTGTTCCAGAACTAGAAGGCATCCTTCCATCAGTGAAAATTCTTGCAAACAACGGTCTCACAGTTAAGTTCCAGGGTGATGAATGCACAATTCACAATAATTGGCCCCGGTGTCACCGCCAGAGGGGTGACACCGGGGCCACCGCTTAACACTGTACTACTTTGCTTATAGCAGAGCGGTGCGAGCAGGGCACTCAGCGGTGCGGGGAGGCTGCCTGTAACACTCCTCAGTCAGGCTAATATCCATGAGTGAGCCGTAGTTGGTGGGTGGAGCTGGGGGTATGGCTGCCTCCTCCACTCCTCCCACAGACTCCTTCACTATGGATGATCCAGCAGCTGAAGAAGATGAGAGGCGAGGACACAGCAGCCCCACCTATCTGCAGGCATGAAGCATACTGTAAGTTACTGCAGTGTTACTACATAGAGTCCTAACTTGTCCTGTACCACCCCAACCTGCCCTGTACCCCCCAACCTGCCCTGTACCACCCCAACCTGCCCTGTAACCCCACAACCTGCCTCTACCCCCACCCTTCCATGTGCCCCCCCAACCTGCCTCTACCCCCCAACCTGCCCTGTACCCCCCAACCTTCCCTGTACCCCCCAACCTGCCCTGTACCACCCTAACCTGCCATATACCACACCAACCTGCCCCGTACCACCCCAACCTGCTCTGTACCACCCCAACCTGCCCTGTACCACTCTACACTGTCCTGTACCACCTCAACATGCCCTATATCACCCAACCTGCCCCATACCACCTCAACATGCCCTATACCACCCCAACCTGCCCAATACCACCTCAACCTGCTCTGTACCACTCTACACTGTCCTGTACCACCTCAACCTGCCCTATACCACCCCAACCTTCCCTATACCACCTCAACCTGCCCTATACCACCCTAACCTGCCCTGTAGCACCCTAACCTTCCATACACCACCCCAACCTGCCCCATACCACCTCAACCTGCCCTGTACCACCTCAACTTGCCCCATACCACCCTAACCTGCCCTATACCACCTCAACCTGCCCTATATCATCTCAACCTGCCCTATACCACCCCAACCTGTCACTATACCACCCTATGCTATCACTTACAGGGGCCGGTTTGGGGTGTGCCCCATGACCATGTGCTGCCTGCAGGGTGTTGGGTAGCCTAGACAGGAGGGGGAGGGGGTGACACCATGTTTTACCGCACCAGATGACACCAACTCTAGTGACGCCACTGTAATAAGTGATTCCTCACAAAAGGAAAACTGGATGATCACCTATACAAGCTCATCACCACAGATCATCAAGCCAATATAGTCTCTAATGATTTACACAGCAAATTTATTCACTTATGGCACAGGCGGCTTGGGCACAGAAGTCCAGAAGCTATTACAGGACATTATAAAGAGAGGCTTATCAGAGGATTTGACAATAATTGCCTTGCAAAGTGCTCATGAAATGCAAGTGCTGTATTGAAGCAAAAGCCAGACGTGCTCCCCTACCCACCCAACTATCCACCCCCTTCATCTCATACACAGTGACGTATGCGGTCCAATGAAAACTCCCACTTTAGATGGGAACAGATATCTACAGACTTTCACAGATTTTTTTCCAGGTATTTTTTTCCAGGTACACAACTACTTATCTGATGAAACACAAGATTATAAAATCAGAGAAACTTCAAGAGTTTGTTGCCATGTTTAGCAACAAATTTCAACAGAAACCAGGAACAATACGCACCGACAATGGAGGAGAATACATAAGCAAAGAAGTGGCCTCATACCTGAAGAGACAAGGAGTACACCAGACAACCGCACCATACACTCCTGAACAAAACGGTGTAGCAGAAAGGAAAAAATAAATTAAAAATCACACTTTTATAGAAATGGCCAGGTGCATGTTGTCGGATGCCAACCTACCTATCAAGTACTGAGGATGAAGCAATCATGACTGCAACCTACCTACAGAACAGACTACCCTTGAGCCATTAAAAGTACTCCATTCAAAATGTGGCATGGATCAAAGCCTAGCATAGGGCTGTAAAACATATGTCTATATTCCAAGTGAAAAGTGACCCAAGCTGAAGAACAGAGTCATAGAGGGCATTCTAGTAGGTTACAGTGAGCAAACTAAGGGTTACAGAATCTTACACCCAAAGACTGACAAAGTGACAATAAGCCGTAGTGTTTATTTTGATGAGAGCCCATCATCAGAAACACCAATCCCTGAAAGCTGTGAAGTGAATATGCCAAACAAACCAGGAGAAAAGGTCGACCAAAGCAGGAATCATAACAAGAAGTGGAACTCACATTACCTAAATCAAGTTCCCCACCACATCGTGCTGAACTGCCTGAAGTCAGAACATCCACTGGGACTACAAAAGGATACCACCCTGCAAGCTGTCATACACTGTCAAAACACACAGCATACTTGAACCAACATCCTGGGAAGACATAGAAAAACTGCCAAAATGTGAAGCCAATAAATGGAGAAAGGCAGCAGAAGAAGAATTAAAGTCACTTCAAGAAAATAAAACCTGGACACTCACAGAGCTCCCTCCTAATCGCAAAACTATAGGAAGTAAGTGGACTTTCAAAGTAAAGTCAGACGCAGAAGGGGATATCCACAAATCCAAATTTGGTGAAGATTACAGTGAAACATTTGCTCCCGTTGTAAAACACTCCACCATCAGAGCGCTTGTTAGCATTGCAGCCAGGAAGGGCATGCAAGTGAAACACCTAGATGAACGAAGGAATGATGAATGGTATTTTTTGAGGGAGCAAGAAAACAAATATCAAATAGCTTATATATAAAAATATTTTTTATTTTAATAACAAAATAAAAAATATAGATAAAAATTGTTTATTGAGAGTACAAGTACTAAACGATACAGTATTACAGGACAGTAGAGTGGATAAACATTTCTGACATGTTTCGCCCATAGATCAGGTTTCTTCAAAGGGGAAATTGTCCAATTAGTAGTACAAGTATTCTAAAAATAGAATAACAAAGAAAAAAACAGACATATTAAAATCAGTGAAAAACAAACATTATTCAGTAACATTGTTATTTACATATGCATGCACATCCCCGATTCCCAGAAGCACAGCCACCTACCTGTCTTTCCTATAGTGAGTCCCACCAGTCTCAACCCCAAGGGGACGATCAACGTGTCCAAAACACCATAGGGTATTGGGCGATCCCAGGGGGAACAAAGAGACCTGCTCTACGATGTATCTATAGATTATGAAGGATATAGATATATAATAATAATAAGTGAACCATAGGAGGAAAAGGGAACCATCCTAACTGACAATTGCAGAAAACAAAAGGTACACTTACAAAAGTTAGTTACATAGTTAGTCAGGTTGAAAAAAGACACAAGTCCATCCAGTTCAACCATAAAAAAAAAATTATAATATCATACAATCCCATATACCCAATTCTATACCCACAGTTGATCCAGAGGAGGGTGAAAAACCCCAGCAGAGCACGCTCCAATTTGCTACAGCAGGGGAAAAAATTCCTTCCTGATCCCCCGAGAGGCAATTGGATATTCCCCGGATCAACTTTACCTATAAATGTTAGTACCCAGTTATATTATGTACATTTAAGAAAAAATCCAGGCCTTTCTTCAAGCAATCTACTGAGCTGGCCAGAACCACCTCTGCAGGGAGTCTATTCCACATTTTCACAGCTCTTACTGTGAAGAAACCTTTCCGTATTTGGAGGTGAAATCTCTTTTCCTCTAGACGTGAAGAGTGCCCCCTTGTCCTTTGTGTTGACCGTAAAGTGAATAACTCAACACCAAATTCACTATATGTACCCCTTATATATTTTTACATGTTGATCATATCCCCCCTTAATCTCCTCTTCTCAAGAGTGAATAAATTCAGTTCCTCTAATCTTTCCTCATAGTTGAGCTCCTCCATGCCTCTTATCAGTTTAGTTGCCCTTCTCTGCACTTTCTCCAGTTCCCCAATATCCTTTTTGAGAACTGGGGCCCAAAACTGAACTGCATATTCCAGATGAGGTCTTACTAATGATTTGTACAGGGGCAAAATGATATCTCTCTCTCCGGAGTCCATACCTCTCTTAATTCAAGAAAGGACTTTGCTCGCTTTGGAAACCGCAGCTTGGCATTGCATGCCATTATTGAGCTTATGATCTACCAAAACCCCCAGATCCTTCTCCACTACGGATCCCCCCAGTTTTTCTCCCCCTAGTATGTATTATGCATTCATATTCTTAGCCCTCAAGTGCATAACTTTACATTTATCAACATTAAACCTCATCTGCCACATAGTCGCCCAATTAGACAGAGCATTGAGTTTGGCTTGTAAATTGGCGACATCCTGTAAGGACGTTATTCCACTGCATAGCTTAGTGTCATCTGCAAAGACAGAAATGTTACTTTTGATCTCAGACCCAATATCATTTAAAAAGATATTAAAAAGTAAGGGTCCCAGCACTGAACCTCGGGGTACACCACTGATAACCTTAGACCATTCAAAGTAAGAATCATTAACCAAGACTCTCTGAATTCTGTCTTTTAGCCAGTTTGCTATCCATTTACAAACTGATATTTCCAAGCCTGTAGACTTTAACTTACACATGAGCCATGTGTGGGGAACTGTATCAAACTCTTTTGCAAAATCCAAGTATACCACATCCACCGCCACCCCTTTGTCCAAGGTTTTACTTACCTCTTCATAAAAAGAAATCAGGTTTGTCTAACAACTTCTGTCTTTCATGAATCCATGCTGTCTGTTGCTTAAAATATTTTTTTCCAGCAAGAACTCATCTATGTGGTCTTTTATTAATCTCTCCACTATCTTCCCAACTATAGAAGTTAAACTAACAGGTCTATAGTTACTTGGTAAAGACTTTGTTCCCTTTTTAAATATAGACACCACATTGGCCCTGCGCCAATCCAGTGGTACTATTCCTGTCATTAATTAGGGATGAGCCGAACACACCCCTGTTCGGTTCGCACCAGAACCTGCGAACAGACCTAAAGTTTGCGCGAACTTTAGAACCCTATTAAAAACAATGGACTCGAACGTTTGAAATCAAAAGTGCTAATTATCAAGGCTAATATGCAAGTTATTGTCCTAAAAAGGATTTGGGGACCCGGGTCCTGCCCCAGGGGACATGTATCAATGCAAAACAAAGTTTTAAAAACGGCCGTTTTTTTGGGAGCAGTGATTTTAATAATGCTTAAAGTGAAACAATAAAAGTGAAATATTCCTTTAAATTTCGTACCTGGGGGGGGGGGGGGTGTATAGTATGCCTGTAAAGCAGCGCTTGTTTCCCGTGCTTAGAACTGTCTCTGCACAAAATGTCATTTCTGAAGGAAAAAAAGTATTTTAAAAGCACTCGCAGCTATAATGAATTGTCGGCTCCCGGCAATACAGAGAAAAGTCATTGATAAAAACAAAAAAAAATGCGTGGGGGTCCCCCCAAATTCAACTACCAGGTCCTTCAGGTCTGGTATGGATTTTTAGGGGAACTCCCCCCCAATTTTTTTTAAAAAATGGCGTGGAGTTCCCACAGACCCTTTATCCGAGCACGCAACCTGGCAGGCTGCAGGAAATAAGGGGGGGACGAAAGAGCGCTCCCCCTCCTGAACCGTACCAAGCCACATGCCCTCAACATGGGGAGGATGCTTTGGGGGTCTGTGACCCCTTAAAGCACCATGTCCCCATGTTGATGGGGACAAGGGCCTCATCCCCACAACCCTTGCCCGGTGGTTGTGGGGGTCTGCGGGCAGGGGGCTTATCGGAATCTGGAAGACCCCTTTAACAAAGGGGACCCCCAGATCCTGGCCCCCTGTGTGAATTGGTAAGGGGTACATTGTACCCCTACCATTTCACAAAGAAAGTGTAAAAGTGTAAAAAATATTTTTTTTAAAAACACACAGACACCGTTGGGAAAAGTCCTTTATTAAAAATAAGAAAATAAAAAACCCATTCCAGCGATGTAATCCAGTGTCCCGCAGCGATCCGATGTTCCAGCGCTGCAGTCTCCACTCCACACGAAACGTCATTGGCTGAGTGGATCTACACTGCGGAGGAAGTTCCCCATCAGGTCCGCTCAGCCAATGACGTAGGTGGGGTCTGAGGTACAAGGGGGCGGGGGCGCCCTCGTATCTCAGACCCCGCCTACGTCTTTGGCTGAGCGGACCTGATGGGGAACTTCCTCTGCAGTGTAAAAAATTTATAGACTCACCCCTTCTCACGTTCCCCATCAGGTCCGCTCAGCCAATGACGTAGGTGTAAGGCTGAGCGGACCTGAAGGGGCGGGTCTATTAATTGAGAAGGGGCGGGTCTATTAATTTTTTACACTGCGGAGGAAGTTCCTCATCAGGTCCGCTCAGCCAATAACGTAGGCGGGGTCTAAGATACGAGGGCGCCCCCGCCCCCTCGTACCTCAGACCCCGCCTACGTCATTGGCTGAGCGGACCTGATGGGGAACTTCCTCCGAAGTGTAGGTCCGCTCAGCCAATGATGTTTCGTGTGGAGTGCAGACTGCAGCGCTGGACATCGGATCGCCGCGGGACACTGGATTACATCTCTGGAATGGGTTTTTTATTTATTTTATTTTTATTATTAATAAAGGACTTTCCCAATGGTGTCTGTGTGTTTTTTTTTTTTTTTAATTACACTTTCTTTGTGAAATGGTAGGGGTACAGTGAACCCCTTACCAATTCACATAGGGGGGAGCGGGATCTGGGGGTCCCCTTTGTTAAAGGGGTCTTCCAGATATCGATAAGCCCCCTGCCCACAGACCCCAACAACCACCGGGCAAGGGTTGTGGGGATGAGGCCCTTGTCCCCATCAACATGGGGACATGGTGCTTTGAGGGGTTTCACTTTAAGCATTATTAAAATCACTGCTCCTGAAAAAACGGCAGTTTTTAAAACGTTTTTTTGCATTGATACATGTCCCCTGGGGCAGGACCCGGGTCCCCAAACACTTTTTATGCCAATAACTTGCATATAAGCCTTTAAAATTAGCACTTTAGATTTCTCCCATAGACTTTTACAGGGTGTTCTGTGGCTTTTCGAATTTGCCGGGAACACCCCAAATTGTTTGCTGTTCGGCGAACATGCTAACAGGAAATGTTCAAGTCGAACATGAGTTCGACTCGAACTCGAAGCTCATCCCTATCATTAATGAGTCCTTAAAAATTTGATACAATGGCTTTGAAATTACAGAGCTCAATTATTTTAGGATCCGTGGGTGTATGCCATCTGGTTCAGATGCTTAATCCACCTTTATTCTGTCTAAATATTTCTGGACCATATCACTTTTGAGCCATTGTGGATTTGGGGCTGTGTCACTTCCACCCCCATTTTGGACATGATCTCCCCCATGTTCCATTATATACACAGAGCTGAAGAAAGTATTTAATAAATTAGCCTTCTCTTTGTCCCCAGTCACCCACTCTAGATTATTTTGTAAAGGGCCTACATGCTCAGACTTGACCTTTTTTCTATTAATATATTTGAAGAATTTTTTGGGGTTTGTCCTACTATCTTTTGCAATCTGACGTTCGTTTTGAATTTTTGCATCCTTGATTTCCTTTTTACATATCCTGTTATATTCTTTGTAACATTTAAATGACACTAGTGTTCCCTCATTTTTATATTTTTTAAAAGCTCTTTTCTTGTAGTTTATAGCTTTTTTAACTTTGGCCGTGAGCCACATAGGTTTTATTTTTAGCCTTTTAAACTTATTGCCCATGGGAATATACTTTGCAGTGAGTTCACAAACAGTCTTTTTGAAGAAATCACATTTCTGTTCTGTGCCCATTGATGCCAATATTCCCTCCCAGTCTAAGTCCTGGAGAGCAGCCCGCATCCTTGGAAAATTTGCTCTCTTGAAATTAAGTGTTTTTATCTGTCCCGTATGTGATTTTTGCTTACAGCTAACATCAAATGAAATCATATTATGGTCACTGCTACCCTGGTGTTCCTTTATCTTAACATTAGTAATACGCTCTGCATAGTTTGAGATTACTAGGTCCACCAGAGCATCATTCCTAGTTGGGGCCTCAATAAACTGGACCATAAAATTGTCCTGCAATAGGTTTATAAAATTTTGCCCTTTAACTGTCCCAGCAGTGCCATTACTCCAGTCAATTTCTGGGTAGTTAAAATCCCCCATTATTATCACCATACCAACCCTTGCAGCCCTTTCCATCTGTGCAAGGAGCAGAGTCTCCACCTCCTCATTAACATTGGGTGGTCTATAAAAAACTCCAATGATTAACTTTGAACTACGCACATCTGTATGCAGTTCCACCCATAATGCTTCAGACTCATCCCACTCTCCATCCACCAGGTCCTCTTTCACACTCGCTTTGAGATCACTTCTCACATAGAGACAGACCCCTCCACCTTTCCTTTTTACCCTGTCTTTCTGAAAGAGTGCATAGCCAGGAATATTAATAGCCCAGTCATGTGAGGAATGAAGCCAAGTTTCAGCAATACCGATTACATCATAGCTCTCCTCATGCACCAGAGCTTCCAACTCACCTATTTTGCTTGGCAGACTTCTGGCATTGGTGAACAAACACTTTAATGCATTAATATATTTTGACCGGTCACATACTATCCTCTTGGGTGTTCCGAGATTGCAACTAGGACTTGCTACTATACTTACCTTGGGTTTATGTTTATTGGTTACCCTACCACTAATGCCCCTAATACTACCCTCTGGAATATGTTCCACGCTGACTCTCACTATCTCTGGACCCTCCCCCCCCATCGCCTAGTTTAAAAACCCCTCTAACTTTTTGGCCATCCTTATTCCCAGCTGATCTGCACCCTCCTCATTTAGGTGAAGTCCGTCCCTTCTATAGTACTGGTTATCAACTGAGAATTCGGCCCAGTCCTCCAAGAACCCAAACCCCTCCTTACTACACCAACTCTTCAGCCACTTGTTCACTTCCCTAATCTCCCTCTGCATTTCTGGTGTGGCTCGATGTACCGGTAGTATTCCTGAGAATACTACCTTGGAGGTCCTGTTCCTCAATTTAGCTCCCACGTCCCTAAAATCGTTCTTTAGGACACTCCATCTGCCTCTGACTTTGTCATTGGTGCCAACGTGCACAATGACAGCTGGGTCTTCCCCAGCCCCTCCCAGTATTCTGTCCACCAGATCCGTGATGTGCCAAACCCGAGCGCCCGGTAGACAACATACAGTTCGGCACTTCAGGTCTTTGTTACTGATTGCCCTCTCTGTCCTTCTAAGAATTGAGTCCCCTACCACCAGAATCTGTCTTTCCTTTTCCTTCGCTTCCCCCCACTGTCACTGGAGGAGTTCTTCCCCCGGCAGCTAGGAGAGTCCTTCAGCTCCAGCAGTGCTGGTCCCTGACTGGTTTCACCAATGTCACTCAATGGAGCATACTTATTGGGATGCTCTAGCCCTGGATCGGCCTCCCTGGCACTTCCCCCTCTATCCTTCCTGACTGTCACCCATCTACTACTTTCTAGTGCCTGCACCTTTTTGTCTCCACCCACCTCTGTGCTGGCCCCTGCCATCACCTGCCAGGTACGTTTCCGTCTCTCCTTTAGTGTGGAGGGTCTTCCCAGTGCTGACAATTGCTTCCCCAGATTCAGAACCTGGGCTTCCAGGAAACAATGTGCTTACATTTTGTACAGCAGTAATCGCCCTCGATCAGATGATCAAGGAACGCATACATGCTGCAAGATGTACACCGAGTCGCCTCCCCACACCCGCCGGGCATCGTACCTATTAATTTAATGAGGATTAGAGATTATACACTGTCCAAATTACCTAACAAGTAGCTTCCTGACACAACTACTCAAGACAATACACAAGTACTCAACAAGACAATACACAGGTACTCGCGGACCTACATGCACGCGCAGACCAGCGGACCCACGTGCACTCGTAGACCAGCGTGCACCCACAATACACAAGTACTAACGATCCACACACTACTCAGAAAACACACGGGGTCACAGCTACTATGACCCCGTTTTAACCCCCTGTTTTAAACTCTTGATTTTAACTCACCACTTAGTCCAGTTCCATTTGAACAGAGTTCCAGCAAACTCAAAGATGAGCAGGCTCAAATGAGTTCTACAGAAATGTATATAAGCCTCAAGCACCTGTGACCAATTAACCACTCCCCTTAATTAGTAGGCTGAAGGAAAAAAAGGCTGTTTAAAAAGATCCAGAAAAAGGTGTTAAAAAGCTGCAAGAAAAAAGTCCCAAAAAGAACCTAAATTGCAACCCAGCAGTCAAAAGCAAAACTTCTTCACTCTCCACTCAAGGTCTACACTGTTTAGCCTCCAACCAACAAGACTGGCAATGGGTCCATCCTAGCTGACAATTGCAGAAAACAAAAGGTACACTTACAAAGGTTAGTTCTACTTAGAGTCTAGTTCCTGGGACAGGTGCTATAAGCAGCTTGTAGTGGACGGGGACTTCCAAAAGCTGGACAAAAAGATCCAAAAAAAAAGTAAATAACAAAAAGCAGATCGGAGCAGAGATCAAGAAACAAAATACATCTGTGTTCTAATACACAGCGGTATGCAATTAGCCTACTAATTAGCTTACTACCGATCTGATGGGGAGAAGACAATAAACCATGTCCAGCATAATAGAAAGTTTGAACTTTACCTATAAAAGTCTGACAGCATGCATTGTCCCAGGGGCTCTAGCAGCGTCTGACTGACCGGAGCCTGCGGCTCTTTATACCCCCCATCCGGTCCGTTGACCGGAAGCAGACGTAGGACTGTACCGTGCATGCGCGATCCCTGTCCACTACAAGCTGCTGATAGCACCTGTAACAGCACCCCAAGTATGAAAGGGGTTAACGCCGTTTAGGATATTCCCTCTCTGGACACACATCCACTGCCGATCCTCCACAGTCAGGCGACCGCTTCCCATAGGATTAATCCTTCCAAACATACGAGACAAACACTCTGTATGACCTTTAGGCTAGCCTCACTGTCTCCCAATACACATCTGTCATCTTAGCAGACACAGGTGGGGGCTGGATGTGGTGACATTAGCATCTAACAGTATGTGTCCCAACATCATTAAGGAGTCACTTTTCAGTTAACCTGTTGAGTTCATAATCAAACAGTAAATAGTTCTTTACAGATATCCTGGGGAATATTGTGGAAAAATATCACTGTCCCATTTTAAAGCAATCCAAGACATATTCTTAATGTCCATTATTTTCTTGCTCCCCTGTGCCCAAAGTGACCCCTGTCACACATCTCCCCTTTCGGCAGGAGACTAACACAGGAGGAGACCCCAGACGGGTTGACCCCGAAGTTAGTCCATGGTTCCATTCCTCTAATGCCTGGACAACCCATCAGCATGGCCGTTTTGCTTACCGGGTCAGTAGCTGATGGGGACGTTGTAAGGTTGCAGGGCGAATAATGGAATTCAGTTCTGGAACAGTCACTTGCTTTGCTCTCTCAATGGCTCCCAAAACTTGTTGCTGATGCTCTTGGGAGAGGTAAGGCAAAACCTGGGACGCAAATCCCATTTAACAATTTCAGCCTGTTTGTGCATTTCAATGTTCAAGCCATCGGACATCTCATAATACATGACGTAGTGTCGTTGCATCTCCGATTTCTCCCTGGCCAACTTGTCACATTCCAATTCTAGACTGTGATATTTTCCCTGATCTAAGGTACATGTCGGGGAAGATAGTCTTACCCAGTTCTCAGCCGTAAGCGGGCCGGTTTCAGCAGCATGGGTCTGGGCACAGGTAGTCACTGGGTTGGCTTCAGCGAGGCCCATCGCGGCGTAAGCAGAAACGAGGGGGGCCAAATCATTCCCGAGTAGTACATCCGCTGGCAAATCCTTCATCACCCCCACATTCACGTGTCCCGAACCAACCCCCCAATCCAGCTGAACACGGGCAACGGGTAGCCGGAAGATGGTACCTCCCGCTACTCTTACGGCTACAGTGTCTCCGGTGTGTTGGCTCTCTGGGATGAGGTTCTTCTGTAGTAGGGTCATGGTAGCGCCACTATCACGCAGGCCATTGGCTACCATTCCATTAACCCGGACAGTCTGCCTGTGTTGCTGCCTGTTGTCCCGGTTAGCTGCTTGTATTGGATAAGCCTCGTGCAGGACGCCCCAATGTTCTTCCTCCTCAACGCAGTGGGCCGCAGGCATGGATGTGCGGGGGCTCCCCCTTGCTGGCTGTCTCCATGACTGGGACTGGATGGCTGGATTCAACGGACAGTCTGGCTTTTTGTGCCCTAGCTGTTTACATCCGAAACACCTGATGGGTTGTGAGTAGTTCTGAGAGTTGAACCTGGGCTGCTGAGGATAAGTGGCCGCTGGAGGTGGTGCTGAAGTTGGGTTAGAGGCTGGTAAACTGGGCCGAGATAGTGGATAGCGCTCGCTTCTGCCTGACCTTCGAGAGTCCAGATATTCATAGGCCAAAGTAGCCGCTTGCTGTACAGTCCGTGGTCGCTTATCTCGCACCCAATCCCGTAATACCGGAGGGGTGTGGTTAAAGAACTGTTCTAAGAGTACTAGCTGGGTGATGTCCTCTATGGTATGAGCGCGGCTTCCCTGGAACCAGCCCTTAAGGTTTCACTGCAGACGATGTGCCCACTCCACGTATGTTATGTGGGTTTGTTTCCGGGATTCTCGAAACTTAATCTGGCTGGCTTCGGGTGTAATGGCAAATCGGGCTAGCAGAGCGTCTTTTACCCGGTCATAGTCTTTAGCGTCCTCATCCTCCAGGGCCCGATACGCATCCGCCGCTCTGCCAGTTAAATTACTTGCCAGTAAGGCGACCCAATCTTGGGGCAGTACTGCATGTATCTGGCATAGTCTCTCAAAGTCCTGCAGGAACGCTTCAATTTCCTCCTCTCCTTCCTTAAATAGTTTGAACGCCTGAAAGGGCAACTTATGGACAGGCGCTGCATCTTTAGGCATTGTCTCCGATTGCCGTATTTCCGCCATTCTCCGCTCATGTTGCCGCTCTAGTTCTCTCACTTGTCGCTCCAGTTCTCTCTCTTGCCGCTCATCCTGCAGCTGGATGTCTCTAATGGCTTTCTGTATGGCGGTCTCTGATGGGTTAGCCCCATATAATGCCAACCGCTCTCGAACTCTTTGCTGAAACAAGTCTTCAACTGACCGGGGTCCTGCATCACCATCCCTCTGATCCATCTCGGCTAGCTCCCTGATCAAGGTGGCCTTGTTCTTTGTCCCACCGGTCCCTCCACGGCTCTCAAGTAAGTCTTTCAGCGTGGCTTTCCTGCAGGCTGCATAGCTGGTCATTCACTGTGGTGGTTTGGAGTGTCCCAGTAACTGGAGGGAAAATCCCACTGCTGCCAACCAATGTAATGGCACCCCAAGTATGAAAGGGGTTAACGCCGTTTAGGATATTCCCTCTCTGGACACACATCCACTGCCAATCCTCCACAGTCAGGCGACCGCTTCCCATAGGATTAATCCTTACAAACATACGAGACAAACACTCTGTATGAAGTTTCCAACTGGACTGACAATCTTTAATGACAAACTCCCAGTTTTATACACACAGAGAGAAGGTTCTTACATTCTCCTCAGACAATACACCTTTGACCAGACCTAATTTACATGAGCTAATTAACTACAGTGATGACTCAGACACATGACCTTTAGGCTAGCCTCACTGTCTCCTAATACACATCTGACATCTTAGCAGACACAGGTGGGGGCTGGATGTGGTGACATTAGCATCTAACAGCATGTGTCCCAACATCATGAAGGAGTCACTTTTCAGTTAACCTGTTGAGTTCATAATCAAACAGTAAATAGTTCTTTACAGATATCCTGGGGAATATTGTGGAAAAATATCACTGTCCCATTTTAAAGCAATCCAAGACATATTCTTAATGTCCATTATTTTCTTGCTCACCCTGTGCCCAGAGTGACCCCTGTCACAGCACCTGTCCCAGGAACTAGACTCTAAGTAGAACTAACCTTTGTAAGTGTACCTTTTGTTTTCTGCAATTGTCAGTTAGGATGGTTCCCTTTTCCTCCTATGGTTCACTTATTATTATTATATATTAGGGCTGTTACTGATTAAAATTTGTTTTTTAATCGACTAATTTCGATTAATTATAACGCACATACAAATCCAACTACTTTTAGCTGATCTCCTTGCAGGCTGATTCCCAGTGCAGCTACCAACCACTGGAAAAATGGATAGCAGGATACAAAAAACACACAAAGGCAGTGCTCGATGGGAATAGCATTAAAACTTTTATAGTCTTCAAGTAGGTAACAAAATAAATATTGCACTAGAGATAAAATCGATGTAGCTACATAAACTGTAAAAATGGTGTGAGTAATACCAATCGGTAGCAAAAGCAGTCATAAAAACATGTAGCTAAGTATGATACTGGTATAAAAATGTGTACAATGATACCACTGCTGAATCCAGATGAGGAGCGGTTAACATCAGTCCGTCGGCTTGTAGATGTCCCGCGAAGGGAACTAGCACAACTCCCAGTGGATGGCTGTAAAATCCCAGGTTGATAGAGGGAAGTGATAGAGTGGCAGATAGTAAGGTCCCGCCGGCATGCAGCTATGAAGGCACAGCAAAGGAGCCCTTTAGATGGACATGGCAAGCCCCGCAGGTGTCCGTGGCGTCACCGGATCTCCGACGGATCTCCTTGAAGACCCGGAAGCCTGCGGAGAGGTGAGTACCGATCAAAAGAATTTTGATCGATCAAAAAAATTAATCGATTAATCGAGGAATTAATAGTTAGTTTCCACAGCCCTATTATATATCTATATCCTTCATAATCTATAGATACATCGTATAGCAGGTCCCCCTGGGATCGCCCAATGCCCTATGGTGTTTTGGACACGTTGATCGTCCCCTTGGGGTTGTGACTGGTGGGACTCACTATAGGAGAGACAGGTAGGTGGCTGTGCTTCTGGGGATCGGGGATGCGCATGCATATAACAATGTTATTGAATAATGTTTGTTTTTCACTGATTTTGATATGTCTGTTTTTTCTTTGTTATTCTATTTTTAGAATACTTGTACTACAGTTTCCTCTTTAAAGAAGCCCGATCTATGGGCGAAACATGTGGGGAATGTTTATCCACTCTATTGTCCTGTAATACTGTATAGTTTAGTACTTGTACTCTCCATAAACAATTTTTATCTATATTTTTTATTTTGTTATCAAAATAAAAATATTTTTATATATAAGCTATTTGATATTTGTTTTCTTGCACCCTCAAAAAATCCCATTCATCATTCCTTCTTTCAACTAAATTGGGGATTTTGGTGCTAAAAATTTCCTGGCTACCCCCAAATCCAATCTGAAACACCTAGATGTTAAAACTGCTTTCCTATATGGAGACATTAAGGAAGACCTCTACAAGGAGCAACCACCAGGGTTTAAACAAGGAGACAACCTTGTGTGTAAACTTCAGAAGAGCATCTATGGCGAAACATGGTGGTAGCAGCCAGAGCTACAATTGAATGGTTTAGATCAGGGATATGCAATTAGTGGACCTCCAGCTGTTGCAGGACTACAAGTCCCATGAGGCATAGCAAGACTCTGACAGCCTTAAGCATGACACCCACAGGCAGAGGCATGATGGGACTTGTAGTTTTGCAACAGCTGGAGGTCCGCTAATTGCATATACCTGGTTTAGATTAAAGCATATTCATGTGTTAAAATAGCCCAGTCAAAGTGCAGACCTAAATCCAATTGAGAGTCTGTGGCATGACTTAAAAATTTCTGTTCACAGATGTTCTCCATCCAATTGAGCTATTGTGCAAAGAAGAATGGGCAAAAATGTTACTCGCTAGAGGTGCAAAGCTGGTAGAGACACCCAAAAAGACTCGCAGCTGTAATTGCAGTAAAAGGCGGTTCTACAAAGTATTGACTCTTCACAATTATGTGCCACTTTGTGTTGGTCTATCACATAAAATCCTAATAAAATACATCTACATTTTTAGTTGTAGCATGATAAAATGTGGAAAATTTCAAGGAGTGTGAATACTTTTTCAAGGCACTGTAACTATATATACAGTATATTTATTTTCTCCTGACATGGCACCCCCTTCCAGAACCCTGGAACAAAGCACAGCAGTAAATCTCCCCAACAAGGTTCCTCTCCTTTCACAGCAACAGTCATATGTTTGTATTTAAACAAAATGCCTTTAAAAGAGCTATACAATGAAAAAAATATTTGAAAAGTTAGATTTTTTGTGTCTTTTTGTTATTAAAAAAATTGACCAAAATATTACCAGGAGCAATATACATAAAAGCTGCGCATCATATAACACAGACATGAAAAAGCCAAGTCATGCCTCGCTCCCTTTGGTCAGTGAATGGTAAAATTAATTACCAAGCACAAATTCGTACTGGCATGTTAACGAAGTTTGCTAACCAGGAGGGGAGCTGAAGGACAGGAAATGACCTAGATATCCATGGTACACCACTGCATAGAAAAGGCAAGGTCTTTTTCAATATCATTTCCACACAACTTACTTCCACAAATGTAACTTTATCCCGCTTACTTTGTAATGTCTATGTACCTATTATGTGATAACATGGAAGACCAGTTATTGCTGTCAAAGTGTTTGCCTTGTCCCCAATCCTTCTGAGGTATCTGCACCTTGTTGTAAAGATAGCAGGCTTTCGTTAACTGCTTAAGGACCAGCCGCTGCAGTTGTACTGCAGCAATGTGTCTGCTTCCCCCCATCATTGTACGTCGGCTCGTAAACGCCGATCTGGGGCGGACTCGATGTCCGCCGGCCACCCGTAATCGTTCCCTCCAGTGACAGAACGGGGATCTGCCTGTCTAAGGAAGACGGATCTGTGTGTTTCCCCAGTCACACAGTCCCCCATACAGTTAGTAAACACACTGATGGAACACATTTAACCTCTTGATCTCCCCTGATGTAACCCCTTCCCTGCCAGTCTCATTAGTACAATAACAGTGCATATTTTTAACACTGATCACTGTAATAATGTCACTGGTTCCCCAAAAAAGTGTAAAAAATGTCAGTTAAGTACCCGAATGCTGTGAGTGCACGAGTACTGTAAGTACTCGAGTGCTGTGAGTGCACGAGTACTGTGAGTCCCCGAGTGCTGTAAGTACCCGAGTGCTGTGAGTACCCAAGTGCTGTGAGTACCCGAGTGCTGTGAGTGCAAGAGTGCTGTGAGTACCCGAGTGCTGTGAGTGCAAGAGTGCTGTGAGTACCCGAGTGATGTGAGTACCCAAGTGCTGTGAGTACCCGAGTGCTGTGAGTGCAAGAGTGCTGTGAGTGCAAGAGTGCTGTGAGTACCCGAGTCCTGTGAGTACCCGAGTCCTGTGAGTGCACGGGTGAGTACATGAGTTCTATGAGTGCACGGGTGCTATAAGTGCACGTGTGCTGTGAGTACCTGTGTATTGTTAGGTATTAGTGTTAGGAATTGTTAGTTAATTGGACAGAGCATATTCCCAATCCCCATTAAATTAGTGGGTACGAGTGTGGAGATGCGACTCATGTACATCTTGCGGCATGTATGCGTTCCTTGATCATCCGATCGAGGGCGAATACTGCTGTGCAAAATGTAAGCAAAATATAAGCACGTTCAGGTTCTGAATCTTGGGAAGCAACTGTCAACACTGAGAAGACTCTCCGTACTAAAGGAGAGTTGGGGTCATACCCAGCAGGGGCCAGTACAGAGGCGGGTGTAGCCAAAGAGGTGCAGGCACCAGAGCAGAGTAGATGGGTGAAAGACAGGAAGGATAGAGGGGAAAGCGTCAGGGAGGCCGATTCTGGGCTGGAACATCCCAATAAGTACGCCCGTTTTGTGATATTACTGTAACCAGTCAGGGACTATTGCTGGAGCTAAGTGACTGCCATAGCTGCCAGGGAAAGATCTTCTCCAGTGAGGGTGGGGGGTGGGGGGGTCAAGGGAAAGGAAAGACAGATTTTGGTGGTAAGGGACTCAATTCTCAGAAGGACAAAGAGCATTCTGTAACAAAGAACAAACTGTATGTTGTCTACTGGCCGCTCGGGTTCGGCACATCACGATTCTGGTGGACAGATTACTGGGAGGGGCTGGGGAAGACCCGGCTGTCATGGTGCACGTTGGCACCGATGACAAAGTCAGAGGAAGATGGAGTGTCCTAAAAAATGATTTTAGGGATTTAGGAGCCAAATTGAGGAATAGGACCTCCAAGGTAGTATTCTCAGAAATACAACCGGTACCTTGAGCCACACCAGAAAAGCAGCGGGAGATTAGGGAAGTAAAGTGGCTGAGGAGCTGGTGTAGAAAGGAGGGGTTTGGGTTCCTGGAGAACTGGACCGACTTCTCAGTCAGTTACTAGCTCTTTAGCAGGGACAGACTGTACCTAAGTGGGGAAGGTGCAGATCGGCTGGGAGAGAAGATGGACAAAAAGTTAGAGGGGATTTTATACTAGGCGGCAGGGGTGGGGGGGGTCCAGATATAGGGATAGCCAGCATGGAACAAATTTCAGAGGAGAGTATTGGGGGCATTAGTGGTAGGTTGACTAAAGCACCTAAACCCGTGGTAAGTATAGTAACTAGTCCTATTTGCAACCTCAGAACACCCAATAAGGAGATAGTAGGAGTCCGAACAAAACTACCAGGCTTGTTCACTAATGCCAGGAGTCTGGTGGACAAGGTGGGAGAACTAGAGCTGCTAAAGTATAAGGAGGATTTTGATTTTGTGGGAATTTCAGAGACTTGGTTTAATAGCTCTTATGATTGGCTGGCAACCATTCAAGGGTATTCCCTATCTCGCAGAGATAGGGAGGGTAAAAAAGGGGGAGGGGTATGTCTGTATATCAAGAATGAGGTGCAAGGGGGCGTGGCTTGGACATGGCGGAGTGAGGAAGCTTTCTGTTTGAGCTCCCGACCTGCAATCGATGGCTGAAATGGACGTTTGGCTAGCAAATTCAACCCTGAAATGACATACAAGAGACGGAGGAAGACCAGGGGATCAAGATCTGCTAACCCAGAAGCATCGATCAGAAGATTTCTTACATCCCCGGCTCCGACAGCTAACTCCCCTGCAGCACCACGTGGCGGGAGAGGACAGGGTGACTTACCTTCCACATCCATGGCTGTCTCACAGCAGGGTGTCCCGCGCTCGTTAGAGGGGCTGCCCTCCCTCCTGGTGCCTTCTCATGACAGTCAGGGTGGCTCTGTGGCATCTGCAGGATGCTCGCAGACGGACGCGGACATCAGGTCCCTGTTACAGGCGCTTCCGACTAAGGCCTACATGGAAGGCCTCATGGCGCGAATGGAGGAGCAGCACCGCCGTGATTTCCAGGGGCTTCGCTCTGAGGTTCACGCACTGGACGACCGAGTCGGACGGGGTGAGGTGGAGAGGAGCGCTTTGGAGCTCCGGGTCACCGAATTGGAAAAGGGCCAGGAGGCCTTCCAGGAGAGGCTGGCTGAGGTGCAGCTCCAGGCCGAGGACCAGGAAAACAGGAGTCGCCGCAACAACCTCCGGGTTCGGGGGTTGCCAGAGGCAACGGGTCCGGAGAATCTCCTGGACACTGTCCTGGCTATCTTCCGGCAGCTTCTAGGCCCGGAGACTCCAGCCAACCTGGAGTTCGACAGAGTCCACCGCGCACTGGGGCCGAAGCCGCAGGATCCTGACCGCCCTAGAGATGTCATCTGCCGCCTGCACCGCTATGCACACAAGGAGCAAGTTCTCAGGGCGGCATGGACCAAAGACCGGATCGACTTTGATGGAGCGGAGCTGTCGATCTACTCTGATGTGTCCAGAGCAACACTACAAAGACGGGCTATGTTGAAACCCCTTCTGGAGCGGCTGAGGCGAGATGCGGTGCCATATAGATGGGGCTTTCCGCTCCAGCTATCGCTCAGGAAGGGGGGAAATTCCTTCACGCTGAGGCGCCATGCAGATCTCCCGGACCTGTTCCTTTTTCTGGGTATGGAACCCTTCCACCTGGCTGATTGGCTGAAACCGCTTCCAGCTAGAGATCCTCGTCAAGCTCCCAGAGCTCCGGGACCGGGTCTGCCGCGCCGCTCCACCAGACGAAGGAGAGGCGATCAGCTGCCGGCTAGAGCCCAGGATAACGAGGCCTGACCAGCCAGTCCTGCTACTGTAAGTTTTTTCTGATACGGGATGGCACACACTGAGAACTGGGGAAGGAAGAAAGGGAAAGAAAAATAAATGTATTTATTTATTTTTTTATTTTTTTTTACACGTTCATGCTATGGACTTTTCTTGATCCCGCTCATTGGACAGCTGCCCTGTGCCGTTCCCCCTCCCCCCCGTCCCGGGTGTATGCTGAGCTTGGTCGGGTTGGCCCTGTGGGATCACCCCCGCTCTGGCGGGGGCCGCCTGACCGGGTTTGCCCTTCCCCTTCCCCCCCTGGTGATTGCTGCTCACGGCCGAGCCTCGGTGACTGTTTCACCCCATTCCGGTGGAGGCGTCTTCCCCTGGCTCTCCCTCTCACCCTCCGGGCTATGTGTGACTGTGAGCCGTTCTTCGGTGGGGCCGCCCCGGGGCCGCCCCCCCTCTCCCCCACCTGCTGACTTTTATTTTTCGCCCCGCTCTCGGAACCCACCTGAGGACAAGCTATGAAGGGGAGCCATAGACTGTCGCTTGATTGAATGGCGGGTGTTTTTGTGTGGGGGTGGTTGTGGGGGGGGGGAGGGGGGGAGGTCTTGCTGTGCCGTTTTGAAATGCCTGGGCTGGGGGTGGATGGGTGGGATGCTATGTGGGCGGGCGCCAGGGATATGGGGATGCTGTCTACTGATATGTGCTCCCTCCCCCCCTTGCTCGTTCCCCCCCCTTGCCTTGTCTCCCCCCTTCCTCGTTCCTTTATTCCCCCCCACGTCCCTCCTCGCTCCCTTCCCCCCTCCCCGTTCCCTCCCATACTCTTTCCTCCTCCTCCCCCCCTCTCCCCCCGTCTCTCCCCCTTCTCCCTCACCTCTCCCCCTCCCCTCTCCCCTCTCCCCCTCTCTCTCTCCCCCTCCTCACCCCCCTTTTTCCCTACTCTTCTCTCCCCTCCTCTTCTCTCCCCCCCCTTTTCTCTCCCCCCCTCTTCTCTCCTCCCCTCTTCCCCTCCCTCTCTCCCCCTCATCATCCCCCTCTCTCCCCCCCTCTCTCCCCCCCTCTCTCCTCCCCTCTCTCCCCCCCTCTCTCCTCCCTCCTCCCTTCTCCACCCTCCTCCCTTCTCCACCCTCCTCCCCTCACCCCCTCCCTTCTCCCCTCCCCGCTCTTCACCCCTCCTCTTTTCCCCCTCTCCTCCTCCCCTCCCCCTTACCCCTCCCTTACCTCCCCCCTCTCCCTCCTTCTTCCCCCCCTCCTCTTTCTCCCCCTCTTCCCCCTTCCTCTGTCCTCCCCTCCCATCCCCCCCTGTTTATAGGGGGGCCGGGGTGGGACCCATGCTGGGGTTGCGGTGGGGGGTTCCTCCTTGGGGGGGCCCCCCTCCTGGGCCGGTTTGTTCGTGCGGTCCCCGCTCTCCTGGCCGGGCCTCCCCCGTCCTGGGCATGCGGGGGCGCCAAAGCTGAGCTTTCGGTACCGGTGTGTGCATTTTCCCCTTGACCCCCTTTTTGGGTTTTTGGGTTTTTGGTTTTTTGGTTTTTAGGGCGCTATTTATAAGTTCTCTTGCTAAGCCTCCTGGTTATAATTACTTGGGTTGTGTTCTTTGTTCTGCACTAAGATGTTTAAATGTCCATTTCATGTATTTGGGCCGTGTGATGGGTTAATGTGCTAATGTTTTGTCCTGGTTGGGGTCTGGCCTGGGGGGCGGGTTGCGCCGGGGCTCGGGCGCCCCATGTTGGGGCCCGGGGCTGGCGTTGCCGGGCTGCTGGGCCATCCTTGTCAGGCCACTTTGTTCTGAGAACCATCCGGCTCTCTGTAGCATCTGAAGTGGGTCGGGTTAGGGAGCCT